>OW796119.1:5868355-6243648 GCA_941860345.1 Chrysodeixis includens
TCAGAGTGAATAAAAAAGTATTGGTAGTTGAAAAAACACAGTATGATTTATGAACAAATCGTGCACCATTCCACATTTTACAAGCTCGTGGTAACCCTGTACGTGTGCAAACAGACTATCATTATCAAACTTTACACAATATTTGTGCTCGCGTCGTAAAAGTTAATGTCGTGAATTTTGTTCAGCCACGCTACGAAACCAGTTTCATTGTAGATTTTTCACTTGTTTATATTTTATAATAATTGTAGGCTACATGTAATTGTCTCATGGTTCGCAAATGGTTTCTTTCTCTGCAAGGATGAGATAAATTATGTAGAAATGTTTTTAAACTTTCGCAACTTGTACACATAATTTAGACAATCAACGGGTCCTTTTCGCGATGTAATTCGTTAATCGACCGTTAAGCGTCTAGAATTATGTTTTTTTTTTTACTTTTTGAAGTGTACAGTTGTAGCGTAAAAACTTCTTCTTTACAATAATACATAATGATTTGTATTTGTTCGTAGGTCATTAGATTTTGTTAAGATCCTTTGTTTGTCTGCGACATTGTTACTCAAACGCTGATCAGCACATTTAGTGAGCCCATGACAAATGTTATATTAGGCACTGATTGATTTTAATTATCGTGGTCCAACGACAATTACAATCAATCTCGTGGTGGTGATCAACCACAGTGATCAATCAATTTAATTTTACAATAAGTGACTCAACCAGTCAAATACCGGGTAGAGTAACGGAGTAACTTCATAGGTACAGGAGAAATACAAATCATTTCAACTGATCAGATCTAAAAGGTTCGTAAACCGGTGTAAATCTATCCCTGAATGTAATGCATAATTCATTAGTTCATCATCTTATAATTTTATATCCTATCCGGTCACTAAATATCTGTCGTCTCTAATGATTAATTATTATAACTATCCAACGATAATCAACTGATCAACACTTATTAACCTTTATATGTAGGATAATAGAGTCTAAATTACCGTGTATACTAACAAAATTATGCTCCTTACCTTCATATTAAAACCCTATGTGTAACGAAATAATGTCTAAAATTACCTCTATATTCTTATGAAACTATGCTAGATATCTTGACATTGATTGGTAAGACTTATTAGAAAGGATTCTGACCTTTTGTGTCGAGTTTTTTTAGTACTACCGTACGACGGGTTCTCTTTGTTTGTGAATTGTTCCGTTATAAACGTAATACATTGTTTCCTGAGAAACAAAGGTGTTTTCAGGTTTGACATAGGAAAATCGCTACATAATACAATTTTGTAGAAACTATGAGTACTTAGTTATACGATAACGCCGCTTAAGATCAACTTATTTTAAAGAAGAAAGCTTTCCATGATCCCCAGTGTAATTTCTCTATGTGTTGATTTTTCTCTCCATTGGCTGGTTAGTTATCATCTGTTAGGTAATAAAACTGACATAAACGTTTCTGTGGTTATTAATTTTCACACATTTAGCTAGTTAACAAAATTGTGTACAACACGTACTTTAATGTATAAATTCTAAAATGCTTTACAAGCGCCCACTACAAGTCTAGACTTCAAAAGACTAAAAGACATTGCCCTAAATTGCTTGCATAATTTATTTTCATGTGAATTTAATGCGAGACTTTGACCTCTCGCTCTGCTTGAGCTTTACTCACCGAGATTTAAAATCACACTAGCTAAACAAAGATTATGAAAGACAGCGAATTTAACGTTCCTAAATACGTATTCACAAAGCAAACATCGTTTAAACTAATTGCTATGTATATGTATAGCGTGTAATCTTTAAATTAAATCCACTAAATATCAAGTCTTTGAGAGGAAATGTTCCCTAACCACAGCTTTGGGTGGCCGTCGTAGGGTGGGTGACCTCAAAACCACCCTTCTTACTCAGATGACCTGTAGTAAACTCACTCTCATTACTCACACTAAGCTGTGAGACGAGTAGCTATACAATATATAGCTAATTAATCTTTTTATAACATTTCGATACCCTTAACGGGCGTAGTTAATGTATGGAATGTCAATCAACCATATAAGTATTATCATAATGGTTACGATTCAACACAACAAGGAAAAATCCTTATTTTTCCGGAATCACAAACATGTTTTCTGCTACAAAAATACCCTGTCAACAATTTAGGTATGGTAAAACAAGCAATAAGCGACGAAACATTCAGGCTTAAGTTAAAATCAATACAGCTAGACTAGATACTACCTGTATAACTACAAATAGGCACAATTTGTACACACGTATTCAAAATATGTACACGAATTCATGCTCACATACCGATCTGTATCGATATTTGTGCAATAGTGTGAATTGAGCCGTAAAATGCTATGGGGAATAGCACGGCTCGAGTTGAACGTAATAACGTTCGATTCGTTTCATTTCGATGGGATATTTCGCTATGAATGTCAGGCATTTTGGATTGGAATGAGTATGCGCTCATGGACTCTGTTTACCTACGTACGTGTATTATAAGCTAATTTATGATTTACGGAGAAATGTAATTTTACGGTGGGTAATTTGGTAAAAGGGTTATTTGTGTATGGGTGGTAGCGCTCAATAAGTTTCATATTAATGTAATTAGTTGTTGGTCTCTGTAAGTTTCCAAAATGGATAGTTAAAAAACTGTTTTTGGAAACCTGTCAAGTGCGACATGCCCAAGAAGACATGTTCGTGACTGACAAGCAGTCCAACCTTGCATACCACTTTCACCCAAACTGCTATTAAATTGCACAAAAACATGATTAAAGAAACCTTTATTAGTACCGGACGTTTGCGGCGCAATTGAACGCATATGCCGCACCATCTGCTGGCCTGCCACTACGTTGGACGGCATTACTATTGCAATCGTGGAAGCGAGACAGTAACTATACGATGTAAAGCGGCGTCTCTCTTCCACACCCGCAATCATCTTAAAATGTGATGGTATGGTCTGTTCGTACAAGCGCTCGTTACTCGGAAACGGCTGCGCCGATATAAACACAGTAGGTATTATGCGATTGCGTTGCCATACTTACCAGTTTCCTTGTACATTGTAACATTTGTGTTTTTGTGAGCGGGAATGCATGTCGCAAGCTGTTGGAATACTTTTCTAATACGAAGGATAAACGTTTTGAAATGCTATTTCTGTTAACGCCGTTTCAAGTCAGAAAAGTTAGAAAATAAATAACATAGGAAATAAAAGAATCAAAGTATGTTTACGGGTATCAATTAGACGACAAAAATGAGGAATTTTATACAATACCCCACTTCGGTTTCGAGTAGAAAATACAAAACACAATTAAACAAAAATTTTCTGCCCCAAAAATACAGCCTAAATACCGGGAACGTTTTTATTCAGTCGCAGGCAAGGGACAGGTTGGCAACTGTTCTGCCCGAATGCTCTGGTTAAAAGCTTTTTGTGCACAAATATATGTTTGTATCAAGCGTTTTGTTTGCCGTCTGTCCGTACGTAAATATATGCGTATTCGGACAAATAAACAGGCAATTCTTACCGGGAATTTTTGGTAGTCCGGAAGCTTGACAATTTGTTTTGCTTTTGATTTATCCTGCAATGGTTTTATCAGGTCCGGTTTTCGGTATTGGAGTATGTATTTCTTTGACTGTAAACAGAAGGTATGTATTCGTTTTTTTAATTGTTAAAACTTCATAGTTCTGTGAAGCAGTCAAGACCTGCACTTAGGCTAATTGCATGTTGACGGAATTTAAGGGTATTTTTTATTTCTTATATGGTCACTCGCCAATATGATGTTAGTGGTTCAAACTGTCAAATTTGGAATTTGCCTAACGACGAATGGTTAGCAAACAATAAGGTTTTACCTAAAAGCGAATAGGCTCCCAAAATAAAAGTCAGCTTAAAACTGAAGTAAGATATCAATTTCATTTACAACATAGATCTCGAACAAATAACACAAAATAACTTATTTTTAACTTTTGAGAAAAATCGAGAGTCGGAATTCCGTTAAAAGAAATGTTTTGTAAACAAGTCGTTGTTATTCAAAAGACTACTTGTAGTTTAGTAAAAATAACGACTTACATACTTGAGAGTCTTAACAGTGTTCTTGTGTGAATCATGCTTGCAAACCTGCTCGTAAAGGAAAAATCCCAATACATCCCATGTAGCGTGTGTATGTTCTAAAAGAGTCTGGTTATGTTAGAAGACAGCGAGCTTTTAGATATGCTTGAGAAATTTGTTTTGATAGACATAGGTTTAATAGATTATTATCTGATTAGCATTTTGAGGAATTTGGTGTTTATTAAAGTTGAATAAAGCAGCAGACCGGGCTCTGTGGCGTACCTTGGGAGAGGCCTATGTGCCAGTGGACTGCAACGGGCTGATGATGATACGTAAAGAAACATAAGGAAGTAACACCCAAGCCAGAAGCTTGAGTGTCTTTTAAAGAATATGTTCCATTTTAGTATTGAAAAAATATGTTTGATGAGCAGTAAGAAGAGTAATGTATCTATTTCGTTAGGTTATATCGTTCTGATGATAGGTGAAATGGATAAGAATGAATTAAACGCAAAGTAAGAACATCTCGTAACCCATCAGACCACTATGTGCAACAGGAAAATGCTATTTGCTACTATTTTAACATAATTCTTTGGAATCGATGAACTTGTTTGTATTTTATTCGGAGAAATATACTGCAATATCAAGGGGCATCTATCGGGATGTATAAGAAGAATTTTACATTTGATTGTAGAGTTTTAGTTAATTATATACTGAAATAGACTGTGTTTTGATTGTTTTCTTTATTTAGTTTCTTTAAGCGTTCATTTTAAATAATAATGCGTTTACCAATTTAAGTTCTTTTTGTATTAGTATCTTTATAAGAAAATTGCTAAATGTGTATTTAAGAGCATCTATTGTCAGACACTGTTTATTAGCAAATCATATCTCTTTAACTTCACCATTCATACATTCTACCCACAAACAATATAGAGCAACTATAAAACAATGCAGATCGTATCAAGCAGTGTATTACTGATTGATTCTCATTTAGCATTGTTGGTTTTATCCATTGTTTGTTTCGACCGAGTCTTCAATATTATATACGATACGTTTACTTATGTATAGTACTTTGAAGAGGGTATACTCCTCTTAAAGTAAATAGTTGTGGAAGTCAGACAGAACTCTCTAAATTAGTGCGCCCCTCTACAACTGAAACATTACTGCTTTCATAATGTAACCTTGTAGTTGCATCAATGAAGGAGTAGATAATTATTAGTTTTGAATCTTTTCGGAAATAAGACAAGGCAAGTCCGATACCTTACGTCATTAGTCGCCATTTCTTTAAGAAAATGATTATAATGATTACTAGCTGACCCAGTAGACGTCGCACCATCATATTTTGTTAGTCGCGGACCGAAGGTATAAAACAGTTATCCTCGCTTTGATCCTAAAATCTTCGTACCGCCTGACAGGCAATGTACCTACAAACTCTAAATATTAAGTGAAGCTTACTTCAATAGATTATTGAAACCCGCATCTAAATCGCATAAACCATTTCTGAGCTTGGCGTTCACAAACACACAGATTTACATATACAATTTTATTATATTTATATGAATATGGACAGAAGATATGTATATTTTAGAAATTGATATCGGACAGTTGTGTAGCGTCATAAACGAATACTCTTAATGTTTACGAGTTAAACTTCTAACATAAACATTACCGTAGTTGTAAGTACTGAAGTTCGTGAACGACTGGAGTTTTAATCATTAACCTACTGCATAGTTTTATTGTGTTTTCAAGTTTATTCTTCATAACCGTGTTATAAAAGCATGAAGTTCTGCTAATGTTATTTGTTTAGCGAATACAAACAAAACGGATTTAAATAGTAATTACTGTAATTAATACCTAAAAAAAATGAATAAATTAAAGAATACTGGATCACAGTTCTCCACAAGCTTTTTGTAGTTACAAATCCACTGCATCTCTTCTCGAAAAATTTAACCGCAATTTAAATGGAAAGAGCTGTTAAATGTCTGTCTTTTGCTATTTTACGAAGTTTAGTTTATGTGTCAATAATACTTCTAAAAAAGTATTTCAAAGTATCCTAGTTCTGGAGCCAAACATTAATTATAATAATATTATAATATAATGTTCGGGTTCAAAATTGCCAGTAACTTAATCAATCCTCAAACAACACATTAACTATTGTGACTAAGCAATAAGTCATTTGTACTTCGTGTCTGTCTACCACGTCAACTCGAGCTGTCACGCCACAGTCAAATATCGGCCAATCAGGAAGTTTGGCTGGCTAGGGTGCGTCAGACCTTGATGCTATCACTAGGGTTGGTCAGTTCGTGTATATAATAGTACCTAAATGGTATAAAACAAAGTCGCTTCCCGCTATCTGTCTGTCTCTATTTATGCTTAGATGTTAAAATGGATTTTAAGCGGTTTTTTTTTTAAATAGATGAATGTTTCTAGAGCAAGGTTTATATTTATAATACATCAGTAGGTATTGCACCCGTGGAGCGGGTATCTAATATAATGTTATCGCGGCAAAGAGTAATCTAGTTCGCTTTTTTGGACTTCAAGCTGCGCTCCTGCTTAATTATAATGTAATCGGTTGAGTAATTTAACTGTGAAAGTGTAACAGGCAGACAGTTACCATCACGTTACTCGATAATATTAGTATAAATGAATTACCCTTTTGTTATAAAGTATTCTATGCCAAAATCTAAAAAATACCTGTCTCCTAAAATAACAGACGATGTGCTACAAAATCAATTCGCTTTTAGGTTTATTTGTAACTTCCTGACCCGACCTAGATACGCTCGGGTAAACAATTTTTAATTAAATTATGGACAAAACCGAAGGACTTTCTGAAAAATAAATACACACACATATTTCTGGGATACTGTGTACCCACTGTTCGTGTGTAATTTTATTAACTTGCTTTGTCTTTGATCGCAATTGGATTCCCGTTGTTCTTGGTATTTCTCTTAATTACACCTGGCTTTTTCAGCTAAAACGTAATCTTTTTAATTAAGGTCAGTGTAGTTAGTTTTTTTTTTTCAACATTCTAGCTATACGTTTTTATGATGTGTTGTTCCTTATGCCTGAAAGTAATTAAAAGGAGAGGATACTGTTTCATATAGAATTAGACATTTTGTAATGGCAAAAGGAGTTTAACCTCCACGCATCAATATCAGTTTCCATGTTGGGATTAAAAAGTCAGATGAACTTTGAAAACATTTTCGCCCTTACTTTTGGGTAGTCCCGTAATCAATCCACAGAATTATCTCCAGATATCGATTACGTTTGATTAAGTGAAGATTATTATTATTTACAATCATTATCATTCCATAGCTGAGCAAATTCCTGTCTTAGGTCATTCTATTTTAATTTATACTAATGAAGTCCATGACATAACAGAAAAGAACCTAATGCCATTTATGGATGACTCTTATTTAATTAAACTAGTTGAACCGGCTTAGCTGGAAGCTTTTTTATTTACTTCTAATACATATAACGCTATACACACATTTATACAAGACGCTGGAACTTTTCTTCATCAACTTTATCCAGCGGATATATCTACATAGTATGTACGTATGTACAAAGCTAATGGAATTGCAAACGCTCAAGAGTGTTTAATGCACCGTAAAATTCAGAGTATTGAACTCTGTACGCTGCTAACTGAGATGGTATTGTTAAATGTTTTGTGGCATGACTCATATCAATTTCAGTAAAAGGAATTGGACTGTTTTTTTCATATTAGATAATATGAATGCGAAAATGATTAAGTCTCTCAATCATTAAAAACATCGTACGCGATTTGCTTAAACAATGGGAAAGGGACTTTTATTGAGTTATCAACACCCATACGATCGGTTCCACGGCTAAGGAAGGGACTTACGAAATTTTGTTCAGTTCAAATATTTTACGATTTCTCGGACTAACAATCGAAATCATCCTAAAACATAAGGAGTAATGTTTTACTATCGGTTAAAGATTCACTACAATCGTCAACTTATGCGTTGCAGTGAATCATTTTAGTGGCTCAATATTTGTTCCCCGCAAGGGGTATATCAGCCCTGCAATACGACAGTTACACGAGTAATAACATCTAAAAACGTTATACATAGCCCATCCATTATTTTCTTTTCAACTTAGTATATAATATTACATAATTATTAGAAGACAACCTTGTTTTATCTACTTAGTTGTTTACACCTCATTCCGTGTAAATAGCGAGTAGGTGTGTCTACCTACGCTGATGTAACTATGTTTATATCGAATTAGAAAGTGTGATATTTTTCTTGTTTACACATATTTATGTAAGAACGTTAGAGCCCTTTATATTAGCAGTTTTGTGAAGGCCTGTCGTCACAAATAAAAAAGATGATTTATTTTTAATCGCGTCTGCAAAAAAACAGTGTGTGATTTCGAACCTTTATGCCGATTTGATTCAATCGAAAATGGATAACAATGGACTTGACTTCGCGTCAAAATGATGGGCAAGGTATATGACAATTAGGAAGAAAAAGTGCGTCTGTAATGGATAAATGATATGATATAAACGGATAGTTACACATGTTATATACTAACAATAAATGTAGCTATAAATATACCACTTATGTAGAAGGTACGAAATATTCCATACACAAGTGGAATATTTCTAATAACCTTGATGAATGTCAAGTTAAAGTCACTATCGTGTATATCGGAACATGTGAACCACTTCCCACATTTCTTATACACACATGTGGAAGATAAGAAAATGATGACGAGTCAATAAACTTTGATATTCTGTCCTGCGAATTTATTTCTATGCGAATACGTGCGAATTTATTTATTGTTCGTGCATCTTTAATGCAGGAACACTTGAATAATCAGGGTGGTTAAAAATGGACTAACGAAAAAGATTGTTCATTGACTTATTTGCTTTAGTTCATCGTTTGATTTTGCGATCTTGAGTGTTGCGATAAGAATTTTACTCAAAATCTTGGCAAAAATATCACCAACCAAAGTACGTAAAAACTAGTTTAGCCTTTTGGCTCAAAAATTCAACGGAAAAGTATCCCTCGACCTAGAACGAAAACTGAATTTTGGGGTAATTGGTTTAAAGACTACAAAAGCGCTTCAATTCATTGCTAAAACATTACTAAGAACAGCTAAACCTCCTCGCCATACATAATCAAGACGAAATCAAATCAGTAAGCTCAAAGATCTAGACCAGACGCTGTTTCCCATCGTTTGTTTATCTATTCATTCTCAGAAGCAATCAGTCAAGAAACTGGCGCCGCCTTGGGATAAATACACGATTTTACATCTTAATAACCAACTAGGTAAATATTGTGCTCTATTAGTCAATAACCAGCGTTATTTGATGTCCACAAGGTTCAAAATCAAATGGTACTTATTCAAATTAGATTGCAAAGAAGCACTTCAGGGTTAGAATTAAATTTACACGGAATTCTATCGTTGGTAGTTCGATAGTTCATCATCATCTTCCTGCCTTTATCCTATTATACTTTTTTCTTGCATTTTACCCTATCAGACAGTTGGTAGTTCTATAGCCCTTATTTATTAGTACTTTTGTTCGAACGCGATATGCTTGGACCCTGGCTGTTAGGCCAGGAGGACTATAACCAACTCTCAAAGTATGAATGATCCAGAGGTAGAGAGAGAGACCACGCATTACTCCGTGTAGCGCTCTGTTTCGCTTCCACAACTGTTACAGTTTAACTTTAAGATATGGTGGTAGGCCCCTGGGATTACATTATACTCGTGTTCAAGTTCGCAGACTCACGATCGATTTTGAACGAGGGTAGGCATGAAAATATTTACGCTTTCAAAGTTGTGAGGGCTAAGAATTTTCAAAATGATTGCCTATTTGTTTATTTTTTAGGTGCTTACCTGTGTGATGCTTTGAGTACTTATGTAATTAAATATTGAAATGTTACTCAAAAGTAATTAAACAAGTCATTGACTAAGTAGTATGTAAGTACTATCAAATAAAACTTAACTAAAGCAGAAAGACTTCCTATCCACAACCGAGTAGTTCGATCACCCCACGTTACGAGCCCATTAAATAGATGTAAAGAACCAGATAAATCAACTTTTTACTCGACACCAACCACTAAGAAAACCTCACGTATTTTATGCAAGTTCGAGTTTTTATACATTTATATACGTTCTCAGTTCTCCATTAGTCATTCGACAACATTCTACAGCTCTCAGACTATAATATAAACTCTTTTAGCATGACTGTTGTCATTGTGGGAATGAGACGAGATATAAACAGTGTTATTTCTTATTTCACTTTTACAATCAAGAGTAGTTCTTTAAAAATAAGGTATTCATACAAACGAACTCATTATTAAAAGCTTTTATTTAACTTGCAATGTATGGATATTTGTGTGTTCGGGTGAAATCTTTGAACTCAATTTTGAAGTAGATATATTCAACCGTTTGTGCTGAAATTTTGTGGACGCATTTTGTTTGGATGACAATATATGATAAGATATGTGACGTCATTCTAAATTCAATATGGCGGATCATACAAGATGTCAGAACAGTTATATTTAATCCACTTATACAATATGGGTATCAAATGAAAGGGCTTGTTAAGAGTGACTAGAAAAAGAATATGACGTCATTCTGAATCCAATATGGCGGACCATGCAGGATGGCGGAATAGTTACCTTTAGTCTACTTCTACAATATGGGTATCAAATGAAAGGGCTTGTTAAGAGTGACTAGAAAAAGAATATGACGTCATTCTGAATCCAATATGGCGGAACTAAAAAGTAAAAAATAAAAAAAATTAAGTAAAAAAACTTTTTAAGAAAAAGCTTTTATTTAAACGCTCTAAAAAGAAGAAAATAAAATTTTCCTTTTGGATTATACTAAAAACTCCTCATTATACACAATTTATATAAAATAATAAAAGCTTGTCGCTCGATTTACCACAAATTATTATGATATAAAGGAATGTTGATAGGTATGTAAACCTCGCGACTAGCTTTTATTATTTTATATAAATTGTGTATAATGAGGAGTTGTTAGTATAATCCAAAAGGAAAATTTTATTTTCTTCTTTTTAGAGCGTTTAAATAAAAGCTTTTTCTTAAAAAGTTTTTTTACTTAATTTTTTTTATTATAAACTCTAGTTGCAAAACTTTGAGATCTAGTTGTCACTTTGTAGCCATAGGCAGTGTTATGCGCTTTCTTCTCAGTTCAGATACACAATATACGAACGAGCGCATTATAAATAAACCCTTGTTGCAAAACTCTTCTCGTCCTCTCCTTTTCACTCACACACTGTACTGTCCTGATTGTAAAACTCAGTACAGATACATAAATATCAGAGATATTTATACGAACGACCGCATGTTAATTTAAATAGCCCTTTTTACCGCTGTTACCTTTTGAGATTTTAGCTCGTGTTTTTTATACTTATCATACGTTTAATTAAAGCGATATATTTCCATACGTTTGTGTTAAATTAACGTAAAATTATACGGTTTTTGTAAGCAGTCTTTTGATGTATTAAGTTATTCCTAAGGGTCGTGCAAACTTTTTACAAATAAGATGTTTTGGAATGTAAATTAACGGGGTTTTGCTGGCTTTTAAGATTTTGTGGTAATGTATAGTGAAGCATACCAACTATTTGCTTTAATTAGATTAGAAAATAAGTGCTTTGCAAATGAAGGGTAGAAAAATTGCATAAACTGAAAGAGTGATGAACTTGTTAAAAGCATAAAATAAAGTTATTTTTAACAATGCAGATCACTTTACTCATAATAAAATCAAACGATGGCTTGGGCTCCCTACCAATCAATATTACAGATTAAACACAAAGGGGTTTCAATTAAATTCATTAAAAATCGGTCCCCTCCCTAACAAGATAAAAATCGGTCAGGTGCTGTATTGAGCTACAAAAATGAATACCGAAAAAGATTCTGTAATCATGTTCAGTTTATGTAGGCTTGTATTAAAAGTATATCGTTGTAGATTTGATATGCATAAGATAACATACATAGGATTTTATGCCTATAGTAAATACAAACATGCTTAAAACTTATTTTACTTAAAAGCCAACACGTAGTCGAAATTTACCACTTTTTTAAATTCTGGGTGTACCTTTTTAGGTCTCAAAGAACGCCTAAACAAGCTTTCCTATGTTCAGCGCCCCTTTTTAGTACAGAAACCTAATTACAGGGCGAATCTTGTTACGAATTTTAAGTACGCTAGTAGTTTGACCATTAGTTTCTGCTGTCTAGGACAAATCCTGTTTTCACAATCAAGAAAATCTTACAAATCTCTTTTATTTAAACTAGGCTATTTATTATTACTTTTGTGGAACTGTGACAAAAAATAACTCATTTTTCTAATTGGTTACAATCAAATAACATATTAGTACCTAGTTACCTACACAAGTTATACTGTCATATATTTTGTTCAAACCTACGACTATGCTACTAGGCTTACTAGCTTGTGTTTACAATAGCGTGTCGTAAATTTTGTCTTAGTATTAGATATTTGTTTTTTGCTGGTGTAAGTACTTTGCCAGATATCCATTTCATTTTATGTCGATTCTTGATTAAAAATCCCGTCTAACTACATATTTCGCAAAAAAATCTTTGCACTACAAACTAACCAATTTTAAAGCTCGCACGTAAATAAACCTACTTATACGTAACAGTATTACAAAACCCTATTACCGATCGATGCCTGTACTGAGTCCTCTTAAACCAAAACTGTTTTCATTGTGCAAACGAGATAGCGCACTACACCACGTATAACGGCGTCTCGTTTCCACTACACGAACAGTAATGCTTACTTAGTACTTTAAGAGTTTATGGTACGCGTGTAGACGTCTGGGACCACGAAGGGTTGTCGCAATGTTTGATTTTCTATCGGCTTTCAAAGCCCCCCAGGACTCTTCATAACGAGATTTGCTTTACGTGTTTTATACCAATCTGTCTAGCGTCTATACTTCAAAAGATTCTACTCAGTAAAATGATAAATGTTGGAATTGGATTTAATAAATAACATAAAACTTGTGGATTTTAGGAATTGACGATAAGGAAAGGATTGTTTATTTAACGTAAATAAATTGAAATATTTAATTTAGCAGATTACATCCACAATTAATTATACGTTCTTAAGGAAATAACTTAAGGAAAAAACCTATATGTGCTTATTTGTCTTGTGTTTTGAGAAAATTATAGGATTGCTATTAAAAAATATATTTACAATGCAACTACAGCCTGTACTCGTTTACATCTCTGAAAAACTTAGTGACAAACGCAAAATTTCTTCAAAACAACATAAACAAAGCCTCAAAAATCTTTCTGTAAATGTGGATTCCTTAAGAATTGAATATATGTGGTAACCCTACATTAAATAATAGTTTTAGGGTAGACTCACAAAAGGTTTCGGAAAGCGTAATCGTTTGTGAACCAAAAAGAAAGTCTGGGGTAATTTCATTACATATTTATTGAACTTGCTGAATGTTCCGTAATATCTTTTTAACGGTAAAACATGTATTAAGGTATTTGAAGTAAGGAAAAGATGTGTGGTTACTTGGATTTAGAGACAGGCGTTTTTTGTATAAAACTCCTTACTAGCTATTATTTGGTAGTCTTATTATAGATTGTTAAATTTGATTTGATTTCAGCCAAAAATGTCCTAACGCTGAATAAATTCAGGGATTGTCTAAATATGCGTAACTAAATTAAACTAACAGAAACCGAGTTTACCAACTCGACAGTCCTTCGTCTACTCGCGTCGCACTTTTAATTAGTCCATAGGGCTATTATCTAATTAACAAAAAAAGGGCTATCGTCTTTAACCTGCAAAGCCATCGCGACAACGATGGTTGGCATGGTATGGGTGATATAAGGGTATTTTTTTGTCTTAGATTTTTTTTTAATTTGTTAAAATTGTTGCTTGTCATCCTACGACTACCAACATACATACTTTTAAAAGGTTTAAAACATAGTACGGAATTGTGTACACTAAACTCATCGCGCATCACAGACTTGCGTTACTTCAAACATGAAGTCCCTTAGAGAGTTACGTAAAGACTACTCATTCGTTAGTTGACAATCACGTTATCGTTGCGTACATCCATTGTATTACGTCACACGCAGTACTTGTGTCTTGTAGTCAAGGCGAAACGCTGCCTCTATACCGCAGATGTGATTCATGAGCTAACGTAACCAAGGTAAGGTACACCGCTTCGCTGAATTTTGATGCACTTTACACGGAAATGCTGGTAGCCGAGAATTGTAAAGGGAAATAGGATAGCCTGTCTTTCTCTTTGTTACAAAATATCATATATATAAAATTCCCGTGTCACAATGTTAGTTACCGTACTCCTCCGAAACGGTTGGAGCGATTCTCTTGAAATTTTGTGAGCATGTTGAGTAAGTCTAAGAATCGGCTACTATCTTTTTTTTTACGCGAACGAATTCGCGGGCAACAGCTAGTATTATATAAATTTGTTGCCTGTGCTTGTGTTTTAGGGTGTAGTGAAAACGATAGGAATTAGATATGGGTCAGTAACCGTTGCTTCCCATGAAAGTACAATAGCAAAGATTTTGGAAATACACTGCCGGCCGACAAAGTATCTTAAATCACACTAGCGTCATCTTCATTACTGTATAGACATACTAAATAAAGTAAATCAATCATTTGTTAATCCTAATTGATGAAATCTCTCTATTTTTCATATTTTTGGTATTTCTATCACCCTAACATTTATTTCTAAAGATCAATCACACCATTAAGGAAAGGAGATGATGAAGCTTGTAGCAAAACGTAGTGGCATTTAGACGTAAAAAGATGGTAGGTTTTCCACATCCAATACTAAATACACATTCATACCAATCTAGCCTCGCTCCTGAGATACACTAACAGACAGAAACGTCTGGAAATCGGTCAAGTACGTCTTCTGTCTAAGTGGGGACGTACTCGAATGATAGATTTGACACCGATTTGTCGCTGTACTCCCTCTTGACACAACGACTCCAATATTCAACGCAGAAATTGTATTTGCAGAGACATTAATATAACTGTTCGACTAAAATATGTGTTTGGCTGTTATTTCGATGTTAATTATGTGAAGTCGTAAATAATTTTCGGTTTATAGCGTATTAATGTATGCTTTGATTATAATTAAAAGGTTTGTGGTGTAAAATCGTAATTTTAACACTCTAATATTTATGTTTAAGTTGGGTTGTTGTAGGACATAATTTTATAGACCACTTACTTAATTTTTGCCTCTAATACAATAATAACATAAAATGTATGTTGATTGTTATGTAAATGCACAATACAAAACGTTTATTATTAGAAAATGTCGACCCTGTGATCAAATTTCAAGTGCTTAGTGTTTTTGTCATAATCGAAACATGTCCACTAGCTACGAAAATATGTGGATATCTCATCTTGTATACCACTTGAAAACAAAAACTTCAGTTCACAACTTATCATCCATACTTAAACACGAATGTAACTAAAAATAAAACATTCAGACCTTAACGACCAGCAAGCCTACCACTATCTCTCAAAGTAATATTATTGCAATTGTGAAAACGAGATAGCACTACACAGCGTAGAGCGGCGTCTCTCTTCCACAACTGCAATTTAATCACTTTATCACTTTACTGGTAGGCCCCAAGAAATCGGTCAAGTGGCCGTCTATTGTAAAGAGGGGAGACCGGACGGTTGTATTATGATAGACACATTGATTCGACACCGATTTGACGTATCGTTTGACACCAATTCATAGTTGGCGACGAGACTGATGCAAGGTCGTGCAAAAAGTTCAATTGATTTGCGTATTATTATTGTTTTATTAATTGGGAAAACCTGAAATGGGATTGCAAATGAAGCGAACCGAGCAGACGGTGGCGAAATGACATCGATCTCTTCTTAAGGCATTCTTGTGAAGAACAGAACAGTCTGGACTCATCCAAAACAGGATATTTTGAAGGTCAAATAAATAGATAATACCCGTATAGTCTACCCAAACAAACTGACAATTATAATTTACTTATTTATTAAGACTTGTCCTTTTAGGTTTTCGTTCGAATCAATTATATCTTAATCGCGTATTATTCCATTGCTTGATTACAGTTCAGGTATAAAACAAGCCAATAAACCCCACACCAATCATAATATGCCTGAGCTGCTTATATTTATCTACAAAAACATCCATCCATACGTCTGTTTCGTTTGACCACCCACTCCATTATAACACGACACATTAAAAACAAACCTTTAAACCAACTCATAAGGTTCATTCTCCCGTGAACGTGTTATATCACCCCCCGGATATGAAAATTGATACGTATACCGTACCGGCTGGAACCCTTTGTAATGTTGCATTTTTTTTGTACTTTAGGGTCCATTGTTCAAAGAGATCAAGTGTTATTTATTAGTCGGGGGGATGAATTTTCAACCCTCTGCTACCTGTTAAAATAGTGCGGAAACCGGTACGAACTGAATTTGATATGTTCGGAAATGTTTTGATGTTCCAACCCCTTTGTCTGCACCTGTTTTGTATGTAATTGTGAGTTTATTTGGGTATTGCTGTGTGCAATCGGTATAAATATAGATAAGGTTCGGTATTGTTCGTTTGAAAGTGATTGCTGCACGTTTTATTTCGAAAAATACCAAGAGTGAACCAACTAATGTAATAATGTGGTGTGGAGTCGCGCCTCTTTTTTTCCTTTACTTAAAAAGCAGTGACGAAAGGGTGGGGGATCAAGGTGCTATCATTGATTTGATTGACGTTCAAAAACCATTTGTCTAAGTTGCCCTATTAAAAAAGTGGATTTTTATTTTGCGGTAAGAGGGATTATGCATTAGATTGAAAATGCCGGGAATGTCTATAAATATGAGGATCTTATCATTCAAATTCCCAAAATAACTTATCAATAAACTTATTATCCATTCACGCGTAAATCGTCATAAATCACACATGGTTTAACTCTCATACTGCCATTGTGTAAAACGAACATCAAAGCCGCATAAAATTCAATATTTACAAAAGGCATAACTCATTCGTCCACCCTATATTGTTAACCGCACGGCTGTGTCTGACGTGAAATACTAAAATTACAATGTGCTGAGGGCCTACCATCACGTCTTACAGTAATATTATAGCAAGCGTGGAAGAGAGATGCCGCTCTATCCCGTGTAATGCTCTGTCACGCTTCCACACCCGCCTTAATATAACTGCAGGGCGAAGGGGTAGGCCCCTAAAGGGCTTATACGTTACACAACCCCTCTTTAATTTTGTACGTGTTAGCAAGTACCGACACCTGATAAATTCCCATTGATTTAACGGAACTAGGTACTTAAGTATAGTACATGTATTGTAAGTAAAATGTCATAAACATTAGTCAGAGTTTACTGAGAAATTGTGACTCATAAGAGACTCCGGATAAAGCATGTATTAGTATACTCTAAAATATCTAAAATCTACAAGCGTCCTGATCAGATTATAATACTTCTGCGTAGCTGTTTATCGAAAGTGTGTCGGGTCGACTTTCAGTCTGAACAAATTCAGCTGAATATCGTATTTAATGTGAAGCGATTGTATACGACTCCCACCATCCATAATGAAGAATAAAATCCATATTTTAATAAATACACCTCCTGGATGAATATTTTTGGGCGATTACGAATTAATTTATACAGATTCTGATTGAAAAACAAATGGTATACATTTCATCAATTTATATTATCCGAAAAATGGTTTTGTTTTGCCATCAAGTCATCAATACTTACAAATCTTGTTTGGAACTATTGTTGTATAAGTAGCTACGTTAAGACACCTAGTGAACGTTCAAACATGTTTGCCAAATTTTACGTTTTGTTTGCACGGGCTCATCAAACAAAAACGCAAATTGTTCAAACGAGTTTCACAAACACTGATTCGTTTTGACTCGGTTTTCGTCACGAATGTTACTAACAGCGAATAAGAAATATTGTTACTAATACTTAATACTTGTCGGCGATTTCGGGGCTGGCAGAGATGGTAGAATATGTTTGAAGTATACCGCAAGGGGGTTGAACAATGTCTTGTTGGAGTCTTAAAAGAGAAAGTATGGTCTAGGAAAAAGTTTTTTTAATTTCAGTCGAGGTATGAGAATCCTTGTTACAGTCTAGCGATATTAACTATACCTAGCGGTTGACTCATGTAATTAGCACTGGATACAAATACTTAGAAAACGCTGCCTTATCGCCTATTAATGGTCATCAGTTAGAACCAATACGTCTTAATTTGTCACCGACATTAACCAATATTAAAATTGCGCTTTGAGCGTGATTTTTATTATCCTTTCAAATCGCTCTTGTTGTCAACTGGAGACGGCATATACGCTGACTACGCTACATCCGTATGTAATCTATACTGAGAGTTATCGTTTTAGATTATCAAAGACATTATAAATTTAAGATTGTAGTAACGTAAACAAAATACAAATTGATAAAATCATAATTTACAACTAAAAGAATTTGGTTTATAATGTACCTATGTGTAGCTAACAGTTTCTTAAATACTGTGCAAAATGTATTCAAAGTTCTAATTAACGATACACTCAAGTTGTATACTAAACTGACTTGTATCTTACAAAAGAAACAAAGTCATTCTCGACACTCAAAAAATACTCAGGCAATTACGAAACAATGATACTCCATTGTAGGACATTCGTCTATAGAAACCAATTGCAAATGATAGATAAATTACCCGTACAACCAAGCAAAACCACTCTGTACCTCTGTGTGCGTACGTGTCGGCGTAAACTTTTACATGTGTGCGTGAAATCATGCACACGCGATGAAATTTCTCACGATCCGTCTGACGATATTTGTTGTCTCGAGAATTTAATACATTTTTTAGTGTTATTAAAAAATTCGCGTTTTACGCGTTTATTACTTTTAAAAACACATTAAATATTTCGCGAGCTCCAACGGAGTAGGACGTTAAAAGGAATTTACTTTTGTTCCCTCGTTTTGTATTTGTTTGACGTCAATTCAACCGTTTGAAATGGTACGAAAGGGAATTGGGAATTTTTATCTTTTGACGCGAATCATTTTTGGCTGATTCTTTTGTATTTTCGTTGGGTAATAGAATTTATGTAGCCGTATGATTTTATAACGTTATTTGTAGCAGCTTATGGATTTCCACCGTGAGCATATTTTTATGAAATAAAATCAGTATTACTGTTCTTTTTAAAATAGCAATGAAGTCAACACTTTATTTGTTTTTCGCAATGTACATAAAAAAAAGTTATATATTGAAATAAGTCTCATACAATTTCATTGTTTACTATTCAGACTAAAGTCGATTTATTTTAGCTTTTAGCTGACTTACATATTCAGTTGTAACTAGCATATTCAGCTAAAATACAAATGCATTCGCTCCCACATAACGTACGTTCATAGAAATTGAATAGTCTGGTTAGTACACTATTCAGTGCCTAATTTTAGAGAGATGCGTTTCGTATCCCCTCCGTTTAGAATGTTAATGATGAAATCTCATTCATACGTAATTCCAGACTTACATTATGTCTGTGAAATTGTTGTATGCATATAACTTTGTTATTTTGTATGGGTAATTTTAAAGATTAGGTACTATTTGCGGTGAAAAAAGTGTATGAAAAACTGCTCAAGTCAAAATTTTTATGTCAACGCGACTTTACAAATGAGAAGGTTATGATTTTTCTGTTTGTTGTTTTTTTTTTAACTACGTTAAGGCTTATTTATTAGGCAATCTGATTATATCTAACCATCAGCAGAATGTGCTTTATTAATTGAAGATTACGAATTATACAAATGCATAATAAATATTTTTTTTTCTTATACCTGTAAATTCGCAATTCCTTTACATTTTACACGAAAATGTTAAATTATTATGATATACCTAAAGGCTATCAAACACCACGACTTTAACTAGATAGAACGTTCTCAAATAACCAAAGCTTCATAAATCTAATTAATTAGCCACCCCTCAGTAACTCCGTACTCTATACATATATACAGTATGTTGATTTGTCTGTCTAGCTTAAGCTTAACTCGCCCTAATTGGTACGTGGGTTAACTGAAAATAAACTGAAGGTTAATAAATTAAATTGTTTACCGCGCACCGGATTAACGTATTGTTACCGTTTCGTAAACAGGATTTCTTGGTAAATTCATACTGGAATATATACGCTGGAGTTTTTAATCTATTTATGTTTGATAGTAATTGCTTTTTCAGGTGAGATTATCACGGATTTTACCACGATTCGTTGTTGTGAGGATAATTCGAATTTGTACAAATTAAAGTTAAACTTTTGCTAGTCTGGCAAACTTTTGGAATTTGTATTTCTTTGTAATTCAAGAAGCAATCAATACTAAAATAAAAGGTCTGTCTATAGTTTATCTTGATTGAAGACGTGTTTTCTCATTGGCTTGATCTCTACTGATCATCGTCTAATATTATAATGTAAATAACTAAATACATAGTATAATGTTCTAAATTTGGTGCACCAATGCAGCAATTTAGTTACTTAGTGCACTAGGAGATTGAATAGAATCAATAAGATAATCTGACTTAATTGATGTCGTAGAACCCTATAAATGGTTTAAACTGTCAATGCCTCAGCTCAGGCTAACAGTATCGTACTGCTTAATACCATCAGATCTATCCCATGATTAGAGCCTACGTGTGCGCCCCAGTCTACGCACGCGTCTGGTGATTCGATTACGTTGTCGTTAGTCGGCGCCGTCAGCTGTGAGCCGGCGGCCGGCCTTCGAGACCAGTGCGATGACGGACGTTGTAGAGGATGCACGATAAGACTGTTTATGTAATGATTTATAAAAAAAAAGCTAGCTGTTGCCCGTAAATTTGTTCGCGAAAAAAGCAAAAATGGGGATGAAAAATATACACAGCTACATTAAGTTGCGTCTTTATTGTGTTTGCTCGTATGTATCATTTATGAAACGCCATTTTCCTTTAGGTATGACTGTGACTGGGTATGTAACTCTTAAAAAGGAAACGAATTAAAAAAAAATTAGGGTAATAAATGAACTTTTTTTTTAATTTAACAATTTACTGGCGTATTGCCAGAAAATTGTTAAAATTGTTTCGAAGAACTTAATATAATCTTATTGTCATTAAATTACTCAAGCTATTTGAAATAAAATGTTCTTCACAATTAATTGCTAACTAAATTTATTCGTCTGTCGTCATTGTACAACTACAGACGTTTGCATGTGCATGCATACAATTAAACATACTATGCGTGGCAATTACATGGAAATTGCATACAAGTGTCTTTGTTGTATGTCCTTGCCCTTATTAAGACGCGCAGTTTCATTAATTTAATACCTACGACTAAAACAAGAAAGAATATGTTTTGAAGATTGTATGAATAATAAAATGTTGATCATATTTTATACACTTAACTGACTTTCATTAACTTCAACATCAATATATCTTTTGCTGAAGAAAAATTTTCGGAAAATTTTGCCTAACCAAATCCCGCGGATTATTTCCAATTATTTAAAACCAAGAATATCTATAAATTACCGAAAATTCATACCTCTAAAATAAATACAAGGAATGAGGAAAATTTCATCAAATAAATATAGTTACGGATTTGTTATTCTCAGAAATGTGATTTCATCCGGCCGTAGAGATTATTTTATTATACGCCTTGTTTTCAATTAACTCCAATTTAAATAACTCGAGTTTCTCTTGATACGTTCCTTTTAAAGGCGAAGTGATAACATCGCCCTGCGATTGGCACAAAATTTATATTTTTATTCCTTTTGTAAGATAAATTTGCTTAAAAGGACATATAATTTTCATAAAATATTAAAGACATTGGCTTATAAAAGTATGAATCTTTATTTGGTAGACTTGAGGACGCAGTTAGCGAAGTATATTCGTTGTGTAAAAGGTCTTTAAATACAACGGTAACACTATAGCTTAGTGTTACCGTTGTATTTACTATGTATTTAGATCTCGCGTTCTTCAGGCTAATCCGCTACCCTATTGACATAATATATTGGTCATTTTAGCAAGCTCAACATTATTCGTTCGGAAACGCCGTTTTTGCAATGCGGATTCGAAGGGGGTATGATCCCTCATTTTGACAAATTTAATTTGCTGCGATCTACCTAAAACCTTTTCACTACATGTTGCTTATCTCACTATTATAATCGTTATGGTGTTCATTATATTCTATGTATCTATATGGTTTCACAGTTCACAATTAATGAATAGTATTCTACCAGACTACGGCCCATTGTTATAACTATTATGTATGTTTGTTACAGCGCTATGGGAAGAGCAAGAGGCGCCGGAGTACGACATCGACACGGAGGACGAGCGGTGGCTGAAACAACAGAGGCATCCCGAGCTCTCAGGTATTACATCAACAACAGTATGTAGACACTTTTCGTAATTAATACATCCAGTACAAATATAGAGCCTGTTTTGTTTCGGCAGCTGTTTCAATCATCTGTCACAGATGCTAGAGGCCAATGATGATGATGATGATGTTTTCTATGACGGATCTGTTCGCGTTGTGGTTCGAATCCCAGCTAGGATCAATATTTTAGCGATAAGCTTAGATTTGTTAGAGTGTTCTGTGTGCTGGGTATTATTTATATATTTACTGTATTTAATTTACACGGGACCAGAAGACCCTGTTTGTGTTTTGTTTATTGTATTCATTGTAACCGTGTATCACATTCTTTATTTGATTAGCTCTCAAATCTCTCAACAAAATTCAATTTATGGAAGTTTATAGGTTTTAATAAGCCACTTAGCCAGTTACAGCGCGACCAATACAATATAAATTAAACCGCTCTTACCGCTAGGTGAAAATTTGTAGACTTACAGAGATTTGAAGACTCTCAGTGCCTCTAAAGACACGTTTACAATGACTCTGATAGTACGTTTGTTTGTATTTGATACTCGTTAGGTCAATTTAATTCTGAAATCACAATCAGATATCCCATAAAATTTATTGTAAAAGTCAATAGGTAGTCGCCCCATGTAAAACATATTACCCCCCTTTCGCAATCAATAAATACGGTATTTTACTGATATTTCTTAATGATTCTTGACGACGTCAACAGTATTAGGTCGACAGGGTCCATATTGATCTTAACTTGTTTTATTTTTATCATTTCTGTAACATATGGAATGCAATAAATAATTGAGTATTATTTCGTATCATTCGTATCCTTCATCTATGATACTCTGACATATAATTACAATCCACAATTCTCTTTACTTTCAGAGCTAAAGTTCGAACAGATGATGGACAAGCTGGAGAAGAGCTCGGGCCAGACGGTGGTGACACTGAACGAGGCGAAACTTCTGCTCGACAGGAGCGACGATCTCATCATCGCCGTATACGACTACTGGCTCAATAAGCGGCTTAATACAGTAAGTTAAATATCTCTTAAATATACTGAAATCTTTGTATACTATGGTGGCAATGTATATTAGACGACAAACGGGACTTATGCGCGATATAATTCGATGTTTTCTTTTCTCCCGACGTTTCGATCGAGTTGCACCGACCGTGGTCAAAGGTGGATTGATGGTCATTAGTCCACCCGTGACTTATCACGAAATATCGAATTATATCGCGAATAAGTCCAGTTTGTCGTCTAAAATATGTATACAAGTCGCGCTAGTTTAAAATCGTTAATTGGTGGCAATGTATGTTACTATGGTAGCTTTTGTCCTTAGTTTTGCTCACGTGGATGTTGGTTGGTTGGTTGCCCTTGTGGTAAAAAGTATTCTATGTTCTTTTTTGTAGTTTCGTACTAAGCATTCGGTTGAAATTTCGTTGAAATCAGTTGATTGCTTTTGCTGTGAAAGTGTAACATGGAGACGGCTAGAAATATCACAGTTTCTCTGACTTTTCTGTGAACTCAGAACTGTAAATCTATAGAGGCAAATTACCCTTAAGGTATTGCGTATGCAGAGTTATAAGAAAATATTACAGTAATAAATATAGGAAATTGACTATAGTTACTAAACAGGTAAAGTTAAAAGTAGGACGCTTATAACAAATGTAAGAACTTTTTACGCTACTCTAATAGGTACCTTGCTTAGGTATACTCTTAGAAAATCAGAGAAGTTCAACAGACAAAAATCCGATTTATATGTGTATATGTATCGAATGGGGTTGGACATAACAGTCCTATTCGTCATACTAACGTTTCACGATCATGTCTCTTAAAGGAATCGTTTTGTCTTCAGCAACACCCGCTTATACTGTCCGTTAAGACTGAGAACAGGCCGGGCCAGTCGTCGAACAACCCATATTTGGCGTTCAGACGAAGAACGGAGAAAATGCAGACCAGGAAGAACAGGTAATATACTTATTTATGTGTATGTGAAACTTTCAGGTATAAAAGTATGAAGCAGTGAGTTAAAGAGTTTTAAGGCAGTTGCTCTATATGAAATGCTGCTTTAGCAAACTGTGAAATTGAGTCGCGATATTTTTTTTTGTAGTATCGCCGTCAAAATATCATTTGTACAATATTAAGCCGCATTTTCACCACACAGATACCTGTCGCTCGGCATCACGCAGTTGGTCTCTGCAAAACTTTTGAGACAATGTTCTGCGACTAATGACTCGTTTATATTTGCCAGTCGTCATCAATGATCAGTTTTGCGACGAGCAAATCTCGTAAACGCGTCAGGCGACATATCATGGGATACACGAATGTCGTGACGGATGACAGAGTCGACAAAAGTTATATTTCTCGCTGTCCCATTGCTCTTTCAATTTTAGTAACTTTATTGCCGACTGTTATACTTATACAGTACGATTTCGATAAGTAAGTCTTTTTATGAGATACTGTGCTATACAGCATAATGGGATATAGAAATTAAGTAGGCAGCAAATGCATGCAAAGTACGATATATGAATTAATCTAGTAAAGGATGGCTGGAAGCTGACTCTAATATATTTTTGAATTAAAATAAAATTTCGTCTATTTTTTTTTGAGAATATACAAAACCTTAAATTAATTTTACATTCTTTTTCCCAAAAACTTATCTTAACACCTCTTACTTTCACATTACTAATATAATGTACAAATTAATTTCCAGAAAAAACGACGAGAGCTCATACGAGAAGATGCTGAAACTCCGTCGGGATTTAGCTCGGGCGCTCACCCTGCTCGAGTTGGTCGCGAAGCGGGAGAACGCCAAGCGGGAGCTAGTGCGGCTCACGGCCCTCATCGCCGAGCGACGGTACGCCGCCGGGGACTTCGCCAACCAGCTGCTGCCTGACCCGCCACCTAGGTATGTAGACATACGTTCTAGGGTCCAACAGACACTGGACAGTAAAATATTATGTTCAACCATATTGATGGGCCTGTTGGTCTAATGGTTAGTGACCCTGACTGCTGAGCCGGAGGTCGTGGGTTCGATTCCCACCCAGGACAAAAGTTTGTGTGATAATCACGATCATTTGTTCTGTGTCTGGGTGTGATTTATCTATAATAGTATATATTTAGAAATATATAAGTATGTTTATCAGCTGTCTAATTACCATAACACAAGCTCTGCTTAACTTGGGGTCAAATGGCCGTGTGTGGATATTGTCCCAAGATATTTAATTATATTTTGCGTGAACTGAACTCCACGGTACATACACGGACTGGTTCGAAATGGTGAGGGATGAAATGTATGAAAAGAGAGTTTGAAACGTGGTTGGCAAATTTTGTTTAACTACTTACATACATGGTGATGGTGAGTGGTACTTTGTACTCCACGGTAAATACACGGTCTGGTTCAAAATGGTGAGGGCTTGGAGTTGAGAGTCTCAGTAATATGTTTATAAACGCTTCTCTCTTCACCATCAGAAGTTTTCAATCGTCTGCAAGCCGTCCTCTCCTCAACGTAGATCTCTCTCAAAGACCAACAACTAGTTCGATTGTTGACTTTATCCTCAGATATTAATCAAAATGAATTCTTTCATAAACCCTTGTTCTGCCCCCTCAGGCCGGCCTACACAGCAGTGGCGGCCCTCTCCAGCGGTTTCCGTCGCGAGGCGTACACCGCGCCGCACTACCCTCCGCGCGTCGCCCCGCCGCCGCAAGACACTCCCAGACAGGTACACACCATACACACACCTCACACATACACACACTCATACATACACGCGGTACTCTCGTCTATACTTGTACAGTTCTAGTTTGAGGTGTTCGTGTGATAGTTAATTATTGAGGCTAAAAGTAACTGATGGTACTGTCTCGTAAAACGTTGAGCACTGAGACTAAAAGTATCGTAAGACTGACAGATTGCATTCTTACTAGCCCTCTAATAAATTGTGATTATCATGCGAATACCAATAACTGTAATGACAGGGACTGTATCGAAACCTCTACAGAAAACAGTTTTATTCGAACAAAAATTTCTTAATATCAAACTTTGACAAAATAGTTAATACAAGTTAAAATCACAAAAATACCAGCTACAAATGCGTTGAGACAAATTTCACCGGACTACGATGGGATTTTGTGTTAATGCTTCGGGATATAGGCCACCCTGATTCAATGAATTTGTATGTATGATATGTTTGTTTGTCACATAACTCATAACGACAAAAATTGTATTTTATTTCTTGTGTACTTGGGTTTATTTGTTTTTGATGAGTTTTAAACAGTAATTTCTACTCCATACATTATGATTAAACATTGAAATCCATATTAGTCATGACGGTACGGGATTTTTAAAACCTCTCTAGGTTAATTATACTCAAAATGTCCAAATGAACACAATAATAGTAAACATTCTTAATGCTGCGAATATTTTGTATGGAGTAGAAACGACGTAAGCAATATGGAGCCTCATACACAAGAACCAAAAATACATATTTTTGCCAAACCAAAACTCGCACCAAAAAAAAAGTGTACAAACATACAAAAAAAAAACCACAATTTTGTCACTAAGAAAAATCCGACCGAATCGAGAAGCTCCTCCTTTTCGTCGGTCGGTTAACAAGCGAGTACGATATCATGATGGTGTGTTGCCTTCCAGCGTGAGAAGCGTCCGTACAAGAGACGGAAACACAGGCATCCCGTCGTCGGCTCCGTGCAGGGGCTGAGAGGTACGTATCATTACATTGACGATACCTGCTACGCGTGCTACGGCTAGTCGTGCTCGTAGCGCGGTATACGATACGCGGAAAACTACGCGTAGTGTTGCGTGCTACGTGATACGTGTTGCGCGTTTCATTAAAGAATCTGTGTTGCACGAAGTTACATAGTTTGCTTTTTAGGAGCTTCGGTCTATGTACGTCGTATAAATACAGTAGACGCGGCTACACGTTCATATCTATGTGGTTAAACCTTTCCATTTTAACTGAAAAATACCGGTTCTTTATAATAACTTTGTAGTTTGCTTGAACATTCCCTGCGCGCGCATGTCATGTGTAAAGTCCTTATTAGCATGACGTTTAATGTCCACCGTTATGTTATTCTCTAAATAATATTTAGATCATATTCTTATCGGATGGTGGGTTTACAACCTAACATCAAAGTTATAAAGCCGCCCGGAGGCCTCTGACGTGGCTTAACACACCCTTGAATATTTATTTAGACCGATATCAAAATGTTCTGTAGTTTGCATTATTGTACTGTCTATTGTAGAAAAAAAATCAACAAAAAATATTTAGGTATAAATAAAAACAAAACGAGGGGGTGGGTGGGACGCCTTTGCTAACTAAGTGAATTACAATAATGATAAAAATGTTAAAAAAAAAAAACAAACCAGATCAAAACCAGAAATCAAAATAATAAATCCCCCTTAAAATCACATTTTAAGCTGTATTTAAAAATTAACTCGATAAGTTGTAAATTAATAACTTCGTAATCATGTTTTTGAAATCTGTTATACTCTCTCCTATAAAATATTATCTCTTGGGCGCTTCTTACACATACTACAGAAGTTCTTAGCTGTAGAAAGAAAATATTCTTGTAATAATTGGTGTTTTTTTATCCCTATCAGATTATTTATCGCTTAATTTTGAGGCATCGTCAGCATCGTAACATTTAGAGTTTAGACTATTAATATTATTTTAAAGATATCAGTCAAATCAGTCATTTCACATTGTTACGTTGATCAGCATTATTGAAACCGGGCGTTATTAAGCATACATACGGACGGACAGACAGCGATCAACGTATTAAAATTTGTACAAAAGTATTTATTAATACTCCCAAAACTCCTTATTTTTGTTGTGCCTCATATTTAAGCGATATGCTATCCAAATCCCCTACCATATGAGATCAAAACGGCAGCTGTAATACCTACCTAACATCATCGCTTAGGTATAGTGCTACAAGGATCTATTGGCACGGCCGAAATAGGAACTAATACCCGTCATACATGAAAAACCATCACTTTTGACAGACAGTTGAGTTGATTCTTGTTGCGAATGTCCACACCAGCGCCCTCATGTTAATGTCATCCATGTGCCAAAAGATCCTTGTAGTTCTATAATAATACAGCACAAATTTGTGCAAGTTTTCAGAAAGCATCAAAAACTGATTGCTTCTTTCAAATACTTTAGACCCGTGAATTCAATTTTATAGATACTGTTAGAGGAATGTCGCTATGTTTGGATATTTTTGATTGAATTTCACAAAATCAAAACGATCAATTTTCAACTTACGCTGTATTGTAACCTAAGCCACAACGGCATGCAAAATCACCACTCAACGAAAGCATTGCCGTCCAAATGAGCCTTCAGGTATACGAGTGCCGATGTTCCTATACTAGTTGGTAAACTCCGGTCCGCTCCGCAGACTCGGGCGTTTACACCTCCTCGGAGGAGGAGGGGAGCGGGCGCGCGGAGGCCGCCACGCCGCCCGACGACGGACCCTTCGCGTTCCGACGGAAGCCCGGCTGCTTCTACGAAATGGTGAGTCTTTACTTACTTTCCTAATCATTCTAAGACACCACTGATAAACAGGGACACCTTGGATTCCAAATATTGGAATCTGAAATCGCCAATCCGCAGTGAGGTAGTGTGGTGACCAATTCTCAAACCTTCCCTATATGGGAAGAGGCCTGTGCCCAGCAGTGGGACGTGTATAGGCTGGTTTATTGTTAAAATTATCATATTTGATTGAGTGTTACTTATAAATGAACAATGATAGATTCACCTTTTGGAGCCTTAAGAAGAATAAACGAAAAAGTTCTTTAGAGCAGTCTAATATTAAATTGCTTTTGACCGTACTACAGATTGCAAGAAAGGAAGAAATGGCTCTTGCCCCACAGTAGGACATTAACGATTAAACAATCTCAGATTCTAACCTGCCTTATAAAAGTGCCCCTTTTGTCATCATGTCAGTGAGTTAATCAGTTTTGTAACATTGTGTTTAGCCTACGTCGACGCTATACGGCGATCCCTTGGACCCCGACGATCCCTCGAAAGAGGGCTTGTTCGAGCACGAAGTGGATGAGAAGTATAGGTAAGTAAAACGCTCTTTATATCTATTATATTTCATACGCTTATATGTATTTTGTGTGATATACAGCAAGGCTAAAGAGAGACCCGTCGTCGTCGTAACATTTTTACGTTTTGGACAACTTCACCTAGTGGCAAAGTTTTCGTTCACTCTTACTGTACAGTCATTCAGAATCAGTAAGTGAGTGAAATAGGGCAACTTGTAGTTAGACGCTATCCAGTACAAGGCGATGACTTTCATGACTTGATATCTTCGCAGTATCGGTATCGCGGTAGTTCGGTCCCCGATCGTCGACATTCAGTATAGTAAGGGTGTTACCACACCAATCGATTGACATCGGTCGACGTTAATCGATTGATGTGGTAGCTTTAATTGATCGACGGACACCGGTCGACTAACCATTCGATCGATTGCCGGTTGATGGCATCGGTCGACCGAAGATGTCCTGACGACTTATCGATCGACGTCGACTAATCCATTCTACCATCGATCGATAGCATCTATCGGCTATCTACCGATTGGTGTGGTAGAAACTATAGATCGACGTCGACTAATTCATTCTGTCATCGATCGATGGCATTGATCGCGGATCGCTCGATTGGTGTGGTAAGACCCCAAAGCCACCGCGAGGGCCTTAAAAATTTACGACTTGAGAGCGCTGGATAATGGCTGATGAGTGGTAGACGAGTCAGTCGGTGTCAACGCTGGTTCGAGCAGCCCTAACTGCGTGAATGAAGCACGTCAATGAAAACAGTGTTATTTAAATGGCGTGTTAATTTTGTTACGTGTTTGTCAGGTTCACGCTGGCGTCTGTGCGCGGCAGCGACGGCACGACGTCGTGCGCGGGGTTCTGCAGGCGACGGCGAGCGCGCGGCGGCCGCGTGGCGCTCGACCGCGTGCGCACCCCGCTACACACCCTGCTCACCGAGCTGCCCTACGCCTTCCCGCACTCCGCGCAACACAAGCGACTGCTGCACGAGGAGGTACCCACATGCTACACTCTACACAAAACACTACACACGGTGCTACGTGCTACTTTACACATCGTGTCACACACTACGCTGCGCACTGTGCTACACACGGTGCTACGTGCTACGTTACACTTCGTGTCACACACTACGCTGCGTACTGTGCTACACACGGTGCTACGTGCTACGTTACACTTCGTGTCACACACTACGCTGCGTACTGTGCTACACACGGTGCTACGTGCTACGTTACACTTCGTGTCACACACTACGCTGCGTACTGTGCTACACACGGTGCTACGTTACACATCGTGTCACACACTACGCTGCGTACTGTGCTACACACGGTGCTACGTGCTACGTTACACATCGTGTCACACACTACGCTGCGTACTGGGCTACACACGGTGCTACGTGCTACGTTACACATCGTGTCACACACTACGCTGCGTACTGTGCTACACACGGTGCTACGTGCTACGTTACACTTCGTGTCACACACTACGCTGCGTACTGTGCTACACACGGTGCTACGTGCTACGTTACACATCGTGTCACACACTACGCTGCGTACTGTGCTACACACGGTGCTACGTGCTACGTTACACATCGTGTCACACACTACGCTGCGTACTGGGCTACACACGGTGCTACGTGCTACGTTACACATCGTGTCACACACTACGCTGCGTACTGTGCTACACACGGTGCTACGTGCTACGTTACACATCGTGTCACACACTACGCTGCGTACTGTGCTACACACGGTGCTACGTGCTACGTTACACATTGTGTCACACACTACGCTGCGTACTGTGCTACACACGGTGCTACGTGCTACGTTACACTTCGTGTCACACACTACGCTGCGTACTGTGCTACACACGGTGCTACGTGCTACGTTACACATCGTGTCACACACTACGCTGCGTACTGTGCTACACACGGTGCTACGTGCTACGTTACACATCGTGTCACACACTACGCTGCGTACTGTGCTACACACGGTGCTACGTGCTACGTTACACATCGTGTCACACACTACGCTGCGTACTGTGCTACACACGGTGCTACGTGCTACGTTACACATCGTGTCACACACTACGCTGCGTACTGTGCTACACACGGTGCTACGTGCTACGTTACACATTGTGTCACACACTACGCTGCGTACTGTGCTACACACGGTGCTACGTGCTACTTTACACATCGTATCACAGACTACACTGAGCTGCTTGCACACGAAAAGAACCCTTTAACTTTAACAATATCTTTTCCACACAGGTTGATCTCGAGACGAAAGCGCATCGAACGCCGAAAGAGATGTCCCGAGATTATCACACAAGCGGCAAATACCCGTGGCGGCACGCGTTCAGACGCCACCTCTCCCGCAACCCCGACCTCTGGACCGTGTCGGACGACATCAAGCAAGAACCGACCGACACGACCATCGCGCCCGACAAAACCGACAAAATCCTCCATCCGACAAGATCGGACGTCGTACACCTACCCGACGTCATTCAAGACAGTGTTAAAAGTGATATTAGATTTAGTGCGAGGACTATAGACGGTGTTGTGCGCGAGAATATTGAGAGGGTCATGAGGAAAAGGGCGTGGAGCGGGTGCTCGGATAGCAGTTACGATTCTGACGAGAGCTTGCAGCCCGTCGAGAAGGAGTTCGAGAAGTTTATTAATGAAGTCAATAAGAAATGGTGAGTGCGACGTCTTTTTATGTTGTTGTAAAGATGGAAAGCTAAAATGTATAGGGTTATAAGGGATATTTTCTTCAGCAAAAACGAATTGCTTAGCCTTTTTTTGTTGTCTGGGATGACAAGTTAATGACTTGAACCCACGCTGAGGGCACAGTGTGGGGATATATCGGTCTCCCACCGACTGAAAACACCCCACCCTCTATTGCCTAAGCCAGAGTCTCGAAATCGGTCGTGGGTGTAAAGAACCCACCCACCCCCTTACTGCAGTGGTGTTGCATGTGATGGTGTTGACTAGGATAGAAAAAGAGCAGTTGACTACTGAGACGGACGTTTCCGACACACATACAGTTTTTGTATGCTGTATGAACATTTTAGAGTCATTTTTGGTAGTTTTTAAGACATCTAGTCTGCATTTTTGGTTTTAAAATATCAACAAAAACCAACACTTCGGCAAAACGAACATCCATTATAATTTCCTCAAATTTTCTCTTCCAGGTTACATTTCCGACCAAAAACACCGCCACCGTCGCCACCACGTGAAGACAAACACGAAGACCAGTTCCCCGTGGGGCTCGACACGCCGATCTCTGTAGAACTGCGAGCGGCCGAGCGCCCGCCGTCGGACGCTCTCGACAGCTTCACCACCGCCGAGTTCACGCTGGGCGACCTGTACCCCGAGCTCAGCCACGACGTCGACAACAGCCACAACAGCCACGGCAGCCTCGATGTCAGCGGGGATGATCTGCTCACCGAGAACTTTACAGGTAACGTCTTATAGTTCCAACGGACCCGACGATTCTAGCTTGGGACAGCTAAATTTCCATGTGCTATCTAAGCACTGACGGTGCGATTTTCATACCGTTTAGGCTCATTGGTCCAATTCGCAATTGGCCCAATTTACGATTGGGTTACAATTGGCCAAAACTTAAATGATACAACGACTAGTTTCGGACTCAACCGGAGTCCTTAATCATGAAGCTGGCGCGACTGGGGGTCGCAAGTCGAACTGTATGTAGTATCTCACTGTGTGAATCATCCTCACGAAAGATGATACTATAACAAAACGAGGCAAGCAAGGCCTAAACCAGATTTAAAATATACCTATATATAAAATATAGCCTATTTGTATATTAGCATCCGTTAAGAAATTACGATTTGTAAAGCATCTCTGAAGATACTGTACATTTTGGGTGTGTTTTGCACTTGAGATTTGAATGTTTGTCAAATCTACCGCGATGCAAAGAAAATTTCTTATTGCGGTATTATTTTTATACGTAGCATTGTTTATTTAACCTGATTATATAATTGTTCCAGGTCTAACAGAAGCCCAAGTAGAAAGCATCCTATCAGAGACGGACCTGAAGGCGCTCGCGGACGAGGACGACAAGAAGATCGCCATAACGGACGACATACTCGACGAGCTCGTCAACAACGTCGACGCGAAGGATTCTTTTTTATTGCACGGCCAGAGCTCGGACGGGCGTGCCGACTCTGGCCCGAGGAAGAGAAAGGTAAGACAGCTATTTTTGTAAAGCTATTCAACAATCAACAAAATAGTTAGCATTGAATTTGAGGAAATTGCTAAAACTTGTGTCAAAGTTGTCGGGCTCCTAAATAGGAGGCTGGTGACATTCATGAATGTCGTAATTTTTATCCTTCCTCTGGTTAAAGGCTTGGAAAGTCTCGCCAGTAAGTTTGTGAAGCAGTGAGATAGCTATTTTGTGAAACTATTTAGCAATAGGTAGCATTGATATTGAGAAAATTGTTAGAATTTGTGTCGAAGTTATCGGTTACTCCTAAATAGTGGCCTCGGGCTGGTGTCATTAATGAAAGTCGTTAATTCTTATCCCTCCTCTTGTTAAAGGTTTAGAAAGTCTTGCCAGTAGGTTCTGTAAATTAGTAAATTCCTTAAGTTACAAAAAAAAGTTAAAGAAAAGATGCGTGTTTATGCATTGATACTATATAATTCGTTCTCTTTTATCAGTTACACACTCTCCATGTAAGTCAGTACAATGACCATAAGCAATTTCAGAAATATATCTTTTTTTTTTAACCCACTTAAATAGCAAATACCTTCCTTCCATATTTCTGTTTTGTATAATAAATAATTGATTGTAATTACCAAATATTATTAATTCCCCCCCAGGCGGAAACGTTCGGTTCGTCCATCGTGAGCGTAACACCGGTGGATAAGGAACCTATATACGTGGACCTGAAGACCGAGCCGCCGCCGCCGCCCATCATCAAGACAGAAACGCCCAAAATCATCAAAGAGGAAAAGATCGACGCGCCCGCACCAGTGCCCACATCCAAAATCATCGTCGAGGAAGTCAACGAAATACCGCAGATCAAAATTGAGAAAAAACGAAAGGAGGATACTATAGAAGAGATACAACTAGCTCATGGTGTACAGTTGAAAACGGTTCAGACGAAGCATTCGCCGCTAAAGAAGCATATTATTACGTCAGCTGGGCACAGGCGGGCCAGTGATGTGACTATAGTGACGTCGGTAGGAGAGGTCAGTCAACCGCAGCCCACTTCGCAGCCACAGATCGTGACTGTCGCCGTGTCTGATAGCTTGAAGGTATGTTTTTTTAAGTAGCAGTACGAAGTATATATAAAAAATAATATTGTAAGGTAATATTGACTTAACAAAATACGTAATAGTTATTTAAAACTAGCTGACTCGGCAGACTTAGTACTGCCCCAACGATAAATAAAAAAAAAGTTGCACCTTTTAAACCTTCCCTAGGCCTCCACGAACAATTCAAGACCAAGATGAGATAAATCCGTTCAGCCGTTCTCGAGTTTTAGCGAGACTAACACGAACAGCAATTGATTTTTATATATAAGATTATGATATATCGATAGAAATAAACAAAAACGTAAATAGGTATTTAGATTTAGAATAAAAAACACCAGTTCCTTCTATCAATCAAATCGATAAAAAAAATCTCAGTGTTAAAAGGAATTAATTTAAAAACAAAAACAGCAATGCTAAAATACAAAATAAAAAATATACACCGTGACTTTTAGGTCGTTTTAAAAAAGCAGCCCAGTTCATGTATCCAATGACTAGTAAACGATTATAATAAAAAAAAAATGTTTTTTTAAGATTTGAATGAATAAAAATATTATTCATTATTATGACACAAGGCAGTCTTACGAACACTCTGTAGTGAGCGCGGTCCGAACCTTGTGCCAAAGGGGCCGCGCGGGCGGCGCGGGTAGGTATCTTCAACAGTTTGATACGTAAACATTTTTAACAGGATGGTTCATATTTCCAATGTATTATTTATTTTTTTCATGCATATTATTTTAATTAATGATAAAAAAATTATATTCGCGCCTAGAGGTATTTTATGACGGATACATTGTGTGGACGACTTTTTTAAAACGACCTAAAAATCACGGTGTATATATAATAAAATTAAAAAAGAAATTGCAATACTGGTGCCCAAATAGGAGATTAAAAAAAAATCCAGCAACAAAACCCTTTAATACAGTGATAAAAATATCAAGCTGTATGATAGTTGCCTTGTCCACATTAAAAAAACTTTGGAAAAGGAACACGTAAAGAGATAACATAAATTTTAGGAAGCAGTCCCAGATTCGCGCCATTTTGAATTAGTTGAAAAAAAATAATAATATCGTATTATTTTAATTTCAATTAATTTTCTCGTTTGTTCTGTTTTTCGTATGGATTTTAAAATGATTTAAATAGAGAAAGATTCATTTGTTTGTGAGTTTGATATCGTCAAAGTTTTTCGAAAAGTTTGTATTGTTTGTACATGTACTTTTGCCAATTTAAAAAGGAGTCATAATTTGGTAGTATTTTTGCATATTTTTTATTAATTAACTATTGTTATTGCAGGTTCGTCTACAGAACCACCTATTGTCGTCGCAGTCGGGCGTGCTGGTACAGAACGGACCGTTCCCGCCGGTCGCCGTCATGCCCGTACAGGCTAGAGACGGGGCAGCTACACGTAAGTTGATCTTTTATATCTGTATGCCTGTCTGTCTTATCTAAACTGTCTCCTTGTATATATTGTTAATAATGTGTGTGTGTTGTTATAGGTACTGTGAGTGTTGCTAGCGTGAGCGGTGGACACGCGACACATAGCACACGCGTGGTGACCGCGGCCACTGCGGGGGTCGCCGGTGTGGCGGGCGTGGCGCGGCGCGTGCCGGCACCGCTAGTAGCGCTGGGACACAAGCATGTGCACGCGCACGGCTCACCGCTGGGCTCCCCGCTCGGCTCCCCGCTGGGCTCGCCGCTGGTGGTGGCGCAGTCCCACACCATCCACCACGTGGCGCCCAGCAAGCTGAAGGTGCTGCACGCGCACCCGCTGACGCAGGGCCAGCGCACCGCCCTGCTGGCGCAGAACCGCGCGCTGCAGGGCCTGCCCGCCGTGGTGTCGCTGGCCGCGCTGGACGGCAAGGCGCCCGCCGCCGCGCTGCTCAAGGCCGCGCCCGGCTCCGTGGCGCAGCTGTTCGAGATCAAGGGCGGCCAGCTCGGCAAGGGCCCGCACCTGGTCAACGTGGTGCGGCAGCCGGCGCCGCGCGCGGACGACAAGCGCCGCGTCAACCTCAGCCTGGACGGGCGCCAGCTGGTGCGCGCCGCGTTGCCCGGCGTGCGCCACCAGCTGGCGCTGAAGGCCCGCGCGCCCGTCACCGTGGCGCCGCGCGCGCTGGTGGCCAACCTGCTGCAGTCGGGCGCGGGCCTAGCACGAGCTCCCCCGCGCCTGCCCGCGCCCGTGCGCCGCCTGCCGCCCGAGCCCGCCGCCAAGCCCGCGCCGCAGCCCAAGCCGCAGGAGCCCGACTCGCTGCCCATGGAGGTCACGTGACCGGACCGCGCGTCCGCGCGCCTGACGCTGTGAAACACGACATGTCCGGTCACGAACGATACGATCATATCATACATCGCGACCCGACGGTGTATATATACGTTTATATTATTTTGTACGCGGCTGGCATGCCCTCACTAGTTTTTTTTAGCAAAAGAAACATTCGTTAGTTTTGTTTTTCATTTAATTAGATAAATGCGCGCGTAAGTACGTCGAGTGTATATTTAAATGTGTATGAGCATAAAAAATGAAATAAAAATAATAAAAAATGTGTAAAATAATAACCGCATTACTGTGTATCATATAGTTTTATGTGTATTATAAATAATGAAAATATTTACTTAATTATTTCGTTCACTGGCCGGACCAGTGCTTGGATGTGGGAGAAAGGATGGAAAATGAATAGTTGTCGAACGGTCACGTAATGTTACACGACGGATTGCGTCAATCATTTACTGTTCTATAAAACGCTAATCAAACAAACTGTGAATTATGATTATTAACTAATTCTGAGACTGTTTTAATCTTACTGAATAGAATATATTTCTATCTTAGCCTAGCCATTATAGCAAGCAAGAATCAGACACCTGTGTATTGACCATTATCATCTCAATTCCAATCATCAATCAAATAGAAATTCAGGCTGGAAAATAGTTAAGAAAATTACAATAAGGCAAGTTACTATGGATTTAATGTTCACTAATACAGATATTCATACATGATGGATCTATTTCATAGTCAGTTATAGAATTGTCCTGATTATGGAGTCTTGTAATAGATTGATAGCGTATTTATTGCCAGTATCGCTGTCAAAATAACTTTAATTTATGCAGTCATCCTTAAGGCAACATTATCGAAAATTTCTTGTTATAGAGCTACAAGGATCTTATGAAGATTATGCTGATATGTATGAAAAACCATCACTTTTGACAGACAGTTGAGTTTATTCTTGTTGCGAATTGCACACTAGCGCCCTCATGTTAATGTCATCCACGTGCCAAGAGGTCCTTGTAGCTCTATAGCATTATGATTTTAAAACGTCATAATCCACAACTTCTGTTATAAGAATACACTAGCAATGCAAATAACATAATATCAGTCGTAAGTCAATATAATAAAGTTATATGCCTATATATTGTGTTCATATACTTCCACATTACGTGACCATAGCACATAATAAGATCTATTTTTCTTGTAAAATATATGTAAAAATCGAAAATGATATAACTTGATGTGATCTATGTCTACGACGATAGCTGGCAACACTACTTACATTATCGTGCATGTTTGCAACACTGGCGATATTGGCGGCGGTGTTGCTATATTAAAAAAAAATAGTTTAATCAACGCGGCTTAAACTGCCTTTCTTAAAAGGTGTAGTGTATAAATTGTATGGATTCTTTTTTTCCTGCGGGTTTTCGCTCGCATGCAATGGTATTACTGGGCACACTCGGACTATGTATGCCATCAATGTTACTCCGTAAGATAACCAAAGTAGTTTTTAATTCTCCAATGGGTGTTCAAAGACCAGTGCTTATACTAAACACTCTTAAAACAGGACTATTGGCAGTGTGGGAGCGAGAACACGCTACTTGACCACTATAAAGTAATGTTCTGTCTTGCTCACACGATCAATAGTCTCGTGTTAAGAGTGTGTGGTAACAGCGCTTCAGAATGTGTACAGGGTAGCCTCTATGTGTGTTTGGCTGTATTATCTACGTCTACCCACATATTATAATTATTATTTTACTGTAATATGGTGAAGAACCACAGGTATTAGTTAACTATACCGATTCCGGATAATTGCTTGAAATATGCTCTTAAATTGCTTTTCGGTTAGCATATAATAGCCCATATATTGGGCGTGTTATTCTGACGTCATTGATTATGTTAATCATTTCTTTTTACCATTACCATATTTACCCGACTGCAACGGAAAGAGGGTTATGTTTCTATTTAACCAACGTATAATTGCAGCAATTACTAGCTGCAGTTAGTAACATTGAAATGTGGTTTAACTTCGCCGAAATCCTTAGTAGTTATACATAGTATATTGCAATTTAAAATATTATGTATTTATTTTACACTGTTGGTTACTCAGGATTGTGAATATAACCAAATAATACTTCATATTCATAGAAGGACATACAAATTACTATAATATGTACTACAGGTAACGTTTTGATACAGCGCCATCTATAGAATTAAATTAAAACTGATATGTTCCTAATTTCATTATGAAGATATTTCGAAGTGTAAATCTTAAAACATTCAACTCAATAAATAAACTTACTACCAGTGAATCGATCGTAATAATAACTTACAAAGCATAGCATATTATCATTTGTTTCCTGTCTCACATTGATATACACAAAAAGTGCATAGATATTACCTACTAAATACTAATTCGCTAGGGCATAAATAAGCCCTAATATACCAACGAATGTATGTAAACCACTATGTATAATGTACATTAGAAATTGTAAAACTATCAGACGTGACTAGATGTCTATTCTTTTATATGATAACTGTTGAAAACGCGTGGAAAGTATCCAAGTTTGGAGTTTTTATCGTGAGTAGATATAACTATCTTTATCTGTACTGTAAGCTCTTAAAACAGGACTGTTGTTATTGTGTGGTTGAGACGGACTTATACAGTGTAGTGCGGCGTCTCGCTTCCACATTTAAAGTCTTGTTTTAAAAACTTATAGTAACCACGTTGTGCCGTTATCATATAAATGTATAACTATGAATAATGACCAAATACTGAAACGAAACTCAATTTTAAGTCGCTGTTAACTCTCATGCTGTCTATCACTTAAGTAATGTAGCTAATTATAGCCTAAGTACGTCTTGAAATTAAGTTCTCGTCTCAGTATTGATGGTAACTCAAGATTACAATACAAAATGGCGGTGATCCGTCTTAAAACATTTGACGCGCTATGTATGCGCTTGTTGTAATATATATCTGGTGGTTCTGTATGTATAAAACGGAACCCAAATTGTAAATTATTCGCCTGTGTGTTGTCAAACTAATATCAAACATGCTACTATGTAATAAAGTTCAATTTTAAGGCTTTATAGTCCTTTAATGAGTTTTAGCGTCTTTTGCCAAGAGGTCTGAGGGAAATCAATAAATCTTGGCCAAGGAAACTGGATGTATAACGATAATGTTTGTTAGTGTATTGATTTGACAACTTGGCTAATGTAATATTGTTGAAAATGACACAGAAGTGAGATTCCGAAACTGTAATTTGTAATATTAGTGCGTATTTTTAGATACATTTTGTATTGCGTTCGCGTCATAATCGTTATATACTTGCCGCTTGGCGTTCGATCGGCAAAATTGTGTTATAATAGTAATTATTTCGCTTATAACTATGACTGATGTAAAATGTTAGTTTAATACCCATTTTGACGGAGATTTCTGATCTAGAATCTTATGTGTATCTATACTCTAGTTATTTGGACCATAAAGCACAGTTTTGCCTATCAATGCCCTTCTAAAACCCAATATGTTTTAAAGTAATTTTAAACAAAACTGAAAACACGATTTATGATATCTGTAAACGTAATTGGTATGATAATTGTAGTGTGTTAGGGAGAGTGTGTCCATTCAAATTATTAGAAATAAACGTGTAGAGACACAATGTAGGTAGATAGAAATAAAACAATTAATAATTTTTCGTTAATTTTTAATGTGGAACAATACATTGTAAATTGTGGTGTGTGATCGCTGGCGGAATGTTACTCTGCAAAGTATGATTCGAGTGAATTACAATGGTCTATGATTACGTGCTTCCCAGGCAGCGCTCACAACTCACAATCATTAACAGATTTGCATTCTCAGTGTTCATGTGTAGTTTCTTTTCCGGGATACAAATAATTAAATACATTTTTGTCCATTCAACTCACTTCTTATTAGAAACATTTGCAGAAAAAAAAGCAAAAAAAAATGTTAAAAATTTTCGTGTATTTTAATGTAAACTAAAAACATTGGGGTTTAATCTAGCTATGCGAAAATTATATCAAGTCGTGTTACGCAAGTGTCCTGTTGTCTCAACCATTATAAAAAAATTGCGAGAAGTTTTCCATAACAGCGCATTACACGAATGGACTGTTAAGGAAAAGAGCTCGCAACAAAAAAAAATGTAACGGTTTTAACTATGTCTATACATATATAATTAGTAAGTATCATATACTGTACAAAAAGGCTGCAAATTTGGGAAAAAAATGTAAAAAAAAAAGATTGGCCTCATGTTGTCGTTGAGGCCGGTAATATACGCTTAGTAAAGTGAATAGGATGATGTACCTCATAAGTTTCTGAATTCTAGTTTAGGCGGCGCGCGCGTTGTGGCCGCTCGCCCCCAGACATTATGGTTTCCCTTGGCTTTGTTTGCTTGGAGCTGACAATGCAAACGTACATTTGTTGTAAATATTATTATTTTGTATCGTCGAGCGCGGCGCCCCATTGGTATTGAGCTTGTACGCGAACGCCCACAACTCGTCGCGCTGCAATTATACAATATCGCTGTAAAAATGTTTGTAAAAATAGTCATGTTCACAATTTCAGTGTAGTTTTGTTGATTATTTTTTTCAACCGGAAATTGCTGAATAAAGCGACGATTCTGTTTCATGTGGTTATTTTATTTTTTCACTGCAATGTGCGTTGTACCTCCCAGACCTTACACATAAACCTAAGTTTTATGAAAACTAAATTATAATATGAACCTTAATTACTTTGATATAAGGTCAAAATGAGTTTAAGTACTACTACTACTAGAATGTATTCTTATATTCAATGATCAATTACTCTCCTGTCGCTGGGCCTATTCTTTTTTTAACTATATTCAAGATGGGCTCAGAAGTTAGCAAAACCAATAACAGCGTCACTGGCGAGGATTTTATCAGCTGCTGCTGCTCCTACTTGTAACATCGAATGTTGTTATCTGTTAAGCAATATGTCTAATGATCCTAAGGCTGACTCAAGGTCATTTTAGGGTATATTTTTTCTAAACTAAATAAAAATGTCTATAAATAAAAATAAAGTTGTGTAAATAATAAATGCGTTAGAACAGTACTCTAAAGTTGTCCTGTGCGTTTCTTTGATAACTAGGTAAGACGAATGTAGGCAAAGGATATTGTTATTACTGCTATTAGGTAGATAATAAAACAAAGAAATACTGGCTATATTTTTTATTTGGTGATTGGAACATTCAGATCAATAAAATAGTAAAGGAACATTGATATTTCGTCTACAAGATGAAATATTAAAATAATACTGATTTGTACCTACTACAATGTTGATAACTCACTGACAAACATATTTCTATTATGTATGTATTTCAAATTGAAAATACAGTTTTATAATCAGTTATTTTGACAGTAGTAACATAGTTATTGGTGTAAATTTTGTAACAAATACACACTTTTGTTAATTTTCAATGTAACTTTGTTATAATGCCTGTGGGATGTTCAGTTAAAATCTGTATTTTCAATTCAAAGTAAAAAAAGATGCTTGGTAAAACAATTAAGATTATTCAAATAAAATACATACAAGCAGACAACCTACTAACATAAGTCATTTATACTTCAAGACATTTCACAAAGATAATTAATATTTGCTTTGGGTTTAAATATCACAAAATCATAATCTTAAAAACTACGACATTAACACTGGATTTTATACAAGGCTTATAGTAGTAACACATTTTATTTTCAACAGATCTTTGCAGTTTAATCTGAGCGCTTTCTTGGTCTATATTTTGAGTAATTATCCTTCGCGCTCCTGCTATTGCCATGCCCAACAGGGTTCACAGTTGTTACATTAAATTATCAAGATCTTTATACATTGTAGAGCGCAAATGAAGTATTAATTATTTGCGCAATTAATTAGTTTTTAGGCACAAGTTATATCGACTTTCAAGCTGGGTGTCAATGAAATACAGTTCTTATTGCTTTGCGTTAGGATTTTGAGCCTTTCAAAGACAATTTAATGTGATACTACTACAAATACTTGTAACTTGAGAAACATTTATCTGTCAACTACTTGAACACTAAGTTCTGTTTATATATAGACATTGAATGATACATAAAACATAGTTTAAACAGGCCTGTATTTAGGCAACTACACATATTATGCTGCATCCACACCGCAGCTACTTAACAAATGTCAGTGGTGAGTGGTGGCGTTGCGGTTTTATGCATGGATTTGTATGCACGAGGTGCAAGTTCAATCCCAACACAGGCAAGTATCAATGGGACTTCTTCAAAGTTAGTACTTTGAAAAAGTATTTTCTTTTATTTGAAAGCACCACTGACAGACAGTGAAGGAAAACATCTACAGGGAACCTGAATTCCTTAGAAATCCAGAATCGTCTACCTGCAGTGAGCTAGCGCGGTGAAAAATGCTCAAATGGGGTGTTTAAAAGCTGGAATTATTAAAATGGGCAACATCCGATACCAAAGTAATTTGTTTAGTTAACCAGTTGAAAAATGTTACTTAATTGTTATTGTGCTGCTTTCTTCCACAAAAAGTAAATGTGATGTGGATACAACATTAATTACATTATTTTCACAAACATTTAGATTGAACATCAATTGTTTCCAGTCTCCATAATATCACTTTTCTTTACATTCATTTCCATTTAGACAATTTTCGCACCCAACACTTCTTTGTGGTCTTTAAAAAAGATCATTAAACATCCAACATTCGATCTGACCAACAACTATAATCACATCATTTTTAAGGCAATTTTTAATCTTATAACATGACCACATTTTGGAAGCTGGTTTTTAGATTTTTAAGCTGACATTAACAAGTGCAAGTGGTCATTCAATTACGATTTTATATTCACTCCTAACTTATTTCATTTTCATAACATTGATTCATTTTCCAACAAAAATCCATACCCTTAATTAAATCTTTCTATTCTAAACACATATTTGACGAACACCATTGAGATAATTATTCGATATCTTGTCTAAAACACATATTATAATGCATCTAGAGGACCAATTGAAGAGTTATGCTACGGACTAGATAGCCAGTATGAGATCTACAAAGTTATGGAGATACCTATAAGCGACAGGGGAACACTCAGGTCTACACAACGTCACATCGAAATATAACAGAAAACGAATAGAACACAAATATATGGAGATGGTGTAGTGCTACAAGGATCTTTTGGCACGCGGTCAATATCGGAACTAATACATGAAAAACCGCCACTTTTAACCGACAGCCGAGGTGATTCTTGTTGCGAATATGCACACTAGCGCCCTCATGTTTATGTCATCTTGTGCCAAAATATCCTTATAGCTCTATATTCCTTTTCGACAAGTGATGTGCCTTTGACTTGTCAGTTCAATACATTGGAGCGATTCAAACAGCGTTAGCGCTCGGACAAATGTAACTTGTCTACAGACCTTGGTACAAGATGGTCTAACTCTCGTCCCTGTATACTTAACAAGCTCTTATGTTTTATATTTTTCACCCGGAACTACATTTTAACATGGTTTTACTGCAATCTTTGTACACAGCAGAAATATTCACATTATTATTCCATTACAAGATGTTATACTGTCCTACACAATCATTCAAGGGTCAACCTATAGCCATCAAAGGGCCACCACCAATAAAGCAATATTATTGGTGGGCAAGAACGTAGGTGACAGGCGTTACAAACTAGTAGTAAGTTGTTTAGCAATTGTCATTTTACTAATTAAAATAAGTAATGAAATGACAATTACTGCAATAGCGCATAGCATTTTGTAAACTGTATTATGACATCAATGAGTCCATATCGCATTTAACAGATGTTATTTACTTACACTACAAATTTACTGTCACACTGTTCAAATCATCTATTTTGCTTAAATATGGGTACAGACAGATGGATATAAAGTTCAATTTTAGTTCCACATATTTAGCAGTCTTTTCACTATTAAGTGTTCCAGTCTTTCACACACGACATTACACTTTGAAAGTTCCATACTTATTTATATGCACATATACATAGCGTCTATCGAAATTTACCTTTTATATAACTTGTCATTTTGATATCGTCGAATGACGAACTTATTATTCACAAACCGTAGGTTTTAATCACACATATTTCCTAGTCTTTCATCTTATATTCTAGCTTTTCATATCCATCACTTTTGAAAACACATTCCGTTATAGTTCTTAGCTCACAATTTCACACAATTCAAAACCTTATCACTTATTGACTTTTCAATACATACATAGCACTTTTGTATACCCTTATCAAGATATTACACTCTTCACAAACCAACAAGTTACATAAAAAGTAAATTTTTGGTTTTAATAATCTCATATCATTACAAGAATGTCCTGTCATTTTACTATTTAAATAAATGATTATTTACACTGAGATTTGATGTTATTTACAATGGTAATGCTAGTATAATAAATATAAATGCAATAGTTTCACTAACACACAACATTGAAGATGTCTAAAGGAATGACAATTTGTATTTGAGAGGTGGGTAGATTTTATAACAGAAAGTATACAATGCGTCTTACAGTGAGTCCGCTTAGAACCAAGTGTTTTCACCACATTAATGTTGCTTTTTCTAACCTCAAGCAGTCTTAAGCAGAGCTCAGTCGCTTATATCGAAATACTAGTGACTTAAAGGTTGTATAAGCTCGCTTTTAAACATAATTGCTGGTTCTTTCTCTTCCTACTTTTAAAAGATATTTTATCATGTGTTTGTCACTTCAAACTGTTGAAATCTAATTGAATATGATATTTTCAGTATTTACAATGAGAGGTGATAGTTATGTCCGATAATACTTTACTTGCAGTGTATTTGGTTGTTTACCATCTAAGGCATGTTAACATATTATTATATGATGTATAATAACTACTCTATGGTTTAAATACACAATTAATACGGAAGCAACCCTAGTGACGTTTTAACTATCTATTTTCGCAAACAGTGGGAGCGGAATTTCCGCTTTTTTACTGTTTTTTAATCAATGCTATTGTTACATAAAATTATAATTCCAACAATTGTTCACTACACTATGTTCAAAAACTGAATTTCGAAATTTTGAGTCTTTTGACACTAAAAATGCACTTGTTACTTAAAATGTTTACACACAGTTTGAAAACACTGTGTTCATTCACAAAATGGTCTATTCATAACACAGTTTATATATTTTCACTGCTTCAATACTAATATTACAAGCTACATAAATAAATCAAGCATCACTGAATTTTACAATTACTTTTAAAAGTAAATGTTTGCAACATAATATATATGTAAACACAAAAACAATATTTGAATATATTAGGCACCTCCAACATTTTATAGTAAAATTGAGATGTCCCAGAAAACACTGATATTCTTTTATCCACTGATTTTGAAAATAGTTTTTAATACTACAAGCTCATTCAATATATTACAAGAAGTCTTTTATCTAAGATTTAACTGTACACAGAATTTTGAATGATAACAGAACAGTTTGCACAAAAATTTCAAATATAACAAATACCAGAGATTTATTTTAACTGAAACTTCAGGAAAATTAACTTTTAACACACATGCCACATTTTTATGTTCATTTAAGTGTCAATACCACTTACACAGACATAAACACAGACATTTTTAGGACTAAATGTTCACCAGTTTAGAAACTTGAAATATTTCACTATATTGAGGTGTTTGGCCAGTACACTTGCACTATATAAGGTGTCCTATACCGGTCCATTAAAAGATAACTATTATAACCCCAATAGTAGCGACAAGACTTTTACAGTTCATTATTCACTGTATCACTTATACTTCAAGAGATAATAACTCATCACTTACTTTCAACACATTTCAAGCAGTCCTATATTTTCTGTGCATAATAAGTTCGTCAATATGTTACTTTAAGTGTCAATACCACTTACAAACAAACACTGACAGATGTTTTGGATGAACCATTGTATTTTGTTAAGATCTCAGGCCAGTAAACTTGCACTGTATTGAGTTTTATCATCAGTGTCTTACACGCTGGTCCGTTATAATGATATCTACTATTAAAATCACCAATAGAAGATACAATAGCAATTTACAGTTCATTATTGAGTGTATAACTGTTTTATTTCAAGAGGTTATTATTTCTCACTTATTTTTACACTTAAAAATTCTAGATTTCAAGAAGTCCGTAGAACATTTGCACTGCAAAAGGTTATAATACCAGTGTCCTTTACAATAAGACATTTACAGATTTTCAGAATACTTTTGACTGATAGTTTACCAGTTCACAAAAGTTTAAACTTTACATGTCACATTATTATGTTCCTTTAAGTGTCAATATCACTTACATAGACATAATCACCAACAGACATATTTTAGAAGTTTTCTAGGCCAGTACACTTACACTGCAAAAGATTTAACACAAGTGTCCTATACGCTGGTCCTTTATCATACAACTTCATGTCATTTCTTATGTTCCTTTAAGTGTCAATATCACTTACAAACAGACATAATCACTGACAAATTCTTTGACTGAAAGTTTATCAGTTCACAAAAGTTTAATATTTACGCACATTTCACATTATTATGTTCCTTTTAGTGTCAATATCACTTACATAGACATAATCACAAACATTGATCTTTGACTGAATGTTCACCAGTTCAAAATTAACCGTAAGGTAACCGTTTCACTGTATCTCAAAGAGTTTATCACACTTTATGTTCCTTTAAGTGTCAATTCAACTTAGAAATTAAAACTGAAAGATTTTTGTGAAGAAGAATTATGCAAAAAATAATTGCGACTGCCACTGCGATTGTTATAACCACTATGAAATAATATTTATTTTTTATAAAATTTGCAATATAAAAGTACAAAATTACAAAAGTTTTACTTATTGCTATATTTCAAGAAGTCTTTGGCCAGTACACTTTCACTGCAAAAGGTTAAATACCAGTGTCCTATACGCTGGTCCTTTATAAATATCATACATCTATTCAGTCTGAAGTATTAATAGTTCATTACAGACTGTATCACTAATATTAAGAAGTCCAAAATTTGAACAAATGTTTGAGGCACCATACAACTTCATTTCTTTGACCACTACAAACCTGATATGAGGTTCAAAAGAAATAACACACACTTTGAGCAATCCTTGACACTTTTCAAACAATCCAAATAAGTTTATTTTCACTCTTCGAGCAATCACTGTTTGTAGACTTTCTAATTATATGCTCTCTGAGAAATACCAAAGTGTTTTTTCACTTTCATCAGGATCTCAAAGAGTCAAACACTTCAAACACTTTCTTACCAGTTTGTACACTTTTCGAACAAAACCCAAAGTGTTCAAGACACTTAATAGCCCCAAAATGTTCCGGCACTTTCAAAACGTTTCCAATGCGTCCAGACACTTTAAAAAAGGACCCAAACTGCACAAACCCTTTCTAAAACCATCCAAGAAAGTTCCTACACTTGTCCTAAGATCCCAATCACTTTCCTTTACACTACCACATCAATCCAACTGTTAAGCTCATTCGACACTTATAATTTAGTATGTTAAAGAGTTCAAGCACTTTCCCGATGGGGTTCCACTATCACTACACTACACAAAACTTCACACAACGTCGATTTGGCTGTCATAGCCGTCCAGGTCGTCATGGTAGCAGCCAGCCATGCCCAGGCCGGCCATGTGTCAGTCGAAGGCCGTCTCGGGCACGGCCTCGACCTCCTGCTCTCCGGAGTGAACCTCATCCATGTGAGACTCGTCTGATGTCGTGTGAGAGTCCGTGTCGCTATCCGAGTCGTCTTTCTGTGGATTTTAACGGTGTTTTAGTTAGTTTTAAGGGCTAGAAGGGTATAATTTAGAGTTTACTGTTGTATTAAGGCTGAATATGATTAAAATTAATTGTGATGGCGTCACAATTCACTGTATTACAATTTAAGAAGGGTCTAAATAAGCTCAATCGATATAGGGATATTTCTAACCTTTCCACCGTGCTTCTTGATTAAGGCCTCCGGTTGGGTCCAAAACTAGTTGGGCTATTCCGAAAAATAGGCGTGAGTAAACCGCATAATTTATCAAGGAAGTGTCAGACTTATACTGATTAAAACCCACTATATTCCACCTGAAGCCCTTTGAGTGCCAGGGTCGCAGTAACTCTTACTAACATCCTACAGAATGATTTTGGCGGCATAGCGTTGCATGCCTTGAGTTAACCTGATAAAGTTATTTACCCTATATTTGTGATTAATAATTCCATATGGAACAATTTGAGATAATCCATTCTTGTTTAAAACAATTAAATCTACATGTAAAAAAGACTGAATCACATGCAAACAAAACAAATATTTCAAAGAAATTAAAGCCAGGTTTTTTTAGAATATACAAATTTAACTAAATATTGCAATTTATAACTTTAAGCTGACCAATATAACGTCAAATAAAATATTACATAAATATTCCGCAACATTCTCACAACGCCACCTAGTATCGAATTAAGCAAACTTAATATATTGTTTTATGAGTACTAAACAACTGATAAACATACTTATATACTTCTATAGATAAAGTACACCCAGACAGAACAAATGATTATACTCATCACACCAACAATTATCCTTGTTGGGAATCGAACCCGCAACATCCAGTACAGCATTCAAGACCTCTAGACCAACAAGCTGCACTTACAAATAACTTAAACGACACACACAGATCAGACAAGTCAACTGAATACGATTGATAAACCTGATATTGGCAAATAAAAGACACAGACTTTATTCAAAGCATTGAATTAAATAAATTTATTTACTGATATTAACATGCTGACGATACTCAAATAAGCGTTTAGAAACGGTAACCTTACACCATGAGATATTATTATACCTTTAAGCCTTTTATACAAGAGGTAACACAAACTTCCATAACTAACGACTTTAGTTTCCGCTGCGATTCGAACCTCTAAATCAAAATCAAAAGGTTTTTATTTCGAATAGGCTTTTTCAGGCACTTTCAAAAACTTACTGACTTTAGTTGTGCGGTTCCAAAATGTCATTCTTATTGAGAAGAACCGGTAAGAAACTCTTTTAAAAACAGAAAAGTACAGTTTATTTATACAAACAATAAGTATGCAACAACAAAGTAAATTAGCAAAATTTCCTCTATAAGACTTCTAATCGCATGGAGACTAAGTCGTTTGTATCGGTTGTGTGTGTTGCCCCGTGTATAAAGAGGCTTATAATCCGTGGCCACATATATATGGAAGTAATATTACACCTTACCTTGCCCTTCAAAGACTTTTTGTTCTTAGTTTCGCAGCATGAACAGAACATAACATTATAAAACTATGAATGGTGTAAATAGATAAAGGCTGTGCCCGATAGGGTTCATAATTGTTACTAAATTACTTATACTAACAACCGATTACATTATGGCACGCAATAAAGAATTGAGAATTGAGATAAGGCTGTGATATTTTTTGGCTAAACAATTGAATGGAAATAACTTTTCTAAAGTGATAACTATACTATATTTTTTAGGGACTAGCGCTATTACAAATGAGTTAAGTTTCTATTAATTTGATTGATCTAGATACAAATGTCTATGAATATTCATTTCGATTGTTGGTTAGATACTATTATCATCGAAGATTTGAGAGTTGAGTAGCCTTAAATACTTGAAAAAGCCGAAGTCCTATTTTATTAACAAACATTATCTTGGACAAAGGTTCCCCATGGATTTTTTACTAACGAAGTTCTGTTGAGTCATTTTTTTAAACCTCATCGCGCCAATATGTTTTGTCTATTCCTTATCTAAGCAATACAATTTTTGTATTACATACCTATCACTCTTCCGAACTGTCTGGCTAGATTTTTATGACATGTCGCTGATGTAAGTCGGAGTAACTATGGCCACTTTAATTAAAAAATCTTTTGTTTCAGAAATTAAACTCATCATCTACCTACCCTTATCCCATTTTACTTGGGGTCGGCGCAACACGTTTTATTAAAATTAAATTAAACTAAATGACTTTTTGTTAAATTCTATGCGGAATAGCTAGGGTCGAGAATAGCTAGTTATAACAATACAAGTAGGTGGACTGTACCTTGAGCGTGAAGACGGTCATAAGTGGAGTGTCGGTGTGATAGCGACAGGCGGCTGACGGCAGCGGGAGCTTCGCTACCGGCTCGCGGCAAGACGCCACGCCGCGCATGTCGCCGCACGGGTTGAATAACACCTAGGAAACATTATGTTGGTTAATACTACTAATATTATAAATTGTTTGTAAGTATGGATGAATGTTTGTTACTCTTGAAGATGTGATAGCCTAGAGGTCAAAGGTCTCGAGTCCCTATGGCACGCAGACTTTTCGAATGTTGTGTGCGTTTTAGAAATAAATATCACAGCTTCCGTGTTTCGGAAGGCACGTAAAAATGTGGGTCCTGCACCTGAACTCTCTCCGTTCGTGTCGGATTGCCGTCCCATTGGGCTATGAGAGTAAAGGAACAGAGAGTGCACCTGTGTTAGCACACGCTTGTGCACTATAATATGTCCCGCGTAGCTGGCTGGTGTCATAGTAACACTAGCCGCCGTGGCCGAAATCGGTCCGGACAGGACATTATTAGGTACTCTTTCACGCTCAAACGGCTGGAACGATTTGGATGAAACTTTGTATGAAGACCTTCTGGGTACAAACCTGGTGATGGTCGTGCAGGATGTGTTTGTGGCAGTGCTTAGCGGCGGGTAGCACGAGCAGCGCGCAACGCACGCCGCCCTCGGAGAACGTGCAGCGACCGGGAGGGGCGCGCGCGCGACCGCCTGATAACTGCGACACAAAGGAACTTTGGTTATTATTTTATTTATTTATTTATCTTTAATACTTAAAGGTAAGTTTCTTATAAACTAAGCCCCACAAAACCGTGGCAATGGTTTGACTGTGGGGTCAATGAGTCTCTATTAAATCACAATTGAGCAAACTTATAGTTACATATTTTATATTAAAGATATTGCGCTTATATAAACTTAAGATATTTCTAAAGAATAATTCTTTATTTTCGCTTAAATCTATTTAAATTTGTTTCACTCCTTATGACTGCCGGCAGACTATTCAATTAATTAATTAATTTGGTTTGCTACTACGTAATACATAATGTATGTGAATGGTAGAACACACGGTGGCCATGTGAACAATGTCATTAATTGTAGCTGTGATACTTTAAAAGTATCATCAGTATCTCATCAGACGGGCCTGTTGGTCTAGTGGTTAGTGACCCTGACTTCAAAGCCAGAGGTCGTGGGTTTAATTCCCACCCAGGACAAATGTTTATGGGATGAGCACGATCATTTGTTCTGTGTCTGGGTGTAATTTATCTATAATATGTATGTATTTATAAAAATATAAGTATGTTTATCAGTTGTCTAGTACTCATAACACAAGTTACTGTCGTATACTTAATTTGAGACTAGATGGCGTTGTGTGATTGTTGAGGAATATTTATTTAAAACCACTGGAGCGTTCTACTACCTATGGCCAGGGGCACGGGGTTCGCTTTCCCACGCCCCCGGCAGGCCTTGACCCACGACATAATAATATGTGCAATTATAAATTATAATGTTGTGAAAATCCAACACTTAGCTAGATAAACTAAGTATGTCTAATACACCCATACCTGCGCCCTCTTGTGGTGCACCTTCCTCGCTAGCACGGCCTCTACACCGAACTTCTTGTGGTAGCTGGCGTAGGCGCGTAACTTGCGAAGCTGACGCCGCTCGCGTAGAGTCAGGCCTCCACTGCGGGCTTGGGTGTTGATGTTGCCTGTAAGTTAGAGCTTGGTTTATATTTGTACTGTGATTATCTTGGCTTTTATTTGTACTATGATAGCTTGGCTTATATTTGTACTATGTAGAGGAACTAGCGACCCGTCCCAGTTTTGCATAGGTGAAATGCTGATGTATTAAACATCTAAACCTTCGTCTTATAAACTGTCTATTTTAAAAAAACTTCAAAATCTATGGTGTTTTAAAGATTTAAGCGGACATACAGAAAAACATAGACAGCGAATAGTGCAGCCAGAATGGTAGATTTCTGACATAAGTCTTTCAGTTTAAAACAAAAAAAACCTACATAATAATCAAAGCCAATGTTTGTGACTTTACACTTAAGGTAGTGTATACTCTCAATTAATTCACTCTAAATATCAGAGGCCTATTTAGGTGACACTCCCCTAGGCCACCCTATTGATGAGCCCTGTAACCTGTCTCTGATTATTGAATTGATTTTGGATTTAAAACATAAATGAAGTTCCTATTATTCCATGTAACTATAACATTAGTCAAATATTGTTCCATGCAACTTTTACATTAATCAAATCTATTTCTCATGTAGTATTCAATAAAGAATATAACTATCTATCTAGTTTCAAACTTCAACTCACAGTACTGTTCCTTCTCCGCTTTCAAGTCTTTATTATGCTTGAGCTTGGCCGTCTGCAACAGAATTCGGAGGCGGTCCATCTGGCGAAGGTACGCGGACTGCAGCAAACGGAGGCAGGTCTTGGCCTCCGTTACCGCTTCCTCAGCTGTGTACACTCCCGCTTTCCTGAAAGTTAAAGATAAAGATAGATTTATTCTATTCACAAATATGGGTATAAAAATAAATAGGTTCTGCCATATTTTGCCATTCGATTGTTATATTAACATTGAATTTATGATATGAATTTGAGGACATGTTGAGTTGGTTGCCACCTGACTTTATGATTAAATATTATTGATGGTAATATGACAAATTAGATAACGGAAGACCGGTTGTGGCTTAAGTTGTTGCTAGTGGCCTATGTCTTAATATTTATTTAAATTTTTAGTATTTGTTGTTATAGCGGCCACGGAAATACATCATTTGTGAAAATTTCAGCTTTCTAGCTATCACAGTTTATGAGATACAGCCTAGAGACAGACAGACAGCGGAGACTTAGTAATAAGGTTCTGTTTTACCTTTTGGGTATGGAACCCTAAAAGTAAGTCATACATTTACTCTTTAGAGTCAAAACGGGACATTGGTATATTAGGTTAAATAATAGATAGTCAACGAAAAGAAAAATAAAATTTTCCAAGCTTAAAAGGGGAGGCCTTTCCCTCCTTCCACCTATCTCGGTCTATGGCTAACTGGGGCCAGTTTTGTACAAATGTATCGAGCTCATCGCGCCATCTCTTTCTGGGTCTACCGCAAGGTCTTCTTCTGTTATTTGGCACCCAATGTGTGGTTGTTTTTGCCCAGAACTCATGAGGAGGGAAGGGAGGCCTTTGCCCTGCAGTGGGACACTAACGGCTAGTAATAATAATAACTTTATAAAAGGAACTGGTTTCAAATTTTCGCACGGTTTCTGATTACGGGACAATTTCATGGCCCGCAGTTCATTTCGGGGACACCGTAATTGTAAAATGGCACGTCTGGTCACGTCAGTCATACATAGTCTCGGCGGGCCCGAGCGTCACGCTCTCGCCGTCGCTGTCGCTACATACATCATCCCTCAGACTTAACACAAGTGTTACCACAGCGGCATCTCCTCGCAGGGCGCGTCCTCAGCATCAGACAGCAGTTCGTGTTCCCCCGCGCGGCAGTCCCCGGCGGGCCCGAGCGTCACGCTCTCGCCGTCGCTGTCGCTACATACATCATCCCTCAGACTTAACACAAGTGTTACCACAGCGGCATCTCCTCGCAGGGCGCGTCCTCAGCATCAGACAGCAGTTCGTGTTCCCCCGCGCGGCAGTCCCCGGCGGGCCCGAGCGTCACGCTCTCGCCGTCGCTGTCGCTACATACATCATCCCTCAGACTTAACACAAGTGTTACCACAGCGGCATCTCCTCGCAGGGCGCGTCCTCAGCATCAGACAGCAGTTCGTGTTCCCCCGCGCGGCAGTCCCCGGCGGGCCCGAGCGTCACGCTCTCGCCGTCGCTGTCGCTACATACATCATCCCTCAGACTTAACACAAGTGTTACCACAGCGGCATCTCCTCGCAGGGCGCGTCCTCAGCATCAGACAGCAGTTCGTGTTCCCCCGCGCGGCAGTCCCCGGCGGGCCCGAGCGTCACGCTCTCGCCGTCGCTGTCGCTACATACATCATCCCTCAGACTTAACACAAGTGTTACCACAGCGGCATCTCCTCGCAGGGCGCGTCCTCAGCATCAGACAGCAGTTCGTGTTCCCCCGCGCGGCAGTCCCCGGCGGGCCCGAGCGTCACGCTCTCGCCGTCGCTGTCGCTACATACATCATCCCTCAGACTTAACACAAGTGTTACCACAGCGGCATCTCCTCGCAGGGCGCGTCCTCAGCATCAGACAGCAGTTCGTGTTCCCCCGCGCGGCAGTCCCCGGCGGGCCCGAGCGTCACGCTCTCGCCGTCGCTGTCGCTACATACATCATCCCTCAGACTTAACACAAGTGTTACCACAGCGGCATCTCCTCGCAGGGCGCGTCCTCAGCATCAGACAGCAGTTCGTGTTCCCCCGCGCGGCAGTCCCCGGCGGGCCCGAGCGTCACGCTCTCGCCGTCGCTGTCGCTACATACATCATCCCTCAGACTTAACACAAGTGTTACCACAGCGGCATCTCCTCGCAGGGCGCGTCCTCAGCATCAGACAGCAGTTCGTGTTCCCCCGCGCGGCAGTCCCCGGCGGGCCCGAGCGTCACGCTCTCGCCGTCGCTGTCGCTACATACATCATCCCTCAGACTTAACACAAGTGTTACCACAGCGGCATCTCCTCGCAGGGCGCGTCCTCAGCATCAGACAGCAGTTCGTGTTCCCCCGCGCGGCAGTCCCCGGCGGGCCCGAGCGTCACGCTCTCGCCGTCGCTGTCGCTACATACATCATCCCTCAGACTTAACACAAGTGTTACCACAGCGGCATCTCCTCGCAGGGCGCGTCCTCAGCATCAGACAGCAGTTCGTGTTCCCCCGCGCGGCAGTCCCCGGCGGGCCCGAGCGTCACGCTCTCGCCGTCGCTGTCGCTACATACATCATCCCTCAGACTTAACACAAGTGTTACCACAGCGGCATCTCCTCGCAGGGCGCGTCCTCAGCATCAGACAGCAGTTCGTGTTCCCCCGCGCGGCAGTCCCCGGCGGGCCCGAGCGTCACGCTCTCGCCGTCGCTGTCGCTGCAGCTCGCGTACTCCATCATGGCCGTGTAGTAAGCTGAATTAACTTCTGTGGCGTCGATTTGTTCTGGAACAAGAAAGAAACTTGTAGTCAACCTTAAAGAAACCCCCACATTAGCGTGTTTCGAGCTGTGTCGTCGTGCCAGCGTCCGCACAACGTCCACCTGACGTCGACACCGCGGCGACGCGACGCCAGCGTTGGTCGCCGAACGAACGCCGAGCGCGCGCGGCGCTGGCATCGCATGACCGCGACGCCAGTTCACCGTTTTTATGTGAACGAGTCCAATAGTCTAAGTCTAAGATTGATGCAAGTCGGACACCCACCGACTAAAAACACCCCGGGCCCTTCTACTACCTAAGCCAGCATGCTCTGCGTGACCCTGGCTGGATCCCATGAGCCCATGAGCAGATGTACTCATAATAGGTACTCACTGAATGGATCGACTGCTTCTGGTGTCACTGGCTCCTGCTCAGCGGGGTCGCTGACTACAGATACCGATGAAGCACATGATGTCGTACGAGGACGCTCCGGCCTAAAACAAGGACAGACATTATTTATTATGAACTTAGGATTTTTCCCACTAATTACTAACAACTAAAAACTAACAGGTCTTTTCTCATACAAGGAATGGAGAGGGATGAGACTTATGTGACTAAGAGAGTGATGAGTATGAATGTTGATGGATGGAGAGGAAGGGGAAGGCCAAAGAAAAGACGGATGGATTACGTAATGATTGGAATGTAAAGGGATTAAATGATACTGTGACGTCTGATAGGGGAGAATGGAAGAAAAAAAAACGTGTTGCGTCGACCCCAAGTAAAATAGGATAAAAGCAGAAAGATAATGATATATGGTAGAAAAAATAAAATAAACAGTGGCATAAAACAATTTGGCAGGCAAGGTCCAATTCTTTGGCTGACCACATTGTAGTCGATGGTTTTTTTCTTTCTTTTTTTTTTTAAGTTGAAGAAATCCTCATGGACACCAACCTACTCGGGGGAGGAAGTGAGTAATGTCAGACTCTTACTGACTAATCCTGAACCGCCGTGCAACGGCATTGCGTTGCAGTTCACGCACCATAGCCTATGGGGTCTGGGGTTAGCTTGTTAGGTAAGGATAGTTCTCACATACGTCTGTCAGATGTAGGTAATACTTACTTGACATAATGCTGAAGTTCGTTGAGCAGCGTCTCCGTAGTTCTTATAGGAGGTGGTGGCGCGGCCGCGCGCTGGCGGGCGTGTTGCGCGGCGCGAGCATGCTCAAAGCATAGCCTGCAACAAAGAAATATAGTTATATTCTTATTACTGTATTATTGGTCTGTTTAGCCGGTCATCATGGGCAAAATGGCTGGCAAAAAGAAATGTAGACCGCAGAAAAAAATCACAGTTAACGATCATTATTGTTCTGTGTCTGGGTGTAATTTATCTATAATATGTATGTATTTAGAAATATATGTATAAGTATGTTTATCAGTTGTCTAGTACTCGTAACACAAGTTACTGTCGTATACTTAATTTGAGACTAGATGGCGTTGTGTGAATGTTGAGGAATTATTTATTTATCTTTTATATCTTTTTTATGCATTGCTGTTGGTGTTCCTAATAAATAAATAAACATCAGAGCTGTTCCGCTGTGCTGCTAAGGACTACAACAGGCTGAATGCTAGCCTTCTTTAGTTAGAGGTACCGTTAGAAGAACACAATCGGCAACCAACATTTTAATATTTGTGGTAATGGTAATAACTAAACATAGTTTTTTGGTTTGGTAACATGAATATACTAATGAAGTGTCTTTACAGACTGTTTCTTTTTTGGCCACACATAATTTATTAATTATTACACACTAGCTGACACTGCAGATTGCCCCAATGATAAATAAAAGACCTAAACTTTTGTATAGGAAAAAGAAAAGGGCTGTTTTTAGGGTTTGCCCGGCAATTATTCGATTTTTTGTCCAGATTTTGTGGCATACAGGAACAATTCAAGACCAAGATGAGATAAATCCGTTCAGCCGTTCTCGAGTTTTAGCGAGACTAACGAACAGCAATTGATTTTTATATACACCGTGATTTTTAGGTCGTTTTAAAAAAGTCGTCCACACAATGTATCCGTCATAAAATACCTCTAGGCGCGAATATAATTTTTTTATCATTAATTAAAATAATATGCATGAAAAAAATAAATAATACATTGGAAATATGAAACATCCTGTTAAAAATGTTTACGTATCAAACTGTTGAAGATACATGCTACATACTTACTGCGAACATTATGATTGCAATAGTAAGACAGCTGTTTTACGCTAAGGTGAATGACCTGTGATAAGACGCCGCCGCGCCGCCCGCGCGGCCCCTTTGGCACAAGGTTCGGACCGCGCTCACTACAGAGTGTTCGTAAAACTGCCTTGTGTCATAATAATGAATAATATTTTTATTCATTCAAATCTTAAAAAAAACATATTTTTTTATTATAAACGTTTACTAGTCATTGGATACATGAACTGGGCTGCTTTTTTAAAACGACCTAAAAGTCACGGTGTATATACATTATTCCTATCTTAACTAAATTGGTACATTAAGATCTGCTCACCCCAAATCGCGATGGTCTCTGTTATCGTCCGGCGCTGGCATCGGGCACCTCTCCCCGTTGCTATACGAGTGTGTGCACTGGCGGTAAGGCGCTGTCGGGTCCTTGGTGATGTGCCGGTAACAGTACTGGCGTCCGGACACCACCGGGAGTGAACACTCGTAGCTCTTGTATGCGCAAGTGCGGGAACGAGAGACTATCTCTTTTTGGAGCTGAAAAGATGTCATAATCAAAATCAAAAAGCTATTACTATGGTACATACATACTTGGGGTTAAGCAGAGATCACATCTTTCCATTTGCTACGATCCTGGCTTCCACTTTAGCTTCATCCACACTCATCAATCGCTTCATACACGCCCGTCGGTTTAGGGTACTCCTGACCTGACCCGGTACGGTAGCTTATACTAATGATAGTGTACTTCCAAAAGGTCCGGGGATCGTCCCTTGAAGTTATCCCAATAATTAGAAAAGGCAATTGCCTTAATTTCTATAGCCTGGATCTGCAGTAATAACCAATAAATAACAACTATCATTTTAGCTTGGTGTGTCCAAGGGCAACTGTCTTGGGAACCACAAATAAATTTATCAAAAGTAGTTAAATGTCATAGTGGCCATGCGGTTCTATGTATGGATTTGTGAGCATGGGGTACAAGTTCGATGTAGCAAGTGCAGGTAAGTACCTATGTGACTTTTTAAAACTTAACTTTCTTAATTATTTCAAGACACTACTGTCACAAATGGTGAAGGAAAACGTCATGAAGAAACCTGGATTCCAAATATTGGAAACTGAAACCAATCTGCAGTGAGCTAGCATGGTGATCAATGCTCCTTTCCTTATATGGGGAGATGTCTGCAACAGCAGTGGGATGTGTATAGACTGGTTTATTGTTATTCATTATTTGTGATAGTTAATCGGAGTAGGAAATATATGATACCACTTCCGTCCACGCGAGTGGGAAATAAAAAGTTACTATATTTGAATTACATTATCATTAGCCTCAAATAAGCGACTGCTGGATATAAATATCAATTTTTTTATGCCATACTCCTGTATCTCTTGCTTGGTTAGATTTAAATTGGAAACATTTTATAATGATTTGGACTTTTATATTTCATATACAAAATCAAAATTGTTTTTAAAAAAGATTACTTTATGGAAAGTATTAACCTTTCAAAAACGATAAAATTTGTTTTATTGAGAAACTTTGCACATTTAATGTGACTGTACTGTTTAGCATCTGTATTGACTGCGGAACAGTGGAGGATGTGAGGTATTTTGGTGGAATATGTCCGGGACCACACCTATTGGCTTTGATAGTAATGTAGATTCCTTTTAATTGTACATATTTTGGCTTAGCAGCTTCTGTGGAGATGCCAAAATATAGGTAGGTAAGCATTGACTAGTACTTAGTGTCATGTTTAAGATTTAATTTCATGATTGTGATTTATTGCTGCACAGGGACACAGTTCTTTATAAGAGCACTAATGGTAAGCATGGGTAAGGTAGCCAAATTTTTTATTTAATAGACTATAATTTAAACTTGACTACACATGAAGTCCTCTCCCGGGACACCCTTTTCAAACACGGACTGCTCATGAAGTCCTCCCCAGACATCCTTACAAGGGCAAACCTGGGGAAACTTGGATGGATGGCACATCCAAGCATATGCATATTATGTTTGTTTCTGCAATCTCTGTTCTGTGCCTTGGCCTTTGTAATCATCTCATTTAAGTTCACAAAATATTACACTTTTTCAATTAGCTTTCAGTGTTTCAGTTAGATTAGTAATATTTTAATTTTAGAAGGATGTGCTCTCTGTGCTCTTCTCTGACAAACTTGTAATATTTTGTTCCAGTATGATTATTAACTTTTATTGAAATAATCACAAATTGTAATAACTGGTCAAAAACATGACAGAAAATACAATTATTAAGTTTTGATTTCATTGAATACCCTGTATCGAAATCCACCATTTCTAACTACACAATATCCCTATAATTCAGTTTTGAAGTAATTCAAACAAGACAGCTGTTGCATCTAAAAATCTGACCTATTTCCCTACATAAATGACTCTACCAACCCCTAAACACAGCATTAAAGATATGCAAAGGCCATTAAATACAAAAGAAAGACGCCCTAACTAGAAAATTAGACTCAAATTATTATGGCGATGCGCAATTCGCTTGTAAATAAAAATAAAGCTTACCTGTGCCCTTAATTTATCTTCTTCTTGCTTTTTCAAGGTGTCTGGGTCTGGTGGTCTGATGGACTTGACATTCGTGATGCGGAGCCCTGATGATATACGGCCTCCGCGACTCAACATCCTGACCTTCGGAAGGTGGATCACGTTCCGCGGCGGTTGAGACATGGCGGGTGATGATGGATTCACTGTTAACAAATAATAAATGAAAATGTGTGCCTAATTTTGGATATTCTTGATAGTACTCAGTAGATAGGTCACTAATTAATCGGCAGTAATTAATTTTATTCAAGGGTCCATATTTTTATGCGCGCCGGATGATAAAGATGTCGCAATGCACTTTGTTTACAATTGAATTTAGAATACAAGCACTTTTGAATGTTAAGTTCAGTATATTTCTAGTTTAAACCTATTATTTACGGAATTAATGGATGCCTTACCTCATACGGGAAGATGGATGAAATGATAGATGGAAAATCAATACTTTTATGATCAATACATGGAAACTCACGTTCAGTAATCCTTATGTTATGAGCATGCAGCTGATTCGAATTTTCACTTCTAAACGAAAACATGGTTTCCGACATCAACAGTTTAAAGCCAAAATACAATTTAAAAAACTAATACGTAACAAATTAACAATAATAAAAATAAACGAATCACGCTACTATTACGTAAGTAGGTCAGAAAGAAATGTTTTTCGTATTAGTCGCAATAGCAATCGAGCAAATCCACGTAGCCGCGAAAATTCTACTTCATCTACGCAACAGAACATTGTCAATAACATTTCTTATTTATTTAAAGCTTACCTTTAGAGAATCTTAATGACACTAAAATCCTTAGAAAAATAATTAATTAATTATGGGATGATTAGCACTCGTGTCAGTCATAAACTAATGTTTTTCCACCAAAGAAATAGTAAAGTGTATTGTAAACAGTGGTGGGTCGGCCATTTGCACGGTGTGACAGAGTATTTAGGTCCGTAATTTTAAAGTTGTATAATATCGTTAAAAAGTTAATGAAACACTACAAAAATATGCACGAATGAAAGAGAAATGTCTACTCTACAGATTGAAACATAGTGATAAAGTGAAACATACCTGTGATTGTTGCAGATCAACAATCTGCCGCCGGAGACCTCACTACGTTAACCACCAAGTTTTACAATGGCGTCCGATTGAGAATACCTATCAAGAATTTAAGTTGAGACGAAATTTTCACAAACGTTATTTATTTGATTAGTAGTTTTCAAAAAACTTAGATAATTTTTAGTTTGTATTTAGTGATAAATATCAGTGGTGTACATTCAAAATGTTAAATTATTAGTTTTAAATCTCTCAAATGTTAACGTGGTCTACGTCCGGTCGCCGCTGTCATAGCGCTATCCCTTTCCCACTCACGCACTTAGACGGAGCTCTGCTCTCCGTCGTGCTTTCTCGCGCGCAGTCGGAACATCCGTTCAATGGCTGGAGGGCAAGAAAAATGGTATTTTACAAAAGAACAATTAGTGAATTCTCCAAGCAGAAAATGCGGTTTAGATGCAGATAAAGAATTAGCATATCGGCAGCAGGCCGCAAATTTAATACAGGATATGGGACAGAGGCTTCAAGTGTATCCTTTTTCAAAATGTGGTGTTTTCAGTTCAATGTTTTTGTCGAGTCATGTGCTTAGAGTGCGTAAAACACGCTAACGAAATGTGTTTTTATTTATGTAATTACCGTTAGCATGCGTTAAAATGCATAAAGAAGTATATAAAGTGTGTTGTGACGGTGAAATATAGTGAAATGATGACGAAACCTCGACAGTGGCCCGCGGCGTCATTGCGGCCACTTTCGCTCGGTAATGTGGGATTTCCCGCCTGACAGTGAGTAACGGCCTGTTTTCTAGAGGTAAGACAGTTATAATATGTATGAAAGGACCTGAAATGTGTGAAATGTTTGTATTTAGGTTAGGGTCACGCATGATAGCGTGGTTTTTTCTCGAGGTCACTGATCTTACAGCTGTGAATCGACGGGACGCTTGCGCGTGTGACGTAGGGCATGAGAGCGAGTGATCGACCTGCATGCCCGAGCTAAAATTACTCGATACAAACGATTTTTCATTGAACACGCGCGACGCGCGCATTTCTACATAAATTGTTCGTGATCTTCACCTTATCATGTTTTCCTGGTACTGGCACGTTATAAACATAGATAACAAACGTAACTTCTTTTACTTTTGTTCGTATAAATGACGTAAAAAATACAATCTTTGATCACCTCATTATTGAATATGAAGTACAGCTTTCCGGTTCATCAAAAAGCCCAACCACAGGAAAAACCCACATTTATTAATAAACAATGAATTATTCCTTCTCTAAAGTGCAGCAAAACATGTTTGTTTTTTCCTTGTAGACTTAAAAATGTAGTTAGTGTGTAATTTATGCTTAAATTCTAAAAAACAACATAAGCCTATCATATCTCTGGTTTCTATCGGTAATACTTACAAAATAGTTTGAATAACAATATCACTATCTATGGTTATCTTGGAGGCAAAGATGGTATCATACTTATTAACATGTTTTTAAGTTGCAAAACATGCCTTTATAAGTACATCTTGTAAATTATATTGCTCTCCTTCTGTGTCATAAAAATGACATTAAAATATAATTTTCTCCAAAAGATGATTGCAATTCCAAAAGTTTATTTCTATACTTACCGTAAGTTTCTGTATTATACTTTCACTGAAAAACTCGTCAGAAGTTGTAAAAACTTACATTTTATTTAAAAAATTGATTAATAATAAAACTACACATTATTGTTATGTAGCTTGTGTAGGATCCCACTCTTGGCAAAGGGTATCCCTCGTTATCTTCTATACAGTTCTATCTTTTGTGATGTAACATTATCACTTCAATCAAAAGTTGTAATATGGCTTACCCTTACATAGAGTTTAAAGATCTTTTAAGGAATCTTGTCTATTTAAAAGTTAAAAATGTATCTGCCTGTCTAATTGTAGACTGTGGTCAGACATTAATTCAAGGCCTTCTTTGCGCACCAATTTCAATAATTACCTACAGTCCATATAATGCATAAACTAATCTATTAATGAAATCTAAAATTAGTTAAGTTTATAGTATACCTTGACATAGAAATAATAATAATAGTCTATTAAAAAGTAGCCGAAGTGTTAATCCAAGGTGTCATCTAACTCCATACTAAATTATATCCAAATTGGTTTGCCCATTTCAGTGTGTAAGAGTCACAATCTTCAATCTGTGCTTATAAACTTCCGTGTTAATATATATTTAGTAGGATAAGTGATTACTCCACCCCTCAGTATTAAAATAAAAATTAGATTCAAAGTTTTAACTCACTTAACTTTATATTACACAAATGAGTAAACAAGTAAATACTAATTTAGAACAAGTTTGTAAAGTTATTTAATTTACGATCACAACATTTACAACACACGCTCAAATACTTAATTATCCAATACCAAACAATTATGTAAACTTAAACTTGTACAAAATCAATAACAAGGTTATGTAATATGAAAACAAATAGTAAAATTATTTAACTACTAGAATCACATTAACGATTTCAATAAAAAGAACCTTGTAGAATGTCAAGGCGACACTGGCCATCAGATTGAAACTGACCTTCTTAACAAATTTCAATGAGGTTTTGTATCTTGATGATTTAATGGCTTACATAGGTGCTGATGGCATCTAGGCCTTTTAAACTAATAATTGCTTACATTACTTAGTAATTACCAAGTAGATAGGTAGATAGTTAAACAAGTATAGTTTTAGGTCTTAAAAGTTGTTTGTATGTTTGGGTATGAGAGTCTGCAATATTCATTGATTATTTTTAAAGTTTTGTACTCATTGTATCTGTGAATATCCCACTGCTGGGTGGTGTGTGAATTTTGGTAGACTTGTACTTGCACATTCATCCATTATTGTCCCTAAAAGACAATTTTTACATTTACATTCTGTGTTAAACCTGAAATTGAATTCTGCAGGCTCAAGCACTACTTGCTTAAAATCTAAAGTAATCTAAACAAAAATGAGAGTATCTACAAAGCATAATATTAGGAAAACTACCACAAAAGCTCCCTTTATGAGACATTTTTAAATCAATCAACTTTCTTATAGATGAGAAAGCGATGTTGTAATATACATTTTTATGAAATAGCACCATAAAACTCGTTATTTTAGCATTCAGACAATTATGTACACTCAACTAGAGTCAAAAGTGATATCTTATCTTGGCAGAGTAGCTAAAACTCAATTGTTTGGCTAATGTTAGATGATAAAAACTTATCTCATGATGGTATACTTTGATAGTGCTATTATTGATACAATATGAAATTTATTAGGAACCCAAAATGTTTTTGGATGAGTAGAACCACACTTAAACATAAAACTGACTAAGAAGATAATAATTAAATGTTTAATTGAATTAAATGACATATAAATCATTAATTCTTGATAATAATGATATTAGAGCCATTTTAACAACAATAATAATGTTATTGCACAAAATATGCCTCGTTAATAATGACTAATTTACTTCCAAAGATATTAATTTAATACGTAATTTTCACCAACAACAAATTAAACTAGGTATATATACCTTATTAATCACAAACAAAACATGTCACTCCCTCAAGTTTAAGATAAGATCAATAAACATAATCTTGATAGAAAGGTGGCTGACCTGTTATAATCCCACAATAACTAAGTGTACTGTCAATGATGTACTTAAGGAATGACGTCATAACGTACGCATTTGTTCATATTGACACTGTATAATGTTACTTTATTATATAAATATCTAGTTGAGTGATAAAATCGTGAGTACTGATAGGGTGCCTGTGGCTGATCTGAAAGTGTTACTTGAAAGACTTGAGGCTGCTAGGTAGACTGTGGTATAGAAACCAATGTGATACTGTTTGAAATGAAAAGCTAGATAATTGATGACCTTCCTAGTAGACCTATTTTCTTACAATTCTTGTGCTCTAAAAGTTGCCGGTTTATCAAAATATCAGTGGCAATTAGGTACATTAGGTTGTAAAAAACTCTTAATAAGATTTCAAACGAGCTAATATTAAAACCTTTTAAATGACTACCAATGTCGGCTAAGTGCAAAGCATAATCTACAGTCAAGTAATAATTTCTTAAAACACATGTGCAAACACAGCTCATTAAATTGTAGGTACTTGAAATGACTCATTAGATAAATTTGTCACAAACATTCTACTTTTGCTATTGTATTTTTATGACCAACTCATAATCGGTTATAGGAAATATGATTCATTGTGTTTTTAAATCGGATAATGCAATAATGCCTTTAAGTTACATGCGGTATGGTCTATGTAATTGTTTAATGCTAGGTAAATGCTCATTTAACTTTTTTTGCTCACGGGATGAAAATGGAATACCTTCAACCCACGCTGAGGGCACAGTGTGGGGATATGTCGGACTCCCACCAATTAAAAACGAATCGGGCTGCTCATTTACATCTTGGTATCTATTATTTAACAGACACAACACAAAATTGAGTATAGTATCAATATTCGCGCCATTACACACCCAACCTACCCTAACCAAGGTCAGACTATCAAGAAGTCGGCAAGCAAAGGATACTACTAAACAATTAAATACCAAGTAATTGCAACATTGTATTGTAGACTTCCTTGTTGAGTTATTAATTCCCGGTAATCATTAGTTCTATGCGAATTGTGACGTCGGTCGCTAGTTATGTAACAATCCTAGCTGGTTTGTTAGTCTGAGTAAGTCACAAACTAGTTAGATCTGCATTGGATTTGATTTCCTGGCTAGATGGAATAGAATAGGATAGACCCGTGCCTTGTTCGCACGGGTAAAATACCGATGAATTATACATACAAACCTTCCTCTTGAAACACTCCACCTATCAAAAAAATAAGCTTCAAAATTCGTTGCGCAGTTTCAGCGACTTTGTTGCATACTATGTAGTGATATAGGCTCAAAATTAAGAGGAAAATGTCAAAAAATAAATCTTAAAACCTTTCAATATAAAAATATATTTATATTTACACTTTTATCGAAAACACCTTGGCGGTATGGTAAAATTCCAAAGAAGGATAAAAAACTTACGCTACCTTTTTTTTTCGCACAATAGGGATGTCTGCAAATTTTTTAGATGCAAAATCAACGGTCTCGGTTACCTGCTTTATGCCATTGAATGCTTTTGTCAGCTTTTGAGAATCCTGTCTACCTGTGATACCTCTATTCAGTTACAATACAGGTTCTACATACCTACCTTTTGGTAAATACAGGTGTTACAGTCATTTTTAGTTAAATATCGATTGTCATTCAAGTACAAAGATCTTGGTTAGCCAAAATTACTTGACCTACACTATCTGACCTACTAATCCACTTAAATTGTATGAAACTAGCAAATACTTATGCAGAAAGTAGGTTTAATGTTCACGTAAAGAATTGCAATGTTTGTAAGGATTTTTAGTAATGAAACAGAGTATTAATTATGTGAAATACGATGCCTTGGTAGGTATATGAGGCATTGTCATAATAACCACACTTTTATGACGCCATCTTGTGGTCAACTAACGATCTTACCTCTTGTTTGTAGAATATTCTTTGTTAAATAAGGAAAAAAGCACCAAGATGACTATTTGACGAATAATTAGGTAATTAATTAGTATATAAAGTCGTTGTTACATAATAAAATATTCGTTAACCGTCCACTTTCGCGTCATTCTTTCTTTAAGAGTTAGTTTCTAATTGTTGTTTAATATTTTAGTTGAAATAGATCACCATAATGTTGACCAAACTGTACCCCTTTTAGAAAGTAATGTAAGACGCTGAAGTGTAATCTGACTTTCACTAGGAAGTGAAAGTTATCTCCCTCATGGCTTCACAATAGCCCATACAGCCTTCCGACAGTTGGAAATAATCCTACTCCTTGTAGATTTAGTTAGAAAAAGCCTAACGTGATTCATTTCTTAAGAAATGTACAGTTATCTGTTGTTATGAGTAACAAACAAAAAGAGAATAACTAGGTAAGTAATAGAGTAACAACATCAATTGAGTCATTCGTGATAAAAAAGGCGCCTAAAGTTATTTTTTGCCGTTTCCCGCCTTTTTCAAATACACGTGGCGCTAGAAACAAAAAAAAAACAAACAAATAAACAGGGTATTTCAGGGCAAGCTCAAACGGTTATTACGTTTAAAAAGAAATTAACGACACCTTCCTCAATTTGTGATGCCTTTATACGTTTTTTAATGAATTGGATAAAAAATAAATATATCTGTATTAATTAATAAATCATTATTCCCAATATCTATCTAATAAGCTTACAAAAGTAATCGATATATCGCTCTCGTAAGCTCAATACCACATAAGATCAAATACCGTTTACTTACAGGCTGTATAACAGTACACCTTTGCCTTACCAGTTACCTTCACTTGTAGGCTCGACCGTTACTGGCGATTGTCTGTGACTCATGTAAATACAAAATGGCGGAACAAGGATACTCGTGTTTGCAATTTGCAAGTTCGTTGTAGGTGTTTAGTGTCTATTTATTTTGTTGAGCATCCATATTATTTAAACAATTTTCCCTATATGAGCAGCATGCAGCTGCAAATGAATATTCATGTTTTACTAGAATTATAAACTTTATTTTAGTTGTAGAGGTAATTTTTTCCCGCTAAAATTTAATTATCTTCGAAAAAAAAATATTGCTGAGTAAAAGTAATCGAAAGTAGAAAAATATATAGTAAATGTTTAAATTAAAATGTCTGTAAATAAGTAATGTCTGTATTGCTTTCAAAACGCAATGTTTTCTCGATATAGAAAGAGGTCATTGTCTCGCAGAGGTTAAAAACGCTCTCCTTGACATTCATGCTTTATTCATATCAGACGACTAGACCTAATTAATATTGAACTTTTTTTCTGTAGAAACCTCAAAACATTCGAGTATATTTCTTATTCACTTTTTTTCGACTTTTTTCACGGTTTATTTTGAAAAACTGCAGATTAGTGGCCAAAATTTTTCTTAAGGTTTAATTTAAGGCTAAGAAAGTCACTTAAAACTACCAAAATACGCTCACATTATTGTTAAATCTTCATTAAAAACACGTTAAAATCTTCCCGCCAATTATCTACATTACATTCAGCTACACAAGCTTCTAAACGTAATTCTCACGGCCCCTCGTTAGTTGTCGACCCGGCGAAGGTCGGTGATATCCGGCCAATCGCCTTAGCAACGTACCGATACTAGTTATAGACGAAACGGACTTAATTTACTCATTAATGATTATTTTAGTTATGTAATGGCAAATTTTTGATGTTTGATTGTCGTGTGAATTTTATGAATAAATGGTAATGATCGGTAAAATGTGATAGAAATTAGAAATTCGTTCAAATTGAAAAAAAGTTTTCCAATTATATTACGGTATACTCGCTTGTATTAAAGATTTTTAGTTGACTATTTTGCCTTCAGATTAGAATTTGTTTTCATGAAGGACACCGAGAAAAAAGTCCCCTGTAAGTGTCATGGCTGTAGTTCTCATATTTAGTGGATGTAGGGACAAACACAATATTTTGAAACGTCAATCAATAAAGGGTCGTTCTCGACTATCGCCGTAAAACTTAGATGAATCGTAAGCGTTTTAATGAATACGGGTTCATACACGATTTTTTTTGCGAGGGAATTTCTAAGAACGTTTATTTTTGATGCTTGAGTAAAGTAATAAACTTGATAATGAGCTTGCAACCTTGTAAAACGCAAATACGGCCATTGAACCGAGACAACCACGACATATCCACAACTTGCTCGTAAAACTATTAAGTAAAATCAATATTTTTCATAAGTCCGCTACGACGCAAAAACTTACTCAGCAATTGTTCAAAATATGAAAATATTGTGCAATAATTGCAGTTAGTTATCGAACGCGGGAAATATATAACAATGTTACTAGCTTTTTAATTGTTATGTTATTATAATGTCCTTGAAAAGAAATTACGCAGCCGTCATAACACACTTTAGTGACATCTGGTGGCCATTTTGTGAATTAAAATGAGGAAAATGCGATTGTTTTATTTTTGAGATTGATAAGTTATCTTAAAATTTGTTATTACTATATTATCTACTGTAATAGGTATTTTTGATGTGAATCACGCACCAATGTTTTGTTTTGTTATGTGTAAGTATAACGTGCAAATGGCTTGTGTGTGAGAGTGAATGTTAAAGTTTGACCAAATGTATATTGATTAACAGAGAGCAAATGCCTATCTCACCTCCACCCACCTGAATGTATAGTATGAATGGTTAAAATTATAACAACTTCTCCAATGTATTTTATGTCAGCGTCCAATTTTGTCAAAGATAAGACAAAGACGAGTATGAATACTACGCAATGAGTACGAATTTATCTCTATGTACATGACTCGACGCCTAATTTAAGCTCTTTAAATAATATAATTATAATATCCATTGTGTACCTACAACGAATATTTCCTTAACCATTTACCAACAGCTCTCAACTATGTATAAACACGGCGATAGTGTATATGCACAGGTTCTATGCCTTCCACTCCTTCACGCAGTTCCACAGAAACGCTATAGCGGCGGCTGCCTTGTTCCTCGCCGCAAAGGTAAGAAAAACTCTTTTTTTTTATGGTATTCTAATATATCTATCAATGGGTTTCTACTGGTCTCTGTAAGGTCACAGCTAAAGAAAAGGTGAAAGGATGCAAATTCAGGATGCTGTCCATTTTACGTGCCTTTTCTTCTGCTACAGAGCTTGACTTAAATTGATTCATTTCAATTAAAAAAAGGGGTAGATTAGTTACAATCACAAGCCGTTCTCTTAAACGAATTAGGACAAAAATTAGCTAATCGTCTGTCGAATCTCATACGAAGCATTGTCATTGGTTTGAGCACAGCTGTGGTCAGTAAAAAAACAGTCTAGCAGAAATCAGGGGTACATAATCTTCTTCACTAATTTATGAGTGGTGGCACTCGTGCGATGGAATTTCCGAAACTTTATTTAATTGCTTTATGGTATAAAATATTCGTCTCGGCATAAGACAATAGGTTATCAAAAGTAGGCTGACTCAGTGAGATTTTAGATTTCACGAAAGTATTTTTGCAATAGAATTGGATTCCTTGACTGACTTGGTTATTTAACAAAATAATTCGTTCGTCAGAAGTTTTCTAACAATATTGGACACGTATTCGTAACGAGTCAGTTCTGAAAGTGCTTAAAAAGGCCTACTCGAAATAAAAACCTTTTGATTGATTGATTGAATATCATAATAAAAAGTTTTGAAGGTCCATTATTTTTACGAAGTCTATAGTATAATTTAAAAGTTATAGTCTTAGGAGAATGATATTAAATGTTTTACAGTATACATTTCTACGAAAACTTTAAAATAGTCTTTGCTAACTTTTTTGTTCGTCTGGAAAATTTTGGCACGTTTATACGGCTATGGAAATGGTTCGTAACAGCCTCTATTTATAGTTTTAAACTAAAACTTTGAATGAGTTTTCCTTTAGTACAGTTAAATCAGAATAAAACTAGCATCTTTTTTTAAAAATGTTAGTGTTTTTGGTATATCTCTAATAAAAAGTATTTATGGATCAAGTTAAGTTTTAATTTATTAAATACAAAATTCTAAGTTCCTTCGACAGATAGTCCCCCAACGTTTTTTGGTTTAGAGGATAAATGTCATTAAATGTGGCTTAAATTATATATTTGCATCCATAATCATCCCTTTGTCAAAAGATTCGCTCTTCTAATTCTCGAATACAACGAAATTTTATCACAAAACTTACTAAAATCAATGCCACTAACAATCGAGCCCAATTTAAACTAAAATTACATACATAATTTACATTATTAATCACAGTTCTCGACCTTGATGTGACACAGACGTCTGGCGGAGTAGACGACCCATTTCTATATCTAATGCTTATCGAAACACGCAGGTGCCTTGAAAAATGTACTACACGCTAATATTTCAATGTTTTTTCGGCGAAGTCGGTCGATAGAAGCTTAAAATTGAGCTGTAAAAATAATATGCGATTTTATTATTTCTTTGTCACACTGTAATCAAAAGCTTTATAATACGACTAGCTTTTGCCCGCGGCTTCGCACGCGTTAAGAAGTATTATTGTTTAGCAAGTTAGTGTAAAAAATTAGGGCCTACAAAACTTCCTTTTACACAATATTCTTAACTAATTTGTCATTTGGCGCTAAACCTATCAAGCTACTGGGAGAACTTACTCGTGAGAAAGCAACATAGAACTGCCCATGAGAGAAGCAATGTTCTCTCAAGTCAATACCCGCAAATTTGAGAGTTTGCCCCTGAGACTTGTTTATAGTCATGGCTAGTCAAAAATCGAGGAAGATTTCTACAAACATCCCCTATTTCATCCCCTTATGTGTGGAAGTTATCAAAATCTTTCTTAGCGGATGCCTACGTTATAGTACCTATGTGCATGTAAAGTCTCAGCCCGATCGGTTTAATTTTGACAAAGTTTCATAAAAAAATTCATCCCCTATTTTATCCCCTTGGGGGTAGAATTTATCAAAATCCTTTCTTAGCGGATATCTACGTCATAACATCTACCTGCATGCCAAATTTCAGCCCGATCCGTCCAGTAGCTTGGGCTGTGCGTTGATGCATTAATTTCGATCGAATTTAATTACCATAAAAACGGTTCTAGTGAGTTAATCTTAAAAGATAGATATATACTGTCGCGGACATTTTTTTAGATCATTTCAATAGGAATAATTCTTACATACATATATTGTGTGTATCTTGAACCGTTTTTGCAGCGCACGCAACGGAAGCCCTCAAGGATGAATAATTTTCCCCGTTTTTGTCACATTTACCGTTATTTCTTCGCTCCTAATAGTTGTAACGTGATGTTATATAGCCTAAAGCCTTCCTCGATAAATGGTCTATTCAACACAAAAAGAATTTTTCAATTCGACCCAGTAGTTCCTGAGATTAGCGCGTTCAAACAAACAAACAAACAAACAAACAAACAAACTCTTCAGCTTTATAATATTAGTATAGATTTCATCGCCATTTTGTGCGCTGGACAGTTTAAAACGGGACCAAATTCCGTGTATGGACTTCCAAAGACTGAACTTTTTGTGCAAAAAAGGCAATTCCTTAGCTTATCCTTTGGCTAAAACAGTCACAAAGATAAATCAATCTAATCCCAGAAATAACAACAAGGAGAAAGCTTTAGCAATTTATTTGGTGATTCGCAGGAAACATCAAAATATATCTCATTTAACAAAGGAAACCTTCGAAATTTCACATTCATCAGGCGACCAGACGAGACAAGAATTTAATCAATTTTTTCGTCGTATGACCTCTTTAAACCGGTATTTTAAAGGATTTAATACAGGAACCGCTTGCAAGAGGCAAAAAATAAAACCGGCCGCGGTGAACTCATTTATCTTGTAGCGTTTGTCCATTGATGCCGATTTCTCACAGATGCAATGACGACGCGGACGCGACGTTTAAATGTCGTCTTAAATTAGCGGCCGGCTTACCAAAAAGTAAACATAGTAAATATTTATGTGTTTTTATAAAATAATATTAGTGGTATTTGGAAAATTGATTAATTCTATTGATTGTCAAATAAATTGATCAACTCTATGTTATAATGACCACAAGACTGTCAACCAATCACACTGCTGTATAAGAGATTATGTAGATGTTTGTGTTAACTTATACTTGTGTCGATCAGCGTCTGAGATTACTGCAAAAAAATAACATAACATTATTTAGATCGTCTCGGTGTCGAACGCAATGGACAAACGCCTAAAGATACGCAGATGTTTCAGAAATATTTTTCCTCTTCCGCCGCTTTTAAGAAATTCTTGTTTTTAATATTATTTTCTAATTAATGTACTACGTTGATCGAGGCACACTATGCCGACTGAAAGGTTTTTCTAAACGTTTTTTATTATGTAACAGTTCAACGTTTAGTGGAAAAGTCCCATGTCCTCGCGTTTTCGGTCACGTTTACTGCAAAACGTGACCAACAGTTTTAGGAAGTTTAACAATCAAATTGTTAAAGTAGACGTTGTACCTATTTTTGTCCTAGCTGATTTCGGCTACGGCGATAACTATTGCTTGGACGTAATAATTGACCTATTGTCTTATAAATTAAAATTATACGTACAACAACCTACCCCTTAAATTTCATAATGAAATGAAATAATTAAGTGTTAAGTTAATGCTTATAGCTCTGTAATTTTCGGCATCTAGTTAACGGCCTCTAATGTCGAGAAACGAGCATTGATCAACACAAACAATTATTCAAATATATTTATTTATTCTTACAAAATCACTTAATTTCAGTAACTACCAAAGCTATACTATTATGTATTAATCTTTAAGTGTCACGTATAATTGGCATTTGGTAGTCTCTCTTTTAGGTCACTAATCATTGTCATGATCAGAAGATTTGTATTCAGATTCTGAATCAGTTCTCTAGAAACCTGGACTAAATACGTAACGAAAATATTACGCGATTATAATAAAACTTAAATTTGTTACAGGTGGAGGAACAACCAAGAAAATTAGAATATGTAATAAAAGTAGCACACGTTTGCCTCCACCGAGGTGAGAGTGTCAACGGACTGACGCCTGAACAATACCAAGAACAGGTGAGACTAATCGATATTAATTACCATTAAAACTCATTTGAACGAAGCGAGAAATATCGCGCGACTTGCTATACATTGCTTGGCCACGCCTCTATGGGCCCACCAACTCTTAAAGAAATAGTATTGCAGTTGTACTTGAAGGAATAGTTTTACGGGTCTGCTAGTCTAGGGGTTAGTGGTCCTGACTGCTATACCCGAGGTTCGATAACCACCAAGGACCAAATGTTTGTGTGATGAGCACACTTATTTGTTTTATGTCTGTGTGTAATTTATCAGTAATAGTGTGTAAAACACGTCGCATCATGTCGTGTATTGCGATGTCACTCACCACTGCTACACTATTACTTAAAGAGGCAGTAGTGAGTTAATGAATCGCTCAAATGCATCTGACAAGTCAAATTCATATCACTTTGTCGTTCCGTTACATTTAAAGTATAGTTACCGTTTGCTATTGTTCAAAAATGTGACATTGTCTCTGGTAATGAAGATGTAACATCGCCGTCAATGTATCGTAACTCGCTTATATTACTCACTTCTAAATGAGTATTTATTCATTGACAGAATATTTGTTTCGTTACGCTAATTGTACGCGACATATTATTATGTGCGAATGTTGTGATGGTTTTAGTTCAATGACTTTGTTATTGTCGACTAATGTAGACTATCGCACTTGCTAGGGTTCTCTTGAGACTGTTATCAGCAATTCCACGAAATTTGTGACTGATAGGGGTCGAAATGGGGTGGATATGTTTGTATGGCTAGTAGTGATGTTGACTGGGTATGCTAGTAATATTTTAAACGTGAAAGTTTGTAACCATCGATGGATGTGTGTTTCTCTTTCACGCTCAAACGGCTTGATAAAATCATGTGGGATCATGTTTTTGCAGCTAAAAGCTACATTCGCATAGACAAAGACGCGGACAACAGCTAGTAAAATATAAAAGATAATCAGTCTGGTTAAGAAGAAACGAAGTAATGAAAGTGGGGGCTCATGGCGTCACTAGCCGTTAACTGACCAAGCAAAATTAATCGTTGAAGTCCTCTGCTCTCTATATCCTATGATATTGTTTTCTAGCTGATGTACTAGTAAATACATATTATTTCATTTTCATGCCCAGTCAACATCCTCATTTTACAAACTAACAATATTATCCAAATAACTTGTTACCACTGAAAAACAATGCTAAAAGTTAAGTTTTGTCGACTTAATAGTTATGTTACCTTAACCAATATATTGAAACAGGAAATAATATATCTAGGTCTATAGGTAAATCGCATGTGTTCTATTGAATACGACTTGCGTGACATAAGGTATACGCTCTTATGTTTCACTTAATTGCTCAAATCGAGGCTTATGTTACACGATCATATTATGTTACTTTAATAACCTGGTTTATATAAAACTAGCTCATATAAGAATTAACTGTGTAGAAGCTTTATATACAATGGTTTGATAAATAAAATAATAAATAAATATTTCTCAACATTCACACAACACCATCTAGTCTCAAGTTAAGCATACTTAGTAGCTTGTGTTATGAGTACTAGGTAACCGATAAACATACTTATATATTTCTAAATACATACATACTGTAGATAAATTATACCCAGACACAGGACAAACGAACGTGCTCATCACACAAATATTTGTCCTGGGTGGGAATCGAACCCACGACCTCCAATATAGCAGTCAGCGTCACTAACCACTAGACCTACAGGCCTGTTTGCTATAATGATAGTTAGTGGGAATCACCTGTGTGGCTTTTTGTAGAGATATTTTGCTAAATCCCTTCAAGTTGAAGTAAAGTCCAAGAAAATTAATATTGAATTCTGTCCCATTATAGAGTAAGGACATTTACTGACCTTAATAAGTAAATCAATGGTTCTGATACTTGGCTATTATAGTCTATTGATTTTTTAAATCGATATCTACAATGTCAGATAATATCACTTTCCAGAAAAGTATAATTAAAAAACCTGACATTGCCTTGACATTTACTCAATGAACTATCATCTAGGTATTTAATTTTCGTTGCCTGTTTTGCCCCAATACCGGGGATAAGTCGCAAAACACAAACGCCGTCCTTCGCCTTAATCTTATTGTAATTAATAGTTTTTTTTTCTTACGTGATGAAAATCTGCATTTCTTTGTTATTAAAATGTATGTAATATGTTATTAATATATGTTTTCCTTCCACAGGCGCAGGACCTGGTATTCAACGAGAACGTTCTCCTACAGACGTTAGGTTTCGATGTCGCTATCGACCACCCCCACACGCATGTTGTGCGCACATGTCACCTTGTCAAAGGTGAGGCATGCGTCCTAAATGTATCCTGTATGACGTCACCAGTCTGCCGGCCAATCGCGTCGCCGGGTTGAGATTTCGGTTTTATTTGCGGGCGTGGAGCGGTACGGGACGGTTGTGTCTCGTGTTGTAGCTAAAATGTTAATTTCATGCGCTCAGGCGATTGCATTGGGATTTATTGTACAGGAAAAGCTGTAGAAAACTGTTTTATGATGTACTAAAGCTACTATTTTGGTCTTTGATAAAGAAATTCCAATTATTTTGGTCTTTACCTCTTTGTCATTAGAACAATTGTGGTTTCATTACGTCATAGTACATGTTTAGCAGTTTGATTTGACTTTTATAAGCTTTACAAGCGAATTTGAGCTTTATTTCACGTATTTATTGTGATCAAATTTATTTAATAGCGTTTATGTGAATATGATCGTTATTGATACGGTTATAAAGTTCATTTTTGTGTCTAAAGCTTATTTAGTTAAATCTAATGGTTAGAGTTTGCGTTATAAATTGTCAGTTAGTCAGGTTTAATATTTGCGATGTAAAAGTAGGGTCGAAAATCCTATATATTCGTAGGTATTTATTGTTTGTATTTAATGCGATTGACTTCCATGCTTTGAGGATATTGTAAACTGTATAGTATATGAACACCAAAGAATATTGTAAAAAAATATATAAATAAAAGATTTTTTCAGGAAATATATTATAATTATTAATTTTTCCCCACACTTTTGCACTATTTTTCTAACTCCTCCCCTAGATTTGATCACCAAGTTAACAGTTGGCCCCTACCCTCACTTCTCTTTAATATTATTGTCCATTTAAATCTATTTATGCCCTATTAATTAACATAATTCAAAATTAAACAAAGTCCCCAAAGTATGGAAGCCATATATATATAAAAACACGACCGTCCCAGTATCTATACCGTACCGAACTTGACCGGTGACAATAAATATAAGACGTCTCAACAGGCAATGTATACATACTCCATAAGAAAATATATAAAAGGTATGTCAATTATCTATGGATTTAGTCTGTGTGTCACCCTTTCACATCCATTTGCAGCTAATCGTTGTTACCCTGTCATTATCATGCACTTACCTTATGAAAAAAGATTTATTGGTCAGAAAATAAAAATACTGGAAAGTGCTTTCAATTTGTAGAATTTTTATTTGCAGCCTATTTATTAAAGATATTCACTACTATTTTAGATCCATAGGTTTAAAGACAGTATTAATATTATTTATATACTTATAAAATTTAAGTCAGTTTTATGATATTATTATAAAAATAATTTATCTGGCTACCTTGGCTAGCTGGTCACATCAAGTATGAGCATAAATATTGAAACGAAAAGAACCTTTAAGATATCAAAATGAAATTAAATGATAATTATCCAAGGCTCAATATAATAAATATTAAATAAATAAATTTATGAAATAAGTATTAAATTCTGCATAAAGGAAAGATCTACTCTAAGATGTTCAAAAAATTTGAATGGCATTAAAAAAACTAGCCTGAATATGTACTTCGAAATATCAACAACAGAATTTCGGGGACTAACCCAACTTAATGGTTTTAATACTTAGGAACATAACAATAAAACACAACTCCGCTTACACATATAGATTCATTTAGCTTAGATTACCCTATGGTTTTGACATCATCCTTGCATGCTATTTAATAACTATCAAAAATAGCGTAATACCAAAAGTAACGTTCTTAGATTTTAAGGAATAATGCAAGTTTATTATGTAATGTGAATGAAAGTAAACTAAAAAAATGAATATAGCCCCATGCTAGCACTCCTCTTTATAATATGGTAGGTATATTTACTAACGATAAAAATCTATTTTGAGCCTTACCGCAATAGTTGTAAGACTGAGTTCATTAAAAGCAATTTTATAAAATAGAATTTCTTGGTTGCAAGATTTTTAATTAACGCCTACCAGTTATTGAAGTAAGGCAGTATAGTATCTCATTGATTCGCCATCCCTGCTTTAAGAGATAACACTTAACACTCAAATATTATGAAGTATAAACTAAAATATTACCGATGTCAAAACTATAGCCAAGAAAACAGCTTTCCCTTTACCTCCAACATTAAAATGTATCCACCTATTATCATATTACAATCTTAATCCACAGCGCCGAAAGACCTCGCGCAGACGTCCTATTTTATGGCGTCGAACAGTCTCCACCTGACGACAATGTGCCTGCAGTACAGGCCTACTGTGGTTGCCTGCTTCTGTATACATTTAGCATCGAAATGGAGCAATTGGGCGGTGAGTTTGAAATTTTGTTATGTGGGTTTTGTTAGGCGAGGGTTGGTGTTCTATGAAAGTATTTTAAGAGAGTTTTGGAGTCGAAAACTGTGGAAGTCAAGTAAAGTCAAATTAAAGAGTTTCGAGCTGAAAAAACTGAAAAGGATAATAATAGTAAAGTACTTTAGGTTTTCAAAAGATTGTAAATTAGATATTTTTTTTTTATATTGTCTGCTATCACATTTAATGATTTAATAGTAAAATACAAGCATGATTTATAGAAATTTTAAAAAGTATCTCATTTTTTTTAACTTTTATTGCTAAATTAACAAATATGTTTAATAGACAAAGTATTGATAGAATCGCTTGTGTTATGTGTGTACTATATCATCTGTGTATACACAAATATCTAAACAAGAATTTTCCAAATATTTATTCCTACAAATAGCCTAGAACAAACTCCTACACATTCCCATATGAACACAGATACCTCAATCAAACGAGGGTCGGCACTGGTTCTCGTATGTCGACCGTTCGGTCACTACGGACCTTCTGGAGAAACTCACCGCTGAGTTCCTGCTCATCTTCGAGAAGTGCCCGTCGAGGCTCAAGCGGAAGATGATGAATGTTAAGGCTGGTTAGTATGATAAATAAATAAAATTTAAACGTTTATTTTCGCTTTACAAACCATTTAGAATAAGTTATTGTAGGATTGTGGATCGCTGGCGCCTGTGGTAGGTTGTTCGTGTTTTGATACTAGACGGTGTTGTATTATCAGAACTGAGTTCTAAATCTTGCGGTCACTGTAAGTCTGACTAAGTAAAAGCTACTCGAGTCTCTAGTTTACTTCAATAGTGATGCTTGGATTAAGATTTATTTATTACATTTGGTAGTCCATTTGCTGCCAAACTAGACGTGTATTTACCTCGTGAGGAGGGTAATTTTGTTTTTACAGCTAAAAAAATAGACAGTGTGCTAATAAACTTCAACCATCTCGGAACTCAATGAATATAGCCTGATATAATATAAGATTTATCTCAGTTTTACCTGTTAACCGTCCACAGCAGACGGCAGTTCCCCACACTCGTTGGCCAACGCCTCCGGCTCGGGCGTGGCCAACTCGCCCTTCGACAAGAAGCACCCGCAGTCCAGCGTCGACGAGATCGACAAGTCCTTTGATAAAGGTATGTTCTTTTTTATATTTAGGTGGTCTAAATATGTAAGTCTAAATATTACTAGTAGTTGTAGATGTGCAAGAGTTGTATTGTGAGCTATCTCGCTTCCACAAGTACAATAGTCTACATTATGACGTGGTGGTTGGTAGGCCCACTGGTATTTATGGGTGTGTGTGTAATTTGAATGTTTGTGACACACTCTGGTAAACAAGAATTAAATTCCATTCTGTGGGAGTTGTTTATAATTGTTGAGGAAGAAAATAAAGAAATATTTCTTTTGCAGAATACGAACGAGAGAGAAGACGTCAACCCGTTCCCGGCGGGTATGTCCCAGCCACCACAGCCGCGCCTCCACAGCCGCAGCCGCAGAAGATAGACTACAACCTCTACCGGGAGAAGCGCGAGCGGGAGGAGCGAGAGCGACGCGAGGAGAGGGAGAGGCGGCAACAAGCGCTGCAGCAGCAGCAGGCGGCGCGAGCCGGGGGCGCGGGCGCGGCGCCCCCACAGCCCGCGCCCCGCGCCGCGCCCCCGCCGCACCACGCGCGCCAGCCCGCGCACCACCACAAGCCGCACCACCCCTGGCCGCCGCACAAGCCGCACCACAAGCCGCCGCACGACCACCGCCACCACCGCCCGCCCGCGCCCCAGGCGCCCCCGGCCGCCGCGCCCGCGCCCTCCACGTCGGCCACGTCCGCGCCCCCCGCGCCCGCGGCCGCGCCCGAGCTGGTCCCGCAGCGCACGCGGCCGCCCTCACTGTTCTCGCCGGAGAACGCCACCACACCCACCGCCGCCGCGGCCGCCGCGCCCCGCCGCCCGCCGCACGCGCCCGCGCGCGCCAAGCCCGAGCCGCGCCCCGCGCCCCCGCAGGCGCCCGCCCCGCAGCCCGCGCCCCTCGCGCCCGCGCCCCAGCCGCAGCCTGACCAGCGCGCGCCCAGCCCGCACCGCAAGCGCCCCGACCCCACGGCCGCCATCCGCGAGATGCAGCCGCCCGCCATCCTCTCCCCCTTCTCCTCGCCGCCCTCTAAAGAGATGCCTAAGCAGCCCCGGCAGAGGCAGCAATCCAGTAGTTCCGAGCCAGAACTCGTACCCGTCGTCAAAAAGATTGACGAGACCCCCGGGTACGAGAACGTGATCCGCGACTCGCAGCGCGGCGCCGCCATCAAGACGAGGCCGCCGCCTGAGCGGGTCCCTGAGCCGGTCAGACCCGTCAACGGGATCGAGACCGACCCCACCTTAGTATCAAATTTACTGAAGGAGAGCTTAGCGAAACCTCCGCCTATCACGGTCAAGGATCGCAAGTCTCCCGACGTCAAACGCGAGTCGAACGCGGACCACTCGGAATCCGCGGGCGGCGACGACGGCCACGAACACAAGCATAAGAAAGAAAAGAAGAAAAAGGACAAACACAAACACAAGGACCGCGACAAAAACAAGGAAGAGAGAAAGAAACACAAGAAGGACAAGGACAAGAAGAAGGAGAGCCCCGCGGCGGCCGCGGTGGGTCCGCCCGCGGGCGCGGACGCGGACGGCGCGCTGCGCATCACCATCCCCAAGGACAAGCTGGCGCCCGCCACCAGCCCCGGCCTCAAGATCAAGATCCCCAAGGAGCGCCTCACCGCGCCCCCGCCGCCGCCGCACACCTCCAGCCTCAAGATCAAGATCTCGCGCGACGTGCTGGACGGCGCGCGCAAGCGGCCCGCGCCCCCCGCGCCCGCGCCCCCCGCCAAGCTGCCGCGCCACAACGGAGCGCCGCACAAGGTAGGCATCTGGTCCGTCCCTCCCCCCTACAGCCGGCCGCCGCCCTACTACCTGCTGCAGCCGCCGCCGCCGCTCTACTACCCCGTGCCCGTGGACTACTACTACGGCATGGACTACCGCGGCTTCCCGCAGCTGCCGCCGCAGCCCCCGCAGCCCCCGCAGCCGCCGCAGCCGCCGCTGCCCGCCATGCCGCCGCCGCCAGTGCCGCCGCCACCGCCCGAGTAGCCGCACAAGTACACTTGAAATGCTATTCACTACAATGATCTTACAATTCATCATAAATTAGGAGCTCATTGACTCCTGTTACGTCAGAACCTTATCTCGTAAAACAGCACATTAATCACAGTATGCGCGTGTGTTAGTCATCTGTCGAAGCGTATGAGCGGTAGGACGAGGTAAAAGACAAAAGACAATCTACAACGTCGCGTCACCGTTTACATACATCTGGAGGTGACTAACACCATAAAAAAAAAACATTAGAAATGCAATGACAAATACAATTAATCTTTAATAAGACACTGCTCTAAAATATGTTGGTGTAATATCATTGTTTTGAAAAGCAATTCTAGTGTAAACTTAGTCCAATATGTACCTAGTAGATAATGTAGTAGATTGCTAATCTAATCGCTAGTTAGAATTTTTTGAACTGTTTTTGAGTACGTAAAGTTGTACAGTGGCAGTTAATTGTGGTATGCGATACTTTGTTGTATACAAATATTTTATCTTTAACTTAATGAAAGAATGCTTAAAAAGTTTAAAAGATTTTATGTAAGAGACAAGTTTTAGTCAGACTGATCTTCAAACTATTTACAATTGCTGCAAGCAAAATTAACCTCTCTCTATACACTTAACTTTTCTTCTCCAAACTTCTTTTACAAACCCTTTTTTTAACAATATTACTAAAACTGACTATAATAATAATTCTGACCATTAAAAACTAAAATAATAATTACTTAAGTTATATGACAAGATAATGTATCGCAATACCCGCCAATAATTCGCCACGTGTGTCACAATCTAGTAAATAAAACAACTATTTGTATATATTTTGTAAATTTTTGAACGTTGGACGGATGTATGTGCAATTCGGGAATTGGTAGATTTAAGAAATCTGACAAAATTGTTTATTTATTTATCGTAAACAATAACTCAGTTTCTGAAAGACTGATCAATTAGTGTTGTTAAATCTTTAGTAGGCCTAAAACCACGTCTTAAAGTAATATTATAGCAGGTGTGTAAGCGTGACAGCGCTTTACAGGACGTAGAACGGCGTCTCTCTTCCACAACTGCAGTAATATTTATCTTAAGAGTTGGTGGTAATTTGCCTGGTCACAACAGTTATTAGTGGTTGATAATGCATTTGATAGCTGAATATTGATCAGTCTTTTAGAAACTGGGTAAATACTGTTCGGGAGCTGTATATAAACTTAGAAAGCTATATTTTATTGAAACGTTTTTTTATATTATATTTGTGTTGTTTAGATAGGTGCGAAGTAAATTAGATTCTATTGCGGTCACAGTAACTATTGTTTTAGTTTGAAAATAGTGTTTTACTATTGAATGTTATTGTTGCTTTTTGCATACAAGAAATTTTATTATACGAAAAAGTCTAAGAAGAAATTGAGCGTTTTAAATTGTAACTTAAGCTTATAAAGCAGTAAATATATTTAGAACTTATTAAACTTTAAAATTGTTGAATTAATAAAAAGTTTATAAGTCGGTTTACTTACTATGTGCTAATGGTGCTATCCACTCTAAGCTTTGCTTAAAAATAGACAAAAACCTAAAATTTCTTATTTAAATAGTTACTGTGACGGTAATTACAATATTTATCTTCTTAAAGAAGGCCTTTGTAATATATTTTATGGCGTAATTATATCACAGCAATTACTGTGCAATCATATACAGACTTTATTTTATTAGTTCTAATAACTATGTACAAATTATAAAGGACTGCGTTACTTATTATACAGGGCTGGAATACATATATTTTATATTTATACTGAATATATTTAGAGGAAGGTTCCACTGCTAAAACTCTTCCCATATAAAAAGGTTAGAGCATTTGATCAATGCAAACTCAATGAAACACTAGCTCACTATGGGTTGGCGATTTCAGATTCCAATATTAGGAATATGATGATTTCTGTCACCCATTCTCACTAGTGTCTTAGAATAATTGAGAAAGTAATGTAACTTTGAAAAAGTTACAAATCGTTGTACTTAAAAAAAAACCTGTAATCATTCGATTGCTCTTTCTATAGTCCATAATGAGACTTTAAATGGCAAAGATATATTCCATTTTAGATGTTAAAAAAAATATTATAATGAGACAACTGCACAGATTTTTATAATCCCGTAAATATGTATGTATGATGTGCAATTAATAATTATAGGACATGTTTTCCTAAATATCTTATTCTTATTATTAGACCTTATTGGTTGTTAACCTCTTTTAATATGTTTATGACTACTAATGTTATACACCTTCCTTTAAATATTTTTGGTAAAACATATTTACTTAATTATTATAATGTTATAAGTCTTAAATATTTTATTATAGATAGCTTTTGCTATTGTGTGTCGCCTGACAGCTTATAATATATATTCCTTATACATATTATTATACATTATAAAATGTATTTATATTAAACATATTTACATCACAATATATGTGATAAGTGTTAGTTTAAGATTGACTTGGTTTTAATGGTTACTTTTTGAAATAGTTTGGAAGTATAATTAAATTATTTATATTCGTCATATAGAGAAATATATTTATAGGTGTTTTATAGTGACCATGTATGTATATAAATATATTCCATTATAATCGCATTCCAATATAATTATAATACTTAAATTTTGTTTTACAAATGTTATATTTTATTATTTCTTCTACATTTTCTTCGGAAATTGGTTTTGTATAGTTTATATTGATAGATTTTATATATTGAGTGATTGATAAAGTTGCTAAATATCAACAATTAGGCAACTATCTGAACACATTACCATTTCAGCTTTAATTTAAATAATTAATTAATCGTTATTTTTAATCAATTAGCAATTTTCTAAGATAATTTGACTTCTAATTCACATTTAAGTTGTAAAAATTTGTAAATAAAATGCTTTGCTCAAAAATGATCAAAAAGTAAAAAAAAAAATTATACAGGGTTTATCGTTAATGTTCCTTAGTCGTACGCTTCTGAAATTCACAAGTGTCAAATGAAGGAAATAATGTTATTTGCAAAGGTTTTCATAGATACTTTTAAAGAGATATAAATGGATATTTTTTACCGAAAAAGGTTGTGGTTGGCTTTCAGTCTTACTGAAATCAACATTATTCGAATATTGAAGCATTTTACCTTCAAATATGTTGAAACTACATGATGACTACTTTTGGTAATAGTCTATGAAAACAATTGTAAAAAAAAATACGAATTGTAAATTTTGTAAATAGAAAAAAACTCAACATCTGATTATGGTGCCATTGTTGTTACCATTTTACTGTAGTTTATTAATTATAAAAATAAATAAATAAAAAAGTTATATTTTTGATATGTTTTCTCCGAAAAGTACTTAATGCTTGTTCATAGCCAATAATGACAAGATGTATGTTATATGTTTCCATATTCTTAGTTAAAATAGTTTTAAGAACTTAGTTTGAATTCTTTGTGAAATATGTCGGGATATTTTCAGGATTTTGAACGAATTTTCTAGAAAAAATAAAATGAAAAACAACCTCATTTTCTATCATTATTTTTTAAGTTTCAAGAGGCTAGTTACTATATTTCTTAATGTTGTGTATTTTCCTAGATTATTTGAGTAAGATCTTGAAAATTCGCTACTTATTAACGGCGTTGCAATATCACTGCATATTGACAATATATAAAGTACATTTTATGTGTAAACATTTTATTTGTTTTTCAGTCGAATTTGTCAAATAATATTGACAGTACATAATGATATAGTGACGCATTTGTTTAAATAATAAGTATTGTGTTTATTTAATAATCATAAGTTTATTTATATTTAGACACTACATATAAAATAATAATCATGTAGTCTGTTCCCAAGCTTTGTTGGGTTAAGTTTTCTCATCAGATTCAACTGAATACTGTATTTTACAAAGCGAATATTCATCTGACGTCAACCCGATTACTTGGGTAACACAGTCTTCCATAGTAGGGTTGGTTGTCCGAATTGTAATGACATTACGTAGTCGTAATGTCTTCCAAAAGATCCTTGTAGCTCTATAGAACTATCTATAGAGCTACAAGGATCTTTTGGCTTGTAGATGACATTAACATGAGGGCACTTGGTGTGCATACTTAAATGTCTGTCAAAAGTGATGGATTTTTATAGATGTCGTCGGCATAACCATGTGCCAAAAGATCCTTGTAACACTAAATTTTATTTTGCAATCTTTCATTTTTGGTTTACTATTAAATTCTAATATTTAAATCGTTTATTAAATTCTTAGTTGTGAATTTTGTTTTTACGTATTTAAAATAGTATATGTATTATTTTTACTATAGTACATTATATTAACCTATTCTAATATTTTTTTGTGCAGTGTCCAAATATAAATAAACAATTAAAACTGAGATTACCATTACGAATTTCATAATTATTTTTGTAAATTAGCATAAAAATGTTTGTTTTCATAAGTTGAATCTATCGAATTTATTATGTTTTGAAAGCGATTTATTTAATTAAAAGCTATGATTTCGTATTTTGAAGAAATTGCATTTTATTTTTTGAAAATCTTGTTTACTGTCATAAATAGGAGAATTAAAATATACAAACAAATATCAATAAATTCAAGACATATTGAGATGATTCGTATACAAAAATCTACCCCAACACATAAAAAAATGTTATTTTGGTTAAAAAATAATTAAAATTCATAATATAATATAAAAAGGGTAGCTACTTACATATCAGCTCATATCTGCTTGATTATAACAAAATTTCTAAAAACTTATACAAGTAAATGAGTGTTTCAAAACAATTAAGAAATCTTTAATTAAGTATAAGGATTTTCTTACATGAGGCAACGCAAATCTTTGATATCCTACAATTTAGTATCCAAGTGTATTCAACCCTATATGTTTTTCTACTTATTTCTATATGCGTTGTAAAATACATGTCTGGTATCAGAGATTTGCGTCGCTTCGTGTAAAAAGACCCTTACTCGTATCCGAATTATGGTGTCTTTCTATAAACTAATCAATATTGTTTTTATTGCATGTTATGTCGCTTAGATACACTACATTGCGCGCCTACTATGGTCTTTTAAAACAGGCCTGTTGTGAGTGAGAAAGCTATATTCAGTTTAGTGCGTTATCTCTTTTCTACAATTGCAACAGTCTTGATTTAAAGTTCCATAGTACAGGCACTGGTCTGTCTAATTGCACATTTATATTTTTTTCTCTATTATTTAGCTGTTATTATTTAAGTTGTATTTTTTTTACTATTTTTTTTTTTGTTTGTACTGCTTTTTTACTTGAATAGATGGATGATGTCTCTGATTTCTTTGCATTAGATATTTTTTTGTTCTCTTGATAAATATTTTTATGTTTCTTGAAATTAGAGACTTGTTGTTGTACATGACATTTTTGTGTACATTTTTATTATGTATAAGAAATGTCTTGAATCCTTTTTTTTTGTAGATGGCAGTATGACTGTTATTTCTGAATGTTTTATGGCCGTAAGACTAACAATACTTGACATTGTCTTACGGCGTTTTTTTTTCTAGTTTTGGACCTACATTTTAGCGACAAAAAAGTACAGATAGCATATAAAATATTCTGTACTTTTTTTTTTGTAAAAATGTGGTCTAAAATTTAAATGTTTAAATGTAACAGCTAAATGATAGCTTGCGCGCAGCTGTGTATATCGTGACCTCCTGGGGCTCGCGACTTTTTCAAAGCTAAACATCAATTTGAAAAAGTCCATTTTGGGTTGCAAAACGCACATATGCTGGGTTCCCTCGCTTTCTAATACCCTGGTGGCGGGAAACACTATACAGACAGGATTTGTATATATACACAATCCCGTATGTATGAGTGTATATACACACACAGCGATGGGATATTACGTTTACGAATTCCTTTTTTTTTTTTTTGTTTAAAATCTAAAAAAAAAATACTACCCCCGGTTTCAGAAAGGCTTTATTCGAATGATATATTTAGTTATTTGTCAATCGCTGTGATTGGTTGTTAGTATTTTTAGTTAAAATATCGTTTAATTTTGCTAATATTAAATTTGACAGTTAAATTTTTAGTCTTACAGAAACTGGTGTTCTGCTGTACTATGAGCTCTTAAAGAACGTAAGCTGTTGTGGGAGGGAGACGCCGTTATACAGTGTAATGCCGTCTCGTTTCCGCAATGGTAACTGTTTTAAACCCCAGCACAAAATACTTGACAGTGTTCATATCGTAGACGTTACAATTTATATGGAGATTTTGATTAATACAATATTCCATACAAATTGTAACGCTGTGATACAAATAACTTTTTGATAGCATTTGTGTTGGGCCTTAAATTTGTTATTGTGGAAGCGTGACAACAACACTGTAGCTGCATCTCTCTCTTTCACAAGCTGATACACAGTTATGCAATATAGTACGCAGTCTTGCTTCCATAACAACAGTTCTTTACGAGCGCATAGTATTGTCAGAGGAAATAAATTAGTACAATAGTTTGACTAGTATCCCACCGCTGTGCGTAACCCTTGCAGCCTCATTAGGAACGACGACACACGGCTGTGCGCTCACCACGTCCTACGGTTTGCAGGTCGTCGAGCCGGCGTTGGGGAACGGCCACATTGCGAAGTGACCCCACTGGCTTCATAGCTACGCGGAAAGCGCTGCGTGTGTCGACGTTCCTCAAGCAACAACTATCGGACCTCATAGTGTAGTGTAACTACGGTTAACGATTTTATTTCCACTGTTTTTTCTTTACCTTCTCATTTTTTTTTCTTTCACGCCTCGATTTTGGCTTTTTTTTATTAATAGGTCCTATTTCTACTTCCTAAGGTTATCTTATTGGAGTTGTAGAAGCTTGGCCCGCTATACGTCGTAGAGCGGTGTCTTTCTTCCATGTTGTGGAAGCGAGATAGCGTACTAATCGTGGAGCAACGTCTCTTTTCTACAAATACAATAATATTACTATTGGAGGTATTAATAGGGTCACAGCACTGTAAATATGTGTTCGACTGATTGATTTTAAGCCAGAATCGTGGTGAGATGGCGGGTTTAGGTGCGGGGGAGCTAGCTATACTAATAAAACGGCATTTGACGCCGTCACCCACCCTGCAGGGACGAAATGGGCTCGATATTCAATATATATTTCAGTGTCATATTTTTTAACGAAAATTTTAATGAAAATTCTTTTTTTTTTTGCGTGGTAAATTCAAGTGAATTCGGTTCTACATATTTTGCTCTGAATATTACATTTATATTTGAATGAAACATTAATATGTAAATGTTGCAGATTCCTATGTCCTATAATTTTTACCATCAAGGTATTTTTTCCAAAAGCTATATTCATGCGTTATAATGACTATCAGACCTCCCTAAGAAGCAGTGATAGTCTAGCGGTTTGACCGCAGTACTATTAAGTCAAAGGGGTCGAGTTCGATCCCCACGACGGGCACCGACTTTTCGAATGTTGTGTGCGTTTTTGGAAATACAAGTCTCATCTTCCCCTTTTCGAAAGGCTCGTTAAAATGTGGGTCATGCGTCTGATCTCTCTCCGATCGTTTTGGATTGCCGTCCCTTCGTGCTGTGAGAGTAAAGGAACAGAGAGTGCACCTGTGTTTGCGCACACGCTTGTGCACTATAATATATCCTGCGGCTGGTGTCACATTAACACTAGCCGTCGTAGCCGAAATCAATCTGGACATTATTATTATTATGAGGCCCCCTTATTATCTTCCACACTCCAGACTACCTCAATATAGTCTTCAGCTTACAAAGCTGGTTCAGGATATGCTGGCCAAACCTATTACATTAAACATCTTATCCTTTGGAGTTGGATCCTCCACCAATCCCATTAGGTATGCTGGGTTGATAACCCCACAACTTGCTGACTGTATTACCATTATAAAAAACTGCATTTTTTAAAGCGAGCATGGTATAAGAAATCGTGGCACAGATTCAGAAACATCCTTTTTTTAAATGAAATAAAGTTGTTGCTATGTTTTCATCATAAAATATGACACTGATATATTATTTGTTTCAACAAAATCGACAGCACACCGGAGGTTACTAAATAAAAAAAAATAAAACAAAATATAAAAGTGACAAAAATGCTAACACTCCGGTTGGCTGGCGATAGTGACTGTTGTTTGTAAAATGGTGAGATTTTTAAAAAATAATTTATATTGTAAGTGTATATTTTGTAGGTATTAGGGCCTGTCTAGATTTTTATAGTATTTTTTTCCTATTCTGGCTGGCCCAAAAATTATCGTACGATCCGTAAGTAGTGACATCGGGTTACTTCGGAGAACCGAACATTGCCGAAGACGTGTCATGACGTCACACACGAAGTCCTCCGATGTCACTACGGCCCGTATCGATAGTGTCGATAAAATTATTCTATCGATATCGATACTCTACGGTAACAACAAGCTTACTTTATGTATATGACGATTCTTATGAATAATTCTGATTAGGTGTTAAAAATAAATTAAAAAATACAAAACAAAAAATATTATGACGTAGCGTTGTGTGATTGGAAGAATGAATTGCTAAAAAAATATTAAATTAAAAGCGATGTATAGATATCAAGAGTTAGTGTAAGATGTCGTTAGGTAGACAATTGTGAATTTAATAGTATCATTTAGGGTTGTTGCAAGCTGGCGACTAGTCGCTGCGACTTTTTAGGTCAATAAATGAAAATATTGTAAATTCAACGAATAGAAAATAAGTTTGTATTGTCGCATTTACTGTGAAATATAAGTTGAAATACATTTTTGTACGAGAAAGTATGATTTATCATGAACGGTCCCTTCCCCTAATAATCGTGAAAGAACTACTAATAATATTCGTTAAATTATTTTCTAAAAAATATTTAGAAAATAATTTAATACGGTTTTGACTAGCCGACAGAAACAATATTCTAAATGTCTAAAAGAAATAGAGAGAGATAGATTTAGGTACTTCGGCGACTAATCGCAACTGCGTTTAAAAGTCGCACGTGTATAGCAAGTCTTATCGATACGTAAGAATTAAATATGGTGGATAAGTGTTATTGTTATAGAATATTTTCTTGAACAACTAGTGAGGCCATTTTATGCTGATTTTTCATTTACTTATCGATATCACTTAATTTGAAGACTAAAGAATTATCAGCGACTAAAAGTCTAGAAGCACTGCGATTAGTCGCGAACGCGAACTGTCGCCCGACATGTAACAACTCGACATTTTTTTTTTAGTTAGACGTTAGCGATTTGTTAAAAAAAATATTGTTAATTTCTTTTCTAAGGCTAGATATTATAAGTGTACATAATTTTTGTGTATCAAGTAGTTTGAACGCGCTAGCCTTCGCACCTACTGCGTTTTGCTTCAAAACGTACCGCCGTTTCGAACAAAGAGTGTGTTCAGATTGATAAATATTGGGCTTAGGATGCGTACGCACTGCACGACTTTTTTATTTGCGACTCTCGTGAGCCCCGCGCGAGTTGCTTGTATGGGCGTAGCCTTATAATGAGGGTAGAAAAACATATTTTTCAATTATTGACTTTTTTATGTCTATAAACAAATTATGTGCACGAAGAATTAATCAATTTTACCTCAAATATTCGCTCTTATAAATATTTCTTTAGCAAAAATTGCGCTATTATTGCGCGATAATCGCCTTAACCCACTCTCTGAACACGCTCCAATTTAGTCAATGTATTTATGAAAAAAAAATGGTAATTTTGTATAAAGTTAATACATATTAGTAAAGAATCGGCCAGGTTTCTTAATATGTGAAAAATGTGATATAATAATGTTTCGATTCAGGTAAATAATGGTTGTAAACTTATATATTGTTGTATTGTCTATACGTAAGTTGATTTTATTACGAAAATAATTATTTTTAGTCCAGTTTTAGACTTCTATCATCGAAGTTAGTAAAAAAGCATGCTTACAAAAACTTACTCCTTCTTCCAGCTATTTACTTGAAATAATGTATTTATATACTTTGTTAACCCTAACTCTTATGGGTATAATATCTCTTAACTACGTAAATATTTTGTGTCACTTTAAAGTTCAAATTAATTTCACAAACATTTCTATTGTTTCGTCCGATTTCTCGAAGGCTGATCAATTGAATCTGCTTTCAAATCAAATGATCATGACTCTGATTTATTGACCATTAAACTTACAACCAATCACAGAGCTTGTCATGAGATTTGACTGACGATTAACACATTTTTGTGTTGATCAGTGTTTCAGAAACCGGGGGCTAAACTTCAAAGCAACAATAGAAAATGCCAAGTTAATGTCAAAATTGCAACTTAAAAAAGGAGTATTTGACGATTGTCTTATTAATTCACTAAAACTGGATTAAAAGTAATTAAAACGCAAGACTTACCCGAAAACAATGTAGAAAGCTTTCTACATATACTTGTTACTGTAACGTTACTGTGGCTATTTTGTAAATTTAGCTAAGAAATTACAGCTTGAGAAAGGATTTAGCAAAATCAACCGTAACGCCCTTGGAATAAAGGTGTTTTTGAATGTCATCACTCACATATGTTTGAAAGTATGTGGATAATAGAATAATTGTTTTTGAAATACGTTTTAATATACTACATTTAAAGTCTGGCCAATAATCTCTCGGTTTCAGAATTGCTAATCAATTGTTAATGTCAAATCGATTGATCACGACTGATTGACAATACTTATGATCAATCACATGTATTTGTCATGAGATTTGATGCGGGAACTACGTTGATCAGCTTTTCAGAAACCAGTTAACAAGAAGTAATAACAACAAATAACTCTAATACGAATGTAGTGGACAAATTCTACTGTAAATGATAAAGAGCTAAATTTCCAAAAGCTACAGCGACAAGCTTACAAAATATTTATACAAATAAACTTGGCAATACTCAACGGTTTTGCGATAAACAATGTTTTTAAATTGCTGGTCGTATAGGTGACAATTTTGATTAGCAAAGAGTTTTGGGTGGACTCAGAAAGATAGAAAAAAACATGCTAAAAAGAATCTTAAGTGTGTTACCACACCAAACGATCAATAGAATGATGGTGGATTGGGATGTTCGACATCGATCGATAGTTTCTAATATACGGATTGATCGATAAACATCCAATAGACGTTATATCGATTAGTGTGGTAACACCCTAACAAGTGAAAGATAGTCTTATACAGAGAAAGGGTATTGCCTTCCTACTGGGGGCTTTTAAAGTAGAAAGCGGCCACCTCGTTAATTGTATATATAGTTGTGGAAGCTTGACGGCGAAGAGCGGTGTCTTGCTTTCGCAACGGGGTGGTTAGCCAGGACTGCTATTGCCGAAGCGAAGTCCTACTTCAAAAGCTCAAAGTACAAGGTATTACTGCGGTCTAGTTGTGAATTTTGGTATTAAAACATAGCTTGATGTGTACAAAATGTACGGCGTAAGAAACTGCGTGAGAAAGCGCAAAGGACAGATAAAAATTGTCTGATGATGGGGAGGCCTATACCCAGCAGAAAGAGGGTACAGGCTGGTATTGTAAAAGAGAAATAAGAAATGACAGTAGTGGGCAAAAAGTTAAATTAATTATTCTGCAAAAGTCGACCAGAATTGTTAAACAGATTAAAAAGAGTTTTGTTGTAAATGTGGTAACGAGAAATATATGAAAAAAAGTAAAACCGTTCGCGTTTGAGTCTGATTTGTTTTCATTTTAAGCCCTTTAGGAAAATGACATATAGTTTGACGTAAAAAGGAAGTTACAAAATGGTTTGGAAGAAAGCAATACGGGTAATTTATTCAAAAAATGAGTTCACCCAGACTCATATTAGCCATTTATATAAAATATATACATAAGCAAACTTAAGACTTCGAACTTTCAATATATTCAAAAGTTTAATAATATCCAAAAAATTACTAAAGCATATTTATGAAACAATATCGTATAAATTGAGGCAAAATCGCCTTATAGTTTAAGTGATAAAAACACTAGTTCGTTTCCTGACACTTCCTGTATTTTTATAAGAAATGTAAATAGCTCGAAATAATAATTATAAATAATAGGCTTCCATTTCATATGTCAAAATATTTAGATAGCAAAAAATGACCATAAAGCATGTTATTGTTACAAAGGGGATGAATAAAAATTAGTAAAACTATCCATTTTGATGTCAAATAAAGTCTGATTTTAATTGTTCGGAAAACCGGCGTAAGACTTTTTATTTATCATTTCTCCCTGTAATATAATGCTTAATATAAAGCTTAAAACTTAAAGATACATTAGATAGACGAATTTCAATATTAAAGTTTGTATTGTGAAGTAATATCACCAATATTGTTTTGTGAAAAATGAACGGTTCATCACTGAAACAATAATTGTAATAAAACTTCATAATAAAACCTTCGTACGATGGAAAGATCTAGTGTTTTTATAAAAAATAATTTATTGGCTGCGATTTTTTTTTACTGTTCACACTTGCGTATGCCTTGCGGAGTTGTTGCTTGAACGTAAACTACGTCTTGCTAACGTATGTTCAAATAAAACTGAAAATTAAAAGATTCTCAAATGTCTTAGCTATTTCTACATAACTCCGTAAAATTACAGATAGCATGAGCCGACTAGAAATAATATTCAGTATTGTTTGAGTGTTCAGGCCTTAAAAACATGATTATTTTAGTTACAGAGAATTTTACCTGTACTATGGAGCTCTGAAAGCAAGTTGTATTTGTGAAAGACGTTTTGAACAGAGTAGTGTACTATCTCGCTTTCACAATAGCAACAGTGTCACTTAAGCTTATAAGTACAGGGGTCGGATAGAATGGATGGGAACCATTTGTTTTTGTAACTAAATAATTATGGGTTCTAAACATCAAGACCTAGGTTTGCGTTCAAAACAAAAAACGGTGTTACCGAAGCAAAATAATCTTGGATATGGAAGTAAATCTATTCTTCTTGTCTTTAGAAATTTATGAGTATTAGATTTTTACTGTACATGAGATGAGATTGTTTTGATTTAATAAGGCAACTCTGCGTGGCTTAAGTGAAAATACGCTTGTGTGAATATCTAAGTATTTCTAATTTTCTTTAATATTTCTTAGGACAAAACTTTATAATCATTTTTCATAATTTTTCTTCACCTTTTAGCGTAAGGTATAAAATAATCTGCCTCCCTCCCGAAAACTTATTCGTTATTTTTAAACTTAGCAAATGAAATTAAATTTACCAAATCATTTTTTTTATAGTAATTAATTTGTAGGTAGACAGATTTGTCTCCTTATACCATTAACAGTTTCCCATTGTAATAATAATAAAATAATATTTTTTATTTAATGTTTTTAAAATATGTGGTGTCACCTACAAAAATAGTTTTAATTTTGACGGTGTTTGTATCTCAAAACATTACGAGTGCAAGAGGTATGAACACTGTCTACGTTGGCAAGTTTTTGTTAAACACTACCTACATATCTTATATTTTTTAATTAATGCTTCGTCTCCTTGGCAAATCCATTGGTTCGTAAAAACGAAGCAAAATTTAAATGTTTGTGGCATTGTAATGCCAACGTTCCTAACCCATTTTAGAATGTTTGATACCCCTAAAATAACTTACCGAACTCTAAAATGGGATTATAGATAACTATTTAAACATTGGAATTAAAAGAAACTTAAATTAAAATTATTTGAAAGTTGTATCAGCCAATGTGCTGTCGACAAGTAAGTACGCCATTTTGAGTGCACTAGTACGACTTTTTTTTAATTTATTGGCGTACTAGCCAATTAGTAAATATTTTTTTAATACAGCAATAAGACGCAATGTCAAAATTACTGTTGCAATAAATCTAGAAAAAGTATAGGAAATTACGGAGTTTATTTACAACGATTCGAATTTACAAATTATAAGACAGCTGTGTGCATTTCAATTTTTTTGTTTGATGTTCAGCGGGCTATATGCCCTTAGCTATGATTTAAAATACTTTTTTTTAACTAGAGTCTGCTGTACCTCAGACTAACAAGTTTTTATTTAAAACTGCGATTATTACTGAAGTTTAGTTTTTTTTTCCAAAGATGTAATGCTCTGGATTATTTTTTTAGAAAAAACGTCGGGGGGAATGCTTCCAATAATATTGTATATATAGTTTTTAATGGAAAATAAAAGCATTCTTTCTGTAATGTGAGTATTTTTTCTCATTCCCTACACTTTCAGCTAGTTCAGAATCAACGTTTGGAATCCAGTTTGGCAGATACAAAATTTGGAGTACTAATTGGCAGTATACCTTGTTAGAGGATGAGTAAGAAAGCAGTCACAGACAAAAACAAATATTCGAAATAATTCAACTTGATCACATCAGGTTTTAACATCGGCCAGTCAGTTGATTCATAGTGAATTCATACGCAGGCCCTGCGCGCAAATGCCAGGCGCTACTTGATACAAAAATACTTATCAAAAGAACTTGCAAAAGTTACGTGTAGGGAGAAATCCCGCAAGCGTAAATCTGCACGATATTAAAACATCCAATGTAAAGAAGTTGTTTTTCTACCTTATGGCAAAAAATAAGTAGGTATACCTGAGCCTAAAGTTAACATATTTTTTAGAGTCACATCATCTATTGCATTAAATTGACCCTGTACCTAGTGATAGATGTAACTAAAATAAGTGAATCATATTCTATAACTCGCATATAATTAAGGAGTAATGAAAGTGGTTGGTTGGTCTAAGCTTCCATTACTACTAATACAGAGTTCATTACAATATAAAATATTGCCTCTCTCAGGCTTCAAAAATACATGAATATCAAAAAGTTCATAACATTGTGAAAGCTATACTATACCTATTTTAGATTGTGATCATGATTAGATTCAATCGTAAGCGACAACTGTTTCTCTATAACATGCGTATGCACAGCATGCTTTATCATTTATTAATAAACCAATTAAAACATACATATTTTGTGAGTATTGGAAATCTAAAATCTTATAGTTTATTGAGCTTTGATTCCTATTTCCACATTACCATAATTCTCACATTAATAATATTTTGAATTCTTAATTGCCTAGGCATTTCTAATTATATTTAACTCGATTGTACTTGGTACCTTTCATACAAATTCCGAATTAGATATCACAATTTTGCAATGATTACATAGGTATAGATTTTAAGGACAGTTTATCTAAACTAGTTAAGCATTGTAATATGAACACAATAGAAAGGATTTTTAAGTAAATCGCTCAGCAATTACCTGCATAATTTCGCAAACAATATTGATAAGCTTGTACATTTAAAACTAAACCCTTCATTATATGGTACTGCAGTCCAAGCAATAACTACAAAGTACGATCAATAAAAATAAAACCTTGTGAAATGGTACAGGGCCTTTCAAGTGCGTGGCTAATTTGCCAATAAGCAATACTACGAGATTTAACTATGATAGTAAGAATTATACTTATTTGACAAGTTACATACATAATTATAGGTAAGCACTACGTATCTCTTTGAGTAACGTACTGTTCTTCTCACTATAACATCGTAAAATGAACAGCTAGGCTTGTAAAACTTTTCACTAATATACTTATTAATAGAAATAATTTGCTTGAAAATCTTGACAGTAGGTATTGCTTTCGCGTTTGTTAAGTTAAATGCACCATGATATTAATACAAGTGTAAACAACATTAGGTATAACTTTCAATTTAATAACATACTGTTAAATTAAAACCTACTTACTCTTAGCAATTTTATGATGTGTCAAACCAAGACTAAAAGCCCAGTATCCGAGTCATTGGGAAAACATTAAAACTTGTTGTCGTTTGCGGATCCCATTTTTCGGATCAAAGATTTTGATGAATTTATCCGAAAAATTAATGTAAAGTTGATTATGATGGTACTTTTCGTAATCTGAATTAGTGAATCAACTAATAAATCGCAGTATTAGGAGGGAATATCTCAGTATTATACGATAATGGTGGATCTCAGCGGCGGGTCCGAGGGCCCATTGGAACATGCATTTTCTAATACTGTTTTTATTGTTCCCGGGATCATTGTGACTTCTTTATCAGGTAAGACGAATATAAAATTATTTAACTTTCTTTCCTAAATCTTAACTTTTATTTAATGACATCGAAGCGCGAAATTTCGCAGTGAAATGACTGCCATATTTTTGATAGAAAACATATTTTCCGCAGATTTATCGCGCCAATTTAGTTTTCAGTTAGATTATGTATTTATGTTACAATTCAAATAACAACGCTTCAATAAAACTAATCCAACTTAAATGCGTTATAATTTACGTATACAATAAATATCATATTAAAAAGATAAAGAAAAAATAATAATTTTTAATGTAAGTATTATTTATTTATAAGGAATTTCCTGTCTTTACCGCAATTTTTTTTTGGGTGTGTTCACATACAGAAATTAATCTACGCCGACTTAATACTGTTCCTTTATTAAAAAAAAAAACAACTACAAACTTCATCTTGTAATTAATTAAAACAAATAACATTATTACGAATACTGGTCATTCTATAGCTTTGAATGTAGATAAATATCAGAGTCCCTAGGTAAAATGTCAAAGGTCATTGGGCATCGGCAATATTGCATACAGTCCATAGAGATAAAAGGACATTGCCTACCCTGAGAAACCTGGACAAATATCTATTTGTTTATCACATAATTATTTTATTTTAAAGTGTATTCGTAATTATGGATATTATAGAATAATAAGGGAATATACATTTAACAAAATGAAATGGACTTCTTGCTACTGTTCAATATAGCAAGACTATACTAGAGATATCTAACATTCATTTCTTTCTTCATCTTAATATGCCTCTCAAACTAATTGATAATATGTCTACCAAAAGATCAATAGACCTAATATATCTGTGAATTGTGTATCTTTAAAACAGCTGGGCGATTGAATAAAAGCTTTTGCAAAAAGTTGTTTGTAATTTTTTTGTTTATGTAAAATATTAGGTATCTTAACTCTGGTAATGGCAGAACATAGTGTAAACTCAGCTTATATGAGAAAAAAAAACCTTTATTCAAAATAGGGTACTAATTAGCATTTTTACCCCTGGTTTTTGTAATGCTGCTCAATTGCTTTCAAATCAAGTGATCTCAACTGTGATTGATTCACCATAAAACTAACAATCAATCACGCAGTAGATCTCATATTTGCCTGACAATTTACAAATTTTAGTGTTGATCAGCCTTTGAGATATTGGGGGCTATTAGAAGGTCATATCAATAAACACAAAGTTTCATTATTTATTTATTTATTATTATCAGCACGGCTAACCACTTAAAGGATGGCTAACCACTTACAATTGAAGCTATACTTGAAGCTATTTATATCGTCTATGTCACTCATTCCCATCTTGCCTTATTGAGAACTGCAAAAATCCCTAGCAGTCTTTACCAGTCTTGGTTTCTCACGTATTTTCATAAAAACCATAAAATAATACAAAGTTATGATCAATACTAAGGTAATTTAAATGTATTGGTGTACTATAAGTTATGAAATTACCTTGATAAAATCAGCTGTACAAATTCAGACTTGACGCTATTTGTATTATCTCTACCTAGAGATCAAATTGGAGTGTCTGTTAATATTGAAATAAACATTTTTTACTAAATGAATATGAGTATCTACATCATCATCATCATCATTGGCCTCTAGCATCTATGACAGATGATTGAAACAGCAGCCGTGTTAATTTATTTGATTTTGGCACTTGCGCTGGTGGCTAACAAGGCCTATACGGGAGCGACAGCGCCGGTATGTACATAGTACAAATGCTAAAATATACCTTTTCCAGTTTTATTCTGTCGGTTTGTTCCCGCTAATTTCTGAAATGACTGGACGGATTTTAGCGGGACAATTTTTTTTTCAGAAAATAAACTAACTTTTGTTTGTTAAATTCCATGTAGATAAAGTCACATGCAGAGCTAGTTTACAAGAAAACCTAGAGCACTGTCCGTACCATTATTATTATTGATAGCACACTTGTGCAGTCAATGATGTTGTGGTGCAAGTTACAAGTGGCAGCGGGTGATTTATCAGTTGTAATTATAGATAAATATCTTATTTTAATAAAATATGTATTGAACAGAAACAATACTAAACAAGAAATATCTACATTTATAACTAAACTTATGTAACTAAAAAAATATATATTTACAAAGCGTCGAAAAATATATCCTCATCTCCGTCAATGGCGGGAAACGTGCCCAGGAGACTGGTCGCATTACCACGCTGAATGGCAATGCCAATTCTTTGCGCGAATATCTTATTTGGTTTGATTAAAAAAAAATAATCTGGAAATTGTTTAAATATTTGATTTGGTATGATTTTATCTTAGGTTTCTATAATAATATAAATACAATAAGATATTTAATAAATTGAATGCTATAGCTGATAGCAAAGAATTAACAATTTTTATCTGTGTATTTTTATGATGAAACAAATGATTTCTACAGTATTTATTAAGAGCCTAAAATGATAAAATAAAAAGAATGTAGGAATAATAACAATGTTTAAAAAAAGAAGTGTAGAATAAGAAAATAGAAAAATCGTATTTTAAATCTACAATAAATCGCGAAAAAAACGGTGCAAAAACAATTAATTTATTTCATAAAGAAATCGAATCACCACTATCACAAAATCGCTAATCACCACGCCCGCTCAAAGCGAATCACTTGCACCGCGCCCAATCTACAACGTGTACTCCACGTTACACTAAAGATAAGTCAGCACCACGACACACAGTTAATTTGACGAAATCCCTCTTCCAAAATGGACGGTCTTGACCAAGAAACCCTGGGAAAACTCCAGGAATTAATGAAAAATGCTGACCCTACGAAAGCACCTTCTCGAAAGGTCTTACTCGAAATGTTGGACACTGTGGATTTAAGTGATGAAATGAAGGAGAATTTGAAGACGATGTTGACCGGTGATGTGCCTAAAGTATTTGGTGGTGTCGCTGGAGGCTCCATTTTGGCTGTACTCTTCGTTCTCATGGTCTTTACGGTTTTGGGTGAGTTTGGTGTGGTGATTCGTTTTTTTTTTGAGTGGTAATTAGTGCGTTAAGTGATGTTCATTTTTTTATGAAAGTTGTATCGAAGTTGATTTTTTGAACACAGTTTAAGGCTAAGGTTTTGAGTGCTTATTTTTTTTTTAAAGAAACGAAACAGAGTCCGATTTGGTGTTTATTAATATTCAAAGCTATAGATTTAATAAAGAACGACAGATTGTTTCTGTAAGTGTTTTTTAAGCTCATTAAAATGAAAGAAAAGCTAATCTAAAACACTATAGAAATCTACCGGAAAACGTAGAGCATGCGTTAGGAATCTTAAAGGCGGGAACGGGGATATATATCGGTATAAGTTTTATAATACTCTTACTTCCTATATGGGAAGATCTTTATGTCCAGGGAAAAATATGAGAGCGGTTAGTAATAATGGAAACAGAAATTTACTTCGAATAACACGTGCCTAAATTATCTACATTTTATCGTAATCGTTTTCTATAATCCATATTTAAGGTTTCTCCAAATTACAAAGACGGAACGTAACTTCAATTTAAAAATAAATATACATACGTAATCGATTCTTAAGAATTGGTTTCGTTGAAACGTAGCGCTAATATTTCCGAAGATATACTAGCGCCTACTAGTACCTTTGCAATTTTGCGATTATTTTCTTCTTCGAATATCATTTTATCTGGGGATGAGTTGAGATGAGATGGGACTCATGTGACTAAGAGAGTGATGAGTATGAATGTTGATAGATGGAGAGGACGAAGAAGGCCAAAGTAAAGATGGATGGACTGTATAAGGAATGATACGAATGAAAAAGGAGTAAATGATAGTGTGACGTCTGATAGGGGAGGATGCCAGAAAAAAACGTGTTGCGCCGACCCCGAGTGAAATGGAATAAGGGCAGGAAGATGATGATGATGATGATTATCATTTTATCTGCTGTATTGATCTTTATGTTGATTCAAAGCATTTTGGCTTCTACATAGTCCGGTGAAGCGGTCAAATCCTAAGCGCTCAGGCTAACTGCATAAAAGTATTAAGTTATTTTAAGATAATTACATCCATATTATACAAGGCAATAATATTATAAATGCGATTTATTGTATTTGTGTGTATGTTTCTTATTTCGTCATGGTTAAGCGGTTAGATTTATTTTGACGCGATTTGCGATTCAAGTATCTTAATAGGATGGTAGTTTTTATGCGACTATTATCGAAATCCACACGAAAATGTATCAAGTATGTATCTCAAATATCATACAAAACTTTATAAGAAACCTCTCCAAATTATTTGCTTCTTCAAAAAGCGGTGAAGGGTGGGTGGTGGGGTGCTGTCTATAATCATATTGACGTTCAAAAAGTGCTACATTTTGCTAATTTGAATAAAAATCTTTTGATTTTGATGCCGGTAAATCTAAGAAAAAAGTTTAACTTTGCAAGCATAAATCCTCACAGTAATTTAATTACATTACTTTAAAAACCTTCATTCAGTGTTTTACCATCACAATAGTTATAAATCAATTGGATACACGCCTAATGCGTTTTAATTAAAAGAAAACTATACATCTATGTTTCGTTTATCGCAGTGCGTTTGCACCTATTTAAAAAACAAGCTGAATCTCGATAAGATTATTTATTGAATAATAGTATTCAATAACTTGGTATATTGGCACGTAAATGTGGGTCCTGCGCCTGTTCTCTCTCCGGTCGTGTCGAATTCCTGTCGCATCGGGCTAAGAGAGAAAAAGAACAGACAGTGTATCTGTGTCTGCACACGCTTGTGCACTATAATATATCCCGCGTAGGTGGCTGGTCCCATAGTAACACTAGCTTTTGTCGCCAAAATCGGTCAAGGACATATTATATATTCAAGGATATGTAGTTTCAAAGGTTAGGCTTTAAGATAAGATCTAAGTTGAGGAAAAATAGACAGTATTCTGAGGATCTAACACTACATTTTAAAGTAATATTAATGCAGTTATAGAAACGTGATAGTGAACGGCTTTCACTGAATATCGGCGCTTAGGCTCTGTCCCGCATAGGGTCTCAGCATTATGCTGAGCGAGGGTCGTGTCACGTGGGTGTGACGCATATCTACCCTTATGTGTTCTCTTCTACTCGCTTTGTGTTATTCTTGTTGTTTTATTAACAGTTTGTATTCTAATTTTTGTGTAGTCTAAAATCAGTTTTTATCCGTGAAATCGTTAAGGATAGATAAACTGTTACTTAACTATTTATTTACTAGCCTTTTTCCGCGTATTTGCCCTTGTTGATGTCTATTGATAGATAACTGTAAAAACGTTACCCTCCTTGAATCTAGTTAAAAAAAAACCGCTTCGAAATCAGTTGTGTAGTTTTAAATATTTAAGCGGACATAAAGACAACAACTTTATTTCAGACTATATGTATAACACATTATATACTAAAACCTTCCTCGATAAAAAAGTGTGAAAACTGCATGAAAATTGGTGCAGTAGTTTTTGAGTTAAACGCGAACAGACAGACAGACACAGGCGGAGGACTTTGTTTTATAATATGTAGTGATATGATACACTTTCTTACTTAGTAATGTTGTATTTATCAATGTTTTTGTTATCCAGTAGGCTAAATTACGTAACACGGCGATAGCGATTGTAAGAGATTGGATTACATGTCGTGTTGTTATTGCTATTATTTTGTAATAATATTATTTGTCACGTATTCGGGAGGAAACCTACATCTTGAAATAAAATTAATAGGGTATATAAAGATAGTAACTTTGAATAACGATACAGGGAAAAGCGACAGAAATTTACATGACTTTGTTCGTTCCACTAAAAAGATAAGTTCAAAAATAATAACGGGTTTGCTGGCAAATTCCGAGAGATCAAATACTTTGGATTAAAAAGGCACTTGTCTGGACTGGCTAATGAAACGACAAGATTATTACAATTTGAGTATGCTTGACTTTAAGAAAGACCACTCATGTAAAGGAATAAATCGAATTAAATCCGCAAAAGATTCCTTTAAGACTGGCACTAGAAATGGAAGAAAATTTGAAGAGAAACGATTTAATATGATATCCTAGAATAAAGCGAAGAATAATAAAGATATGGGAAGAAATAAGAAATGTCTGAAAAAAAACGAAGTACTGATTCAGGATGGCAATTTATCCTCCATGCCAAGACCGAAGAAACTATATAATAATTAATAAGTCTGAATGAGGATGTCCCTTCACCAAAAATGACTAACGTGGCGATTCTCCAACTCAAGAAGTCGCATACACTACAGCTTTAAACCGATAAAAAAACAATACGAAACGAGTTTCAAAATTGAGATATCATATCTGCAAAGATAAATAATTTTCCAATTATATTAGTACACGTATTATGAACGCTGACATTAATCTCTGTCCTATATGGTAGTTTATCACTAGGCGTCTGATACAGCGGTGAGTGGAATGCCTATGTTTTACTTAAGAATTAAATATTATATTAAATTTGTCACGGGTCTGATGTTTACAAACGCATTCTTTTTTTTGGTGATTCATGATTTTTTAAGGTATTATAATTGATTTTTAGGTTTGCTTTTAAATTTGATTTCAGTAGTTGCTTGTGACAGCAGGGTTTTTAATAAAAGCATGTATGTACACACATGCGTCAGATTGACGGGATGTGGATGAGAGATAATTAATATTAGGCAAATTAATTTAGATTTTTAAGCATCATGTAGTTGGAGACATACCTTATCTAATTAAAATATTACAGACTAGTAGAAGTTAAATCTAGGGAATAAGATGGATAAGAACTAAAATTTAGAACACCTAAAACATATATCCATATTGAATATCCCAAATCATTTACTGGAATCTTAAAGCGATTGTCAACATCAGACCTGATTCGACCACCTCTTAAAGTAACATTATTACAGTTATGGAAGATGCCGCTAATGCTTCCACAACTGAAATAATATAATTCAAGACACTGCGATAGCCCTCTTAGCTTTCCAAAAATAAATAACATTGTATTTTTGGATGCCATAATGAGAGCATCGTAGCGCCACTAGTTAGTGCATCAGCATTGCTAGATGCATCTACTTAAATAACTCAATCAAAATCACTAAAGTGTGACTCTTATTTCTAAATAAAAAAATAAAATATTTGGACAGAAAATGGCGGAAGTCGAAGACCAAGATTTCGTGAGCGAAACCCGTCTGAATATAGGCGAGGCGATCGGAGAAAAATTAAAAGAATCCATAGCACATATGGACTTGTTGAATACTTTACAAAAAATGGTAGCGGTGACGCCTGAAGACGAAGAATCTGTCGAAATCCGGGATAAACTAAGAGGGGTTTTGGCCCAGTTTAGAGATCTAACTGATGAAGATAAAGAGAAATTCACTAAGCAAATCAAAGAAGGACTCGTCCAGAAATTGGGAGATAGATTAAAAGACAATGCAATGATGGCTAATGTTGAAGACGCGATTCGTAGTGCGGTGATGACGAAACTGTATATGGTAGCCGCTGGGATTATACTGCTTATTTTAATATTTGGTATGTTTTTGTGTGGTCCGTCCAAAATTTACGAATAACTTTAGTTTTTATGATCTTTTGTTGGGATATGTTAGTTTGTAATTTATAAAAGCGCTAGGTCTTGAATAAGATTCCTATTGAGTCTAATCAGTTGACCAAAATGTAGATGTTATTACCATACCTGGTAAATAGCTATAAAATATTATATCATGTAAATTATTGGCAAGCACTTTAGGTCAAACTTGGGTACTATTATAGGATTTATTAATTGATGTAATGTGAACACACCCATAATACGATTTTCTCTAAGAAGAAACAATTTCTATTTATAGGATTTTATTTTGTGATATTTCAATTAATTAATCACAGATTAATCTCAGAAAAAGGAAGACGTACAAAACTACAGCTCTATCATTTAAAATACTGGTTTTTTACTTTCGAATGAAATAACTTAATATTGAAAACGACGTTATAACTCATTTATGTTTATTAAAAATATTTATCATTAAATAAATCATAATTAATTACTATATTATCATGCTGGACGCAGATTTTGATGATTATTGACGTTTTCGATAACGTATTGTAGTTTATTAAAATTGTTTTAATTAATATCATTATCGTAATCCATGGATAATTGTGGAAATACCATCGTTAGTATATCGTATAGTATAGCATTTAATTGAAACTTCTTCATTACATATTATTTGTCCTGCTAAATCATCAAGTTTGTATTGCGTGCCTTTTCGGTACGTTCGTAAAAGTATGGGTCCTGCGTCTGTTCTCTCCGGTCGTGTCGGATTGCCGTCCCATCGGGCTATGAGAGTAAAGAGAACAGAGAGTGCGGCTGTGTGCCCACACGCTTGTGCACTATATGCCCCGCGTAGTTTGCTGGTGTCATAGTAACACTCGCCGCCGTGCCCGAAATCGATCAGATAACATTATTGTTATGACTAAGCCTAGCACAGTTGATTGCATTGTATGCCTAAAAAGGGACATAGAGTGAGTGCTTATATTCAGAGGCTCATCACTTTAATTTTGAACACTACCTTAGTATACTTGTATTACGGGGTTTGTAAACGCAAGGGTCACTAATAAGGCTGTTATATTATAATAAACTTTGTGCTTAGAACTTTCTATGTAGTTATCATGTTTGTACTAGGTTCTTTTTATCCCCCTTTTAAATATAAATCACTTATGGACTCATACTTAATATCCAAAACGATTTTTTTCCCAAACTTCTCAGCTATGTCGAGTTAACTAAGATTAATATTTATATTTTTACTTCCACAGTATTCTTCGGCTACAAACTATACAAATCGATAAAAGAAAAAGAGAAGAAACGGGAGGAAAAGAAAAAGGCCAAGCAGATGAAGAAAAAGAAGTGAATACCCTCGAATTGGTGTGAGGATGTGCAAAGTTGTGTTTGGAAAACTAAGTAGATATTCTTGTAAACATTGATATATAAAACCCAAGATACAATCCAGTTTCGTAGCAAAAATCCAACAAAATTTGCCAATGACACGATAAAAAGCTACAAAATCAGTATCTGAAAGAATAGCAGATCGAATTATCGAGACTTATTGATATTGTGTCTCCTTTTGCAAGTCTCGCGTTGTAAAACCATTTAAAGAGCTCTATGGTTGCATACAAAAAATGACACATTAAACTGCATCTAAGGATTTATAAATCAATGTTTTAATACTATTACACTTGTACAATTTCAATTTTCATACGTTAGACGTTTGTAATTAACTTCCCGATTTATTGTACTTTTTTTGGCGTAGGGTAGTTTGTAAATGAGTAACCTAGTCGGTGTGTTCAGATTTGGCTTGCTCATGAGCCGAATATGACCGAATTCAAAAACGACACTTAACTGAAGTGACAAAGATTATGAAACCAAGCTACAAATCACACAACCATGTCTGACATTGCACTATGAGTCGTTTTTGAATATGGCTCTTGTTATAATACTAGCGACTCGCCCTATCTACGCACGGGTGAAATTTTGATGCTACACATATAAACGTTCTATCTATTAATAAAACCCCATCAAAATCCATTGCGTAGTTTCAAAGATACATATTGACAGACAGCGGGGAGCGACTTTGGTTTAATACGAAGTAGTGTTGTTACATTACGTGGGTAAATGTTAATTATATTTTCGTAAATTTACTTATTAGAAATTGTCTAAAGATCTTCATACATTCCATTCTTTGATCAATTTGGTCAAATATTTTTTAGAAAACATTTTGTACTAAATTACTTTGGAAAGTATTTTACTTGCTTATAGTAAATTGAATGGATAATGTATGGTTTTGCGTAATAACAAACTCGTATTCCAAAAAAACTCTGTATCTTTTCTTAATATTGTCTATTAGTAATAAATACTCAATTTTCCTAACACAACTTTAAATGACTGATTAAAACGTTTAAGATTAATATTTTTTTATTTATTTCCTGTTGTATTTGTGTTGCTGTACAATTATTTTGTAATTTAATTCTAGCGCTTGGCAACACTTAGTTTTAATTGTAACGCACAGCAGCAAATGACATAGGTACGGCATTGTCGTTTAAGATTTTTTACAATATGACGAAAAATTTTAAAAATATGATTTTTTATTTCATTATTATAAACTTTCTAACTTATTTTTTCTTAGTACAAAACTATTGCGTTGTAGACTTGAGTTGTGATTATTATTAATTTAATTTTGGGTACTTTTTAGTAATATTTAATTTTTTATCAAATTTTCATTTGGTCTATTTAATAAAGTAACAGATAGATAAAGATATTTACTTCTTTCATGCTTTTTATAAACCTTATGCGAGAATGCCAAGAATGTGTTATTTCCTAGTAATGCATTTATAATGTATATTTGTGACATTCCTTCGGCGAATTAATTGTAGATTATGTGATTATTATTACTTTGTTATTTGTCTTAATTTAATTGTGGGCACAGTTGATTTTCTGTTAAATAAAACCTTTATTTTTACATGTCTTTGACTTGTTTTATTTTATACCTAGCAATACGACTGGCCTATTGGTGCAGTTATTAGAGATCCTAACTTCTGAACTGGAAGTTGCAGGTTCGTTTCCCGCCCAAGACACATTTGTGTGCCTGGAAGTTATTTATATATATAACTGATATGAGGGGATTTAAATAACAATTCCAAAAATATATGTAACTTATAGTTTCAATTTCAAATGAAAGATATAACGTTAACTAAAATAAAATATAAAAAGCTTACTAACTTACAAGTTGTGAGAGGTAGGTACTTTAAGTATTCAAAACTGGGCTACGCATTTTAAAAACAAATAAACTAGAGTCTGAAATAAAATAATTATTAGTAATCAAAAACCCGACTGCAAAAATAAACCTGACCTAACCTAATTTTAAACCAAACCTATCCTAACCTAGCCGTTCAGTTCTGAAAATCGTCTACGGGGCTACGTACCTGGGATGTATTTGTTACGGGTCGCTTGTTTGGTTCATTCCCATTACTTCGATTCATTAGTTCGATCGTCGAACTAGTGAGATTTTTTTTTCTCATTAGTTCGACCGTCGAAATAGTGAGAATTTTTTTTCTCATTAGTTCGACGATCGAACTTTTTTTTTTCTTTTATTTACTTTGTTAGGAAGCCACCTTATAATTTATAAGTTTTTCAACTGTTTATTTGAACAAAGATATGCTATAGATGCACAAATATGAGTACACGAATATATATTTTTAACGAAGCAAGCGTTTTTTATTCTATTACGAAATTAGTAAAACATAAATGTAGTAGAATTATTTTTAAATCTAATTAATTCGACGGTCGAACAAATGAGAAATAAAAATTCTCACTATACCTTGTAAAATATAGCTTGATACCTGTGACGTTTGTCGGAATGACATTACTAGGGATGGAGGCGTGTTTCGTAGCTTATCGATGTCTGTGACGTCATGAGTTTTATTAAAAGTGACATTGTAGTCATTGTCATTGTAAAGATGTAAATTAAAAATAAATTTATTTGTAGTTGATTTAAATGAAATAAAACAAAAATAATTCAAAATAATCGCGCAAACGGATCACAAATTCGCGACACTCACTATTCAAAACAGTCTTTTTTTGTCTTTTCGGCATTTTGGCAAACCAAAAAAAGGTAACACCAAACAAAGTAACACAAATAACTCCATAGTAACACAAATATCAACAAAACAATGGTAGCGTATACAAGGCGTCTGCATCGCGTCAGCACTCGTACTGACTCAAAAACGATGGCACCCGCTTGTTTCCAGCACGCGAAACCATTATTTCCAAACTAAATAACTACATTTTATACTAGTGAAATTTTCTTAGTATTATTTTATCGATAACCATCTGTCAGTCACTTGCACGTCCCTAGAGCTCTTCAAAGTGCATTTATAAAGTAAGCTAAGAACCAAAAATTATTTAAGAGATATTAAATATTATTTAAATTACTCATATTTTTACTGGTATCTTTATAATTACATGATTGTTTTTAAAAATGCGTTTTATTTTTATACACAAACGTCGTTTTTATGTTAAAAAATTTGAACTTTTAAAAATAAAATTTGGGTTGTAGCTGTCTCCATAAAACGTTCGGTAATGTCACAGGTATCAAGCTATATTTTACAAGGTATAGTTCGACGGTCGAACTAATGAGAAAAAAAAATCTCACTAGTTCGACGATCGAACTAATGAATCGAACTAATGGGAATGAACCGCTTGTTTGGGCTGATAGGGCCACAATAGGCGCGGCACGACGTAAACTCCTTCAAAGTCAACGGTTGGCGTTGATTTTCTTGTGTAAAGCCTATCGGACTGTTAGTACTGAAGCCTTGCCCGTTTTGGCAGGCGTTTTACCGGTTGACCTCGAAATACAGCGTCGCGCGGCTATGTATTATTCAACCAGAGAATTTTTGAAAAACGATTTTTTAACCTTTCGCGAACGTAATAGGATCGATAGATTATTTAAACCGCAAACAAATGTTTCCGAGGAACTGATGGTGGAATGGCAGGTTAGATGGGAAACGTCTATTAAGGGCCGTCATCTTTACCAGTTTTTTTCCATCCGTTCATGAGCGGCTGGAGAAGACTTGGATAGAGATTGACCATTGTGTAGCCCAGTTCCTTACGGGACATGGTAACTTTAAAAGCAAATTATTTTCATTTAAACTTGTCGTTTCACCATTGTGTCAGTGTTCGACAGCAAACAGTGAATATAAGCAAAGTGCACATCATATTCTGTGGGAGTGTGGTCTTTGGCATGACGAACGCAACGCTTTACTTGATAGTTTGCAGTCGACATCCGGTGTTGTTTACTATGAGGATCTTGTTGCCACCAGAGCAAATTTCCGTGCTTTCAGACGCTTTTGCCATACCTATTATTGGAATCAAAATAACAGCTCCTAAAATCATAGGACCCATTAACTTTGTAAATTTAAATCCGTGGTGCCTAACAACTGGGCCTAACAAAGTTGTAAAATCTCTATTCCTTGCTAATATTAGCTATTTCTTTTTGTCTCCCGCTTGCAATGGAGGGAAGTGGAACATATATTTTTCCTACTCCTCCTGTTTTTTCTATTTCTGATTAATTTCGTTGCGGGTTCCAAGACAGTCAATCATTTCCCCTGGGACACGGGTAAAAACTTTACCCTCCTTTCTGTGGCAGTCAGGTAAAAGTTTATAACCAGTGTCACTCTCACAACTAATACAATTCTAACGACGCCTTTGAAGCTGAAATCCATCTAGTCGTTCAGGGTATACAGTGAGCGTTATTCGGATTTGGCGACAAAAATCCGCCATTTTGTTTTTTTTTCTATTTTGTTATATTTAGTGTCACTCTCGCGATAAATACAAATCTAACAAAACCTATCAAACTGAAATCCATCGAGTAGTTCAGACTATAGAGTGAGCAATATTCGAATTTGGCCAAAATTCCGCCATTTTGTTTTTTTTTATTATTTTGATATCGCACACCCAGGGAAACAAAGGCGTAAGACGAAAACACTAACTTTACAGAAGAGTAAAAAAACTGTTTAAAAAACCAGGTATATCTGTTATATTTTTGATGCTATGATATTTTGTTATATGCCAAAAAAAGTAAAAAAATCAGGCTTTTTGTTTATTACATTAGAAATATCTCAAATTATCTCAGTGATTAATAAATTGATAATTAAAGTTTTACAGACGTTTTTCTTATTTATTTATGACTAATCCTTAATTGTAAATATATTTACTCCAATTATCGTTTTCTAAATAATGAATATACTTTAACTATTCATGGTTACGTCTTTTATGAAGTTCTATACTATGTTAAAATGCAAAAGATAAGCACTACTTACGGCCTTTTTTGCTTAATTATGTTTTACAGCATCAAAGTGAAAAATGTAATGCTAAGCCTGAATGTTGACTTTTTAAGTATTTTCAGTAAAATCATAACTGTTACCAATGTTAAGCCCCTATGAAAAATACATTTCATTGGTGTAATAAAACAGATGATTAGAAAATTGAACTTTTATTATAATTTTACACATAACAGACCTTGTTACAATTATAAAACTAATAACATTGAATTATATTTATTCTAATAAATGTGACATAAAAATGACAACTTCTTAAAATTAGTTAAAATCCTCGAAAAAGCTTTACAAACATGGCATTAACAAAAATCCTTAAACTATTTATAATTTCAGTTATTAAACATTTAAAAGAGTAATTAATAATATTGTACTGACACAAAAAAATGAATTCTCATTTATATTAATCACTGCTGCCCGCGGCTTTGTCTGCGTGGTATTCAAGGTGTGTAGTGCTGTACAAAAAGTAAAGCTAAATAATGTTTCATGCCAGCTCCCTAATCCAGTTCCGTTCCAAACTAATTTCGTAACTTCCTAATCCTAACCTCTAGTCTTACAAACATATTTGACTGTTAGTTAATACTGCTAGTTTTTTGCTGTGGATTGAAGGACTTGAAAACGGGCGAAAGCAAAGAAGTGTGCCGGACTCTTATTGGCTAAGCCGCCGGAGTGCTTCTCTGTATCCTATTGTCGGGGGCCACGGGAACGTTTTCGCAATCTAGCGCAAGCCCAGACAGGAGAGCTCTTTTTAACGGGAGCTTCTTCGTTAACGTGGAGCCAGCTTTCGCCAGCCCTTATTAAGAGGCGCGGAAGCACCGCGCAAACCGTCTTTGCCTTTACCCAGTACAGTAGACTGCCCCGAGACTACTGCCGTAGGCCTGTTAGGTTAGGTTTGGTTTTTAGTAAGGTTAGGTTAGGTTTGGTTTTTAGTTAGGTTAGGTTAGGTTTGGTTTTTAGTTAGGTTAGGTTTAATTTTAGTTAGGTTAAGTCTGGTTTTTAGTTAGGTTAGGTTTGGTTTTTAAATAGGTTAGGTTTGGTTTTTAGCAAGGTTAGGTTTGGTTTTTAGTTAGGTTAGGTTTGGTTTTTAGTTAGGTTAGGTTAGGTTCGCTTTTTAGTTAAGTTTGGTTTTTAGTTAGGTTAGGTTCGGTTTTTAGTTAGAATAGGTTAGGTTTGGTTTTTAGTTAGGTTAGATTAGGTTTGGATTTTAGTTAGGTTAGGTTAGGTTCGGTTTTTAGTTAGGTTAGGTTAGGTTTGGTTTTTCGTTAGGTTAGGTTAGGTTTGGTTTTTAGTTAGGTTAGGTTTGGTTTTTAGTTAAGTTAGGTTAGGTTTGGTTTTTAGTTAGGTTAGGTTAGGTTTGGTTTTTAGTTAGGTTAGGTTAGGTTTGGTTTTTAGTTAGGTTAGGTTAGGTTCGGTTTTTAGTTAGGTTAGGTTAGGTTTGGTTTTTAGTTAGGTTAGGTTAGGTTCGCTTTTTAGTTAAGTTTGGTTTTTAGTTAGGTTAGGTTCGGTTTTTAGTAAGGTTAGGTTTGGTTTTTAGTTAGGTTAGATTAGGTTTGGTTTTTAGTTAGGTTAGGTTAGGTTTGGTTTTTAGTTAGGTTAGATTAGGTTTGGTTTTTAGTTAGGTTAGGTTTGGTTTTTGGTTAGGTTAGATTAGGTTTGGTTTTAGTTAGGTTAGGTTAGGTTTAGTTTTTAGTTAGGTTAGGTTAGGTTAGGTTTGGTTTTTAATTAGGTTAGGTTAGGTTTGGTTTTTAATTAGGTTAGGTTAGGTATGGTTTTTAGTTAGGTTAGGTTTTAAGTTAGGTTAGGTTTGGTTTTTAGTTAGGTTAGGTTAGGTTCGGTTTTTAGTTAGGTTAGGTTAGGTTTGGTTTTTAGTTAGGTTAGGTTAGGTTTGATTTTTAGTTAGGTTAGGTTAGGTTAGGTTTTTAGTTAGGTTAGGTTAGGTTCAGTTTTTAGTTAGGTTAGGTTAGGTTTGGTTTTTAGTTAGGTTAGGTTAGGTTTGATTTTTAGTGAGGTTAAGTTAGGTTTGGTTTTTAGTTAGGTTAGGTTAGGTTTGGTTTTTAGTTAGGTTAGGTTAGGTTTGGTTTTTAGTTAGGTTAGGTTTGGTTTTTAGTTAGGTTAGGTTTGGTTTTTAGTTAGGTTAGGTTTGGTTTATAGTTAAGTTAGGTTAGGTTTGGTTTTTAGTTAGGTTAGGTTAGGTTTGGTTTTTAGTTAGGTTAGGTTAGGTTTGGTTTTTAGTTAGGTTAGGTTAGGTTCGGTTTTTAGTTAGGTTAGGTTAGGTTTGGTTTTTAGTTAGGTTAGGTTAGGTTTGATTTTTAGTTAGGTTAGGTTAGGTTTGGTTTTTAATTAGGTTAGGTTAGGTTTGGTTTTTAATTAGGTTAGGTTAGGTATGGTTTTTAGTTAGGTTAGGTTAGGTTTGGTTTTTAGTTAGGTTAGGTTAGGTTTGGTTTTTAGTTAGGTTAGGTTAGGTTCGGTTTTTAGTTAGGTTAGGTTAGGTTTGGTTTTTAGTTAGGTTAGGTTAGGTGCGGTTTTTAGTTAGGTTAGGTTCGCTTTTTAGTTAAGTTTGGTTTTTAGTTAGGTTAGGTTCGGTTTTTAGTTAGGTTAGGATAGGTTTGATTTTTAGTGAGGTTAAGTTAGGTTTGGTTTTTAGTTAGGTTAGGTTAGGTTTGGTTTTTAGTTAGGTTAGGTTAGGTTTGGTTTTTAGTTAGGTTAGGTTAGGTTTGGTTTTTAGTTAGGTTAGGTTTGGTTTTTAGTTAAGTTAGGTTAGGTTTGGTTTTTAGTTAGGTTAGGTTAGGTTTGGTTTTTAGTTAGGTTAGGTTAGGTTTGGTTTTTAGTTAGGTTAGGTTTGGTTTTTAGTTAGGTTAGGTTAGGTTTGATTTTTAGTGAGGTTAAGTTAGGTTTGGTTTTTAGTTAGGTTAGGTTAGGTTTGGTTTTTAGTTAGGTTAGGTTAGGTTTGGTTTTTAGTTAGGTTAGGTTAGGTTAGGTTTGGTTTTTAATTAGGTTAGGTTAGGTTTGGTTTTTAATTAGGTTAGGTTAGGTATGGTTTTTAGTTAGGTTAGGTTTTTAGTTAGGTTAGGTTTGGTTTTTAGTTAGGTTAGGTTAGGTTTGGTTTTTAGTTAGGTTAGGTTTTTAGTTAGGTTAGGTTTGGTTTTTAGTTAGGTTAGGTTAGGTTTGGTTTTTAGTTAGGTTAGGTTAGGTTCGGTTTTTAGTTAGGTTAGGTCAGGTTTGATTTTTAGTTAGGTTAGGTTTGGTTTTTAGTTAGGTTAGGTTAGGTTCGGTTTTTAGTTAGGTTAGGTTAGGTTCAGTTTTTAGTTAGGTTAGGTTAGGTTTGGTTTTTAGTTAGGTTAGGTTAGGTTTGGTTTTTAGTTAGGTTAGGTTAGGTTTGGTTTTTAGTTAGGTTAGATTAGGTTTGGTTTTTAGTTAGGTTAGGTTAGGTTAGGTTTGGTTTTTAATTAGGTTAGGTTAGGTTTGGTTTTTAATTAGGCTAGGTTAGGTATGGTTTTTAGTTAGGTTAGGTTTTTAGTTAGGTTAGGTTTGGTTTTTAGTTAGGTTAGGTTAGGTTAGGTTTGGTTTTTAGTTAGGTTAGGTTAGGTTCGGTTTTTAGTTAGGTTAGGTTAGGTTTGGTTTTTAGTTAGGTTAGGTTAGGTTTGATTTTTAGTTAGGTTAGGTTAGGTTAGATAGCCGGGAAAGAGTTCCCTAGGGATAGCCGGGATAGAGTTTCCTAGGGATACCTGGGATAGCCGGGATAGAGTTCCCGAGGGATAGCCGGGATAGGGTTCCCGAGGGATAGCTGGGATAGAGTTCCCGAGGGATAGCTGGGATAGAGTTCCCTAGGGATAGCCGGGAAAGAGTTCCCTAGGGATAGCCGGGAAAGAGTTCCCAAGGGATAGCCGGGATAGGGTTCCCGAGGGATAGCTGGGATAGAGTTCCCGAGGGATAGCTGGGATAGAGTTCCCGAGGAATAGCTGGGATAGAGTTCCCTAGGGATAGCCGGGAAAGAGTTCCCTAGGGATAGCCGGGATAGAGATCCCGAGGGATAGCCGGGATAGAGTTCCCGAGGGATAGCCGGGATAGCTGAGATAGAGTTCCCTAGGGATAGCCGGGATAGGGTTCCCGAGGGATAGCCGGGATAGAGTTCCCGAGGAATAGCCGGGATAGCTGGGATAGAGAAACCTAACCTAACCTAACTAAAAACCAAACCTAACCTAGCCTTACTAAAAACCAAACCTAACCTAACCTAACTAAAAACCAAACTTAACCTAACCTAACTAAAAACCTAACCTAACCTAACTAAAAACCAAACCTAACCTAACCTAACTAAAAACCTAACCTAACCTAACTAAAAACCGAACCTAACCTAACTAAAAACCGAACCTAACCTAACCTAACTAAAAACCGAACCTAACCTAACCTTACTAAAAACCGAACCTAACCTAACCTAACTAAAAACCAAACCTAACCTAACCTAACTAAAAACCAAACCTAACCTAACGTAACTAAAAACCAAACCTAACCTAACCTTACCTAACTAAAAACCGAACCTAACCTAACCTAACTAAAAACCGAACCTAACCTAACCTAACTAAAAACCAAACCTAACCTAACTAAAAATCAAACCTGACCTAACCTAACTAAAAACCGAACCTAACCTAACCTAACTAAAAACCAAACCTAACCTAACCTAACTAAAAACCAAACCTAACCTAACCTCACTAAAAATCAAAGCTAGCCTAACCTAACTAAAACCAAACCTAACCTAACTAAAAACCAAACCTAACCTAACCTAACTAAAAACAGAACCTAACCTAACCTTACTAAAAACCAAACCTAACCTAACCCAACTAAAAACCAAACCTAACCTAACCTAACTAAAAACCAAACCTAACCTAGCCTAACCTAACTAAAAACAGAACCTAACCTAACCTTACTAAAAACCAAACCTAACCTAACCTAACTAAAAACCAAACCTAACCTAACCTAACTAAAAACCAAACCTAACCTAACCTAACTAAAAACCAAACCTAACCTAACCTAACTAAAAACCAAACCTAACCTAACCTAACCTAAGCTAACTAAAAACCAAACCTAACCTAACTAAAAACCAAACCTAACCTAACCTAACTAAAAACCGAACCTAACCTAGCCTTACTAAAAACCAAACCTAACCTAACCTAACTAAAAACCTAACCTAACTAAAAACCGAACCTAACCTAACCTAACTAAAAACCGAACCTAACCTAACCTAACTAAAAACCGAACCTAACCTAACCTAACTAAAAACCAAACCTAACCTAACTAAAAACCAAACCTAACCTAACCTAACTAAAAACCAAACCTAACCTAACCTAACTAAAAACCAAACCTAACCTAACCTAACTAAAAACCGAACCTTACCTAACCTAACTAAAAACCAAACCTAACCTAACTAAAAATCAAACCTGACCTAACCTAACTAAAAACCGAATCTAACCTAACCTAACTAAAAACCAAACCTAACCTAACCTAACTAAAAACCAAACCTAACCTAACCTAACTAAAAACCTAACCTAACCTAACTAAAAACCTAACCTAACTAAAAACCAAACCTTACCTAACCTAACTAAAAACCAAACCTAACCTAACTAAAAATAAGGTTTTAAAAAATTGTAATTAAAATTATTTATCCCCCAAGTGTAATCACTCCCCTGTGTTACAAAATAAAAAGAAAACAAAACAAATAGATAGGATTAGGCAAACTTAAAAATGGGCATCCCACCCATTTGAATGCAAGATGAAGGATGATAGAAAGATCAAGTATGCGGAATAGAAGTACGAGAGGCATGGAAGCGAGAACTTGTATGACAGTGGATTGGCAAAAAACGTCTCCAATAATGTTGGAGGACGACAGTTAAAAAAAAAAAAAAAAAAAAAACCTAACCTAACCTAACTAAAAACCTAACCTAACCTAACCTAACCTAACTAAAAACCAAACCTAACCTAACTAAAAACCAAACCTAACCTAACTAAAAACCAAAACTTAGGTACCTTATGAACGGAAAAAAGGCGTAAGCATGATTATTTCGGAACTGTAATACGAATGTATTACTCAACAAGGAATACGGCACTTTTTGTTTAACTATTTCTAAGCGTGATAGGATGTAATCAGTATTATTTTAGGAAATTGCTTTTTTTATTAAGTATGAAATAGCATAATAGGGATTACATTTATTAAATATTTGTATTATCAAATGAAACAACAGCTTAAGTACGATTAGGTCTATTTTCTTATAATTTTACGTGCGTATGCTGGTTTATCGACTTCTTTAATTAATAAATAATCTAATTTGAGAACGTCAAAAAAACTTTTTTTGTTATAAAATCCTAATTTTACGTCAAAAATTCACGGAAAAAATTTACTATATGTATTTTTACTTGTACTATTCAAATATGCAATAAAAAAATTGACGTATCTGCACTTACGCCTTTGTGGTTCTGGGGGTGCGATATATCCAGTGTCACTCTCAGTCAATACAAATCTAACGGCACCTCTCAAGCCAAAATCTATCGAGCCGTGTAGGCTGCAGAGCGTGCCAAACAATTATACAAACATACATACATACATACTCTCGAAAAGCATAACCCTTCTTCTAGCGCAGTCGGGTAATAAGCGGAAACAGGTCTACATGTCTAATACCTATGTTTTATACCCCAGGGGGGCAGATGACCAGTTGGGTAAGCGAATCATTCGCCGGTGAAACGCTGTATCGGTGAAATAACTAAAAGTGAATCGTTGTGTCGGTGAAACGTTCTGTCGGTGCAAAAAATAAAAGTGAATCGTGTAAATTGAAGTGTAAAAACGACGAAACGATTGTCGGAGAAATGTTTCAGAATCAGTCTTACGAGACAGCCCGAAAGCAAGTTATATATTATTTTTCTATTCACGCCGTTTTACTGTACACAATTGTTGTAAAAAATTCCAAATACAGATTCACTTAGATATAATCTAGTCTTTAATTATAAGTGTTAGGGCGTAAGGTACGCGCTTCTACCCCTACTCTCTTGCACTTTCAACCCCACCACTATACTCCATTTGTTTAGGTAATTAACTAAATGTAAACAATCTTGGCGTTACTTTTTAACCAAAAAAATAATTTAAAATATAGATATTACCACTTACAAATCAAATATCTATAGTTTTAGAAAATCTGAATGTATTTCAAGTTATAAAAAGTATTTTACATTTTTCAAGATCACATTTTGTATAAAAGACATACCAAAGTTGTTTACATTTAGTTAATTACCTAAACAAATGGAGTATAGATCTCTAGTTTATTTTATATGATTGCAAATTTTAATGTAAAATAGGTGTTTCGCATTTTTCAAACGCACAGAAAAATGTAATCCTCATTCATCATATTTTTACGCTGATCATAAACCGTTCAAAGGTGGTTCAAAGGTAAAGTAAGTAAGGTAAGGCCCGCTTTATTTTCTGAAAGCTAGTAAAGAATTTTGAAACTTAACAATGGGATTTTTTTGCGCTTGCGTTGTCAATTCTGAAAATATACCTGCAGATACAGAATTGTTTTATAAATAATATACAGTATTTTACTGAATACGTTAAGAGTATAATAATAATAATAATAATAATAAAAAAAAAAAAAAACTTGTCAACTGTCAAGACCAAATTTTTACAAAACATATTTAATAAATTATTTTAAAATATATACAAACTTATTACATTTATACTTACATAATGAATAAAATGACTTACGTCAAGATAACATCAAATGAAGATAATATTATAAAATAACTAAATAAATATGAATTGAAGACATGTTGACAAGAAGCAGAGCTGCACGCCCACCATCTCCGGGCTCGTCGCTGAGCTCCGCCTCGCAGCTGCCGGACCGAGGTCCGGCACCTGCAGTTGCGTCGAGCTCCAGCGACGAGTACTACTCCCCGCCGACGTCGCCAACACCTGTGCGTCGGCAGGGGAGGCGCCGGCCTCCGAGAAGCTTGGCGCCCTCAGGCCAACCGGCCTCGAACAGGGCTCCCGCTCCCGGTGGTGAAGTGCCGCGCATGAAATGGACTCAAAGCATTAATGAGAACGTCATGCGCGCGTACTACGGGGCTACAGGGGGAGGAACTAACCTCACCGCGTACCGTGCGAGAATGCTGGCTCTGTTTCAGGTGCTTGAACCGGATGTCAACGTATCGGCACAACGACTGTCGGATCAAGTGCGTGTCATTCAACGTAGCCATAGGTTGGATGATGCGACGCTTGATCGATTACGCTCTGAACAGCAGATTAACCCTGTCGTCTGTACCCAGTCACTAGCGGTAGTGCCAGTACCTAGCACGCCGCCTACCAACCCAGCTGACGGGGAAAATGACGACGGTGTTATAACTGTAAGTACCCAGTGCAATAACGTTATAAGGAGTACTTTGGAGGATGTGATTCGGGAGTATCGGAGTGCACCGCCCGATCTGAGACCTCGTATACCTCGTTTGCCCATGCATAATAAAAATAAATCTATAGTGGGTGCCCTGGATTCGCTGCTCCCGACCTACTTTGAGAGCAGTGAAAACCTCATCGACACGCACTCGATCTTGTACTGTGCGGCTCTAACGGCATGTCGTGTAGCTAATGTTGCAATTAGTCCAAGAAACATAGCTGCACGACCAAAACCAGCCGTTCCAGCTTGGCAGCGCAGGATAGAGCTGCGTGTCGCTGGGGCTAGGACACTCATTGCAAAATTAATTGCTTTTAGGGGGGGTAATTTTCGGCCTAGGGTGATGCGCTTTGTAAAGCGGGCATTTGCTGGGACTAATGTTGGTCCCAGCGAATATAATGCTCGTGTTACGGAGCGCATCGATTTTTTCAAACAAAAAGTGTATGCATGGGCAAACCGTATCCGACGTTATAAGTGTCGGGTGGAGCGCTATCACCTGAATCACATGTTCCAGAGAGATCAGAGACGGGTACATAGAGCATGGGAGCAACCTGATCATGGTGTGGATGGTGGGTGCCTGCCGGATGATGACGTCACGAATTCATTCTGGCGGAGCATCTGGTCGGCGCCCGTCAGCCACTCTGAAGGCGATTGGATGAGAGAGGTTGAGCGATCATGTGAGCATATACAGGAGATGGGGGCAATTACTATCAGCCCCCAAGATGTAGCCTCTGCAGTCTGTCCAATGTCCAACTGGAAATCACCAGGACCGGACGGACTGCAGAACTTTTGGTTAAAATGGCTGCAGAGCTCGCATGGTTGCTTGGCATCTCAATTCCAGTCTGCCGTAGAATCGGGGTCGCTCCCAGAGTTCTTGACTACAGGTAGTACCCATCTGCTCCATAAAACAGGTAGTACCACGGATCCTAAAAATTACAGGCCTATTACGTGCCTACCCACCATCTATAAGCTTCTCACATCCATTCTGAGAGAAAAGATTAATAATCATATAGATAGCTTTTCTATTATGTCTGCCTCTCAGAATGGATGTAGAAGTGGATCCCGTGGTACTAAGGAGCTACTCCTTATTGACATGACCATATGCCAACAGGTTCGCCGCTCTAAGAAGGATCTATCAACATGTTGGATAGATTATAAGAAGGCCTACGATTCGGTGCCGCATACATGGCTCATGAGGGTGTTGGAGCTGTATAAAATTAATACAACTTTACACGCCTTCTTGTTGTCATGTATGAGGCAGTGGAGTACGGTACTTCACTATCCAGGATGTCGGGATATCCGACGGAGAGGTGAACCTATTAAGATCGAGCGTGGAATATTCCAGGGTGACAGTTTGAGTCCACTGTGGTTTTGCTTAGCCCTGAATCCTCTCAGCACTCTGCTTGAGGGTTCAGGGCAAGGCTATACGTTGCGGAGAGGTAGCCAGGTAATCTCCCACTTGTTATACATGGATGACCTTAAATTATTTGCCTCCAGTGAGTTGCAACTGATGAAGTTACTAAAGATCACTGAAAGCTTCAGTAATTCCATCAGAATGGAATTTGGTGTTGACAAATGTGCAGTCATGCATGTAAAACGAGGTAGGATTATGGAATCCCAGGGCATTCAGCTCTCGGATTCTATAAACCTGAGGTCACTTTCTGCAACGGAAACATACAAGTACTTGGGTATGTCAGAGGCGTTAGGCATTAGTGTTGCTGACATGAAACAAACATTACAGACACGTTTCTTTGGCCGCCTGAATAAGGTACTGAAAAGTGTCTTATCGGGTGGTAACAAGGTGCGTGCCTTTAATGGTTGGGTCATGCCCGTGATAATGTACTCCTTTGGCATACTCAAGTGGACTCAGACTGAGTTGGACGCCCTGGATAGGAGAGTCCGGACACTGCTCACTGCCAATCGAATGCACCACCCACGGTCATCTGTGATGAGGTTATATATCCCGCGAAAGTGTGGAGGTCGAGGCTTTCTGAATGCCAAGACCCTTCATAATCGCGAGATATGTAACCTCAGGGAGTACTTCCTCCAGGTGGACGTGGGGATGCATCGAGATGTAGTGGCAGTGGATAAGGGCCTCACCCCGCTCGCTCTTGGCAAAGAGAACTGGCACACACCTGTCGTACTAAGCGTCAAAGACCGCAAGGATGTATGGCAAAGCAAGGAGCTACACGGGCGCTATTATCGAGCTCTTCACGGAGCTGATGTCGATTTTCTAGCGTCCGTGGCCTGGCTACGCTTCGGTGATCTCTTTGGAGAAACCGAAGGGTTTGTATGTGCAATTATGGACGAAGTTATCATGACGAACAACTACCGGAAATATATAATTAAGGACGGTACAGTTGACATATGTCGGGCATGTCACTGCCCAGGTGAGTCCTTGAGGCATATAGTTTCGGGTTGTTCCCGTCTTGCTAACGGCGAATACTTGCACAGACATAACCAAGTGGCCAGGATTATCCACCAGCAGCTTGCTTTGAAGTACAAACTTGTGGAATCTGAAGTGCCGTACTACAGGTATGTCCCCGACCCAGTTCTCGAAAATGGTCATGTCACGTTGTACTGGGATCGATCTATCATCACTGACAAGACTATTGTTGCCAATAAGCCTGATATAGTGGTGATAGATCGATCAGAGCGTCGGGCAATGATTGTTGATATTACCGTCCCGCATGATGAGAACCTCGTGAAAGCAGAAAAAGAAAAACAAATAAAATATTTGGACTTAGCTCACGAGGTTGTTGACATGTGGGAGGTGGACTCAGCAATCATTGTGCCGATAGTCGTTACTGCCAATGGCTTAATAGCCAAGAGCCTCGACCAACACCTTCGGAGGCTCTCGTTGGGCGTCTGGGTCAAGGGCTTGATCCAGAAGGCAGTACTTCTTGACACGGCGCGTATTGTGAGGAGGTTCCTCTCTCTGGGGCCCTGACCACCGGCAGCTTGGACCCTGTTCCCGATGCCGGTTGGACACTATTTTTTATATTTTTAAGTGTATATTGTTTTTTTTATATATATATTTAAAAATGTAATGAATATGTATTAAGTTAAATAAAGGAGATAATAATAATAATAAATCATTTATTTGTTTGAAATATGGTGGGTAAGAATGAAGAAATATGGTGGTTTGAAGTATGGTGGTAAGTAACATCTGGGCAAAAAATTAAAACAACAGCATATTATAAATATAAATTTATTATTGAAAATACACAATTATGTATATTTTTTGGCCTTACAGTAACATTAGTGTAGACAATACTAAAACACTAACACTAATGACACATATCAATACAACAGTTTTACGAACACTATCATACACATTTAAAAATAAAACATTTATTTATAATAATCAGGAGTAAAAATAGTTAATTTTATAATAGGTATGTTCATGGAATGTTGGCCCTTTTAGCTGCAATGTCATTCGTAATTATTACGATTTTTTTGAAACTGGCAACTTTGTTTTGTGCGTTATGTTGGCTATGGCTAAATCGATCGACTTTGTTTGTTGCTTTTTGTTTTTATTTTAATGCAACAATTATGATGTATGATAGTTAATACGATTTTAAAGTAATAATGTGGGTTTATTTTTATTATTTCGCAGTATCAGTTAAATTCATGTATTGGTTTAAATATTGCCAGTTACGTTTATACAATGTTAGTTATTTACAAATCCAGTTAGATTCCTATAATTCTCGATTCAGTCGATTTTTTGGACGTTTAATACAATTTGAAGAACCTCAACTTGAAAAGAATTATCACAGAATAATATGAGGCAATCTTCAAATTCCAAAATCAAATTGTATAAAAATTTGGTCCTACACCCCTAAAATATGTTTTTTTTTTCTACCAAAATACATTTTTATTCCTAAAAAACCTATTGGAGAAATGTTAATATGTTTTAAGATATTAATTTGTAAAATTTTCGTATAATTGTATAGATAAGGCACTCGGAATGACATTGAGCGGTTTCGCGCGTAAACTATAATATATCACCGAAAAAATGTAGGTATATACTTTTTTCATTACAATTTTAATGTTTTGTCATATTACTGGTTAAATTTCGAGATTCAAGATTTAGGAAGGAAACGTTGGCAGAATAAATCTAATCTATTATCACGAACGCATCAAAATTATTATGTAACCAATAACATGGCAACACATACGTTAAAAACGTCGTCTCAGTTCACGCAGCGCTTAAAAACTATATTTTAATCCACAAATACATCTTCGTAGTTAATATTTTTATTGCATTTGTCTAAACTAAGCTGTGTGAGCTAAAACAAAGGTTTTCATTCTCCTAGATTTTAACTATGCGATTTAAATTTTATGAAAGATGTTTTTTTTTTAATTTTTCTTCAAGGGATCCAGGTTGTCTATTGAAAAATCATCGTTTCCAAAGGAGATGCCTCGGCTGAATCCGTCCTGAAAAGATAAAGAAATAACATATTAATATTTGTTTGATAGTATGTACTGTATGAGTTATGGCAACACTGTCTGTCTGTGTTATATGAAATTATACCTTGAAAGAAAAAAAAAACACTCAATTTGTGATGATTGTAATTTGACGTAAGGACAGATTAATGGGTGTTTTAGATAATTCAATATCTTTTTTTTAAGAAGTCTTTAGTAGTCAAGACTTTGCTTTTTACACAGTAAAACTGATAATAGGCACTATTTCTTATAGGCCTGGCAGTAGAAAATTCTGTTGTTAAGTATATTTAATTTGAAGTATCCTGATACTTTGATTAAGTACAGATTCAATTACAATTTTAATAAGTATCCTATAATATAATCCCCAGGTTATTTCTTTCATTTCAAATGATATTTACCGCAACCAACATTAAGAAGGCGACTATTTCAACCCAAAAACTCATATAGACATTGTTTGCCCAGCAGTGGGAAACTGACTGTATTATTAACCCAAAGCATTTAATATGAACTTTACCATTCTCATCGCGAGACTTACCGATCATTGATCTGTTAAAAATGAATGAATTCGTTTTAAGTATTTGGGTCTAATTTATACTTATTACTAAAATCAATTTAATAAGCGCTGTACAAAATAAATTTTACATATTATAGCATTCGCTAAGACACTAAAGTCGTCGGCTATAGACACTTGCGTAACCTTAAAACCGCCTAAATCAAACCTAACGTTCTTAGGTCTACTTTTCATACAAAATGGTCTAGCATATTAGGTCGGGAAAAAGTTTTTTCGCATTATAGTATGTATGAACTTGTAATAAAATCTTTTGGCTATCGTATTTGTATCTGGCTGGTTTTGGTATAATTGAAAGTTAAAATTATAAAGAACATAATTCCAAATTCTAATTTTATTAGAGAGAGAAAGATTTTATTACAAGTTCATACATACTATAATGTGAAAAAACTTTTTCCCCGACCTAATATAAAAATACAAAACATCAACCAACCTTCATTTCCGAAATAGTTTTATCTAGGAACCCATTGAAATTGCTGTCCAATTCCACAGTCTGCTTCTCACTAAGGTTTCCGAATCCATTGAACGTGTTATTATAGCCGTTGTTGAAGATGTTGCCAGTTTTCTGCGTGTCGAAGGGGTCGTAGCCGCTGAGGCCGTTGGTAAAGGAGGTCGTGTTGAACACTGACGTTTGTAGGTTGAAGTCTGTTATGTCGTAGTTGGGCTTGTTGGAGGCGGGGAAGGGGGGCAGGGCGGGGGGAGGCTGGGAAGGGGGGGAGAAGGGGGCGGACCCGAATAAGTCGCTGCCGTTGATGGTGGGCTGCGGGGGATGGCGCTTGGACGCCTTAGGCGGGGGCGCCACTGTGGAGAGAGAGATATGTTAGGTTTATGATTAAATTATTTATTTATAACTAGAAATATTTTTTTTTTTTAATAAACAACTCAACATTTTATAGACATTCAACAAAAACACCCAAACTCAAGTATTTATGAAACGCAAAAATTCTCGTCTTACGCGGGGATCGAACCAGCGACACGTCGTTCACAGTGGTAATTGACTTGTTGGCTTATACCACTCGGCTATCAGTACCTGCCCATTAAGTAACAAATGTTAGTTAATGGGCAGGTACTTAATTAAAGTGTTTTACTACTACTAATATATGTAGATAATAGCGAACATAGCGGTACTCACACAGCGGCGGCGGCGAAGACAGCGCGAGCTCGTGTTGCGGCGCGGCAGAGAACCGCGGCGCTGAACTCTCGAACGCGCGCGGGTCGAAGTCTGGGGGAGACAGTATTACAATTTAGTGACCTTAAAACATCTATCAAGCTTGAAGCTCTAGACAGAAGGATTGCATTTCAACTGCAAATTGCATTTCAAGGGTAGCCACGACTGCAATAGAATTGCAAATTAAACTGCACGCCGATTGCAATCGGATTCCACGTTTGATTTGCATTTCTATTGCAGTCGTGTCAACTGCATCCAAACTGCCCTTGAACTGCAATTTGTAGTTGGACTACAGTTGAAACGCAGTCCATCTATCTAGAGGCTTATTTCCTCAGTCACAGTGGAGTAATGATTTGCACAAGACTGGTAGAAGGTGGATGCGAGTGGCTCAAAACAGATCTCAGTGGCGTGCACTTGGAGATGCCTATGTCCAGAAGTGGACTGCTATATACTGATTATTATGAAGCTATTATACCTCGACGGCGACTTCATGTTTTGTGGTTCTATTTAACAACTAGGTATAATTTACAAAACAGGGAGACTATCACCACCACTGAATCAGATGTGAAAACGAGACAGTGTCGTATAAAGCGTTGTCTCGCTTCCACAACAGCACCAGTCCTGCTTTAAGACGTGACAGTTACATGCTATGACCTAAAAGCAATCCCTAAAGAAGAATGACGAACCAATAGCACGGGTGCCACTTCTGGCACGAGGTATAATATTTTGGGCACGTCATTAATTAATCAATCACTATATTCCTATGCACTACCAAAAAATGTGTAAAGTAGCTATGTGCAAAAATGCCCTGTGCCCTACGCGAGCTTTTTTTGACACATTCGTAACCTTAGTAGATATTTCTGTAGGTAACTGGCACGTTGGTACGTAAAGGTTCGCCATCTCTGTCCTAGGTTCTCGAGTTTATAGATGGCAAGAAAATGCGATTTCAGCTGAATCTAATTAAAGTTGAAGTTGGCTACCAACATTTTTTGTCCATCGCTCAGAATAATATTAAACTGACAGAATAGGTAAAATGGGATTTCAACTGAATCCAACGAAAATGGAAGTTGATTCCCAACATTTTTTTGTTCATTGCTCAGAATAACATTAAACTGATAGAATATTGACAAATAAGCTGTTATTACTAGTTATAAGAAGAGTTACTCACCACTGTCTGAGTCGGAGTTGAGCAGTAGACCCTCAAGCTTGGTGCCTACTGACGGGTTCTTGCTGGACGACAAATCACCCAGGAGTTTGCTGTAACGAACAAATTGGAAAGTTAAATGTGGGCCAACATTAGCAACGATATTGTAAAGTGATAGATATTGATTGATAGAAATTTGTACAATAATTGCTGTCGGTTTCAGATTTTGACAGATTTAATTATGGACACGTTGTTATCGCTTGATTATTGCTACATACGTGATACATAAACCAGAAAATCGTAAAGGTTACATTGACTTATGCTAAAATTGTGAAGATTCCATCAAAAATTAAAAAAAGCTTAATTGATACTTTATAGAAAAAAACCTAAAACCACGTTACTCTTATAACAAAAAAAAGGCCAATTAAAAAAATGTTTTATAAAATCTCTGCCGTATAATGTAAAATATAATACGGTTATCGTCTCTTAAAACTTTTCTCAAAAAACCTCGTGTAACGTCATCAATATATCTTTCCTAACACTTTTAATTTATAATAGGTACATACCCAGTGCCAAAGTTATGTTTCCCGTTGTGTTGCGGCGGCGGCGTGGACAGCAGCAAGTTGTTGTCGTTGCTGGAGTTGAATGTGTCTGTCGAGTTGTTTGACAGTGCGTCTGTGCCTGCAAACAAATAATAATGACATCAATAAATAAGTTAATAAGTATACTATGAGTTTCACACAACGTTATATAGTTTAAACTAAGCAGAGGTTTAGTAGTGAGTGGTTGCTATAAAGTGCTATAGAGGTCGTGGGTTCGATTCCCATCCAGGACAAACGTTGTGTGATGAGCACGATCATTTATTATGTTTAGAAATATATGAGTATGTTTATCAGTTGTCTAGTACTCATAACACAAGTTACTCTCGTATACTTAATTTGAGACTAGATGGCGTTGGCGACCAATATTGAAAAGTCGCTATTACATGTTATGCTGGCTGTCAAGAACGACACGTATGCAAGAACGACATTTAAGCTAAGTGGCGTTATTAACAGACAATCGTATACACGTTATAAAAAACAGATATAAACGTTAGTTAAAGAAATTGCGTTATAAGCATGCAATTTGGTTTTGTTAAGTATTATTTATACAAGCATATCATGCAATAATATTAAGACTAATTAGATTTATTTAGTTAAATAGCCTATCTATGCACACACGTCTCTGTTGTGTTTTTATTGTTTAAAATCTGTTTTTCTGCTTTTATTATTGTACACCACTTTTAATATTGTAATTGAAGAGCGGGGCCTCCTAGCACAAGTATATATTTTACTTAAAAGGATGTCTTTCGTAAGATAAACTGTAAAAGTTGTACAAGTTTCTGCAATAAACCTTTTTTTTTTTTTTTTACATGCATGTATGTATAGTTCATGCTACCATGCTAGCATGCACAATCTCTTGACTGTGCTTACCCATCTCGCTGCTGCCGTTAGATGTAAAGCCGTTTTGTGTAAGAGCTTGCTTCTCTAGTTCTGGATGCTGTTTGAACTCCGTCACATCCGACTTATTGCGAGCTAAATGTTAAATGGATAGGTCAGAATTTTATCTATAATACGTATATATTTAAAAATATATGTATAAGTATGTTTATCAGCTGTCTGATTACCATAACACAAGCTCTGCTTAGCTTGGGATCAGATGGCCGTGTGTGGATATTGTCCCAAGATATTTATTTATTATTATTTATTTATCTGGTTAAAGAAGTTACAAATTTGCTTTTAATTGTCTATTTTATTACGATTTCTGATCCTATATGCCTCTTTTTTAGGTATTTCACTGAATTATATAAAAATCTAGATATAATTCAATTCGGATCTATACAACGTGTAACAGAAATAACGCACATCCACAGACACCCCAAAAAGAATATCCTTTTTTATCCACAATTAATGTATTGAAACATTTTTATCATTTTCTTAGATATTTGTTTTTATTACATATTGTCAGAATAATTTGTACAAATAATTGGCAAAACGAGTGAAATTTGAAAGTGTGAACCGCTGTGAATTGCTAAAGCCTTATTGCATCGACTTAAGGCTCATTTTCGTTTACTTCGAGTGCTTTATGAAAATAGTGTCTACAATTTAATTATTTCTAAATAATTTTTTGGTAAAAAAAAATATTTGTTTTTATTAATGAAATGGATTCTGTTATCGATTCTGAACAATGTAGTTTCAGGATGTGCGTTAATTATGTTACACGGTGTATAAAAGTTACTAAAATTAATTATATGAGAATATTCTAAGACTGTATTTGAGAAAGTAGGCTTCTATACAAATTAATTCCTTTACCAGGCGTTTAAGCTGAAGGGGAAAGCAAAAACCCAAACTACATTTGTAAGTGTCAGAAATTAATAAAGTACTGGTAAAGTAGGCTAGTAGGTAGTGGGGATTGAATAATAACATCAGTTTTAAGACCACACTGACCGATAGATCTATGATTGTCATTTGGGGGATATAAGAATAAAGGTTTATTTAGACAAGATGCGAGAAATATCGTGCGAATTGTAATACGCTGCGGAGTTGCGTAGTTTTACGTTTGTAGTCACGTTACATTTATCCTCACGCTAACGTTGACGAATCACTTCAATGTATTAAAAAATCAAAGTCATATCACTTGTCGAAAAGGAATAATATTTTGACTAAACGGATAGCCGAGTGAGATCACCACGCCAATTACCACTATACGCGACTTGTCGCGGGTTTGATCCCCGCGTAGGACAGAATTTGTGCGTGTCACAAATGCTTGTGAAACCCCCCGCGATACAAGGATTAAATGCCTTAGTATGGGAGGTAGCTAAAAAAAAATCCCTTACTTTTAAATTATACTACTCTCTCTATTCTATTCACACAATTTATTAAGAATAAGATGTAGCTTAAGACTAAGTTACTTACTAGATTGTATTATCTATACTAATATTACAAAGAGGAAAACTTTGTTTGTTTGTAATGAATAGGCTCAAAAACTACTGGACCGATTTTAAAAATTCTTTCACCATTCGAAAGCTACATTATCCGCGAGTAAAATAGACTGTATTTTATTTTGAAAAAAAAAAAATAGGGTTCCGTAAGATATTTAGATTTTTCGTCATAAATAAAATGATAGTTTTCATATTATTTTTGTCAGCGAAACGAAGTTTGCAGGGACAGCTAGTAACATTTTCTAGACTATAGTGATATAATATCATCGTAGGTAATCACGGCACGATATTCCTCACATGAAACCAGCTTCACTACTACCACTCACCCATTTCGGATCCGTTCCCGTTCATATTGGCGAACCCGTTGGAGAGTGTGAGCGAGGCGATCTGCTTCTCCAGCTCCGGCGGCGGCTTGAACTCTGTGATGTCCGACAGCTTGTTGCGGGAGAGGTACGAGGAGAGGTCGTCCTTGTATGTTATTTTTGATAACTCCTAGAAAAGTGGGAAAGAGGTGAAGTTTGTTGGCAAAAATTTGGATCTACAAAGTTTATAGCTGTGGTGGCCTAGCGGTTTCATGTATGGATTTGTATGCAACGTGCATGTTCGATCGCCGGCGCAGGCAAGTACCAATGTGACTTTTTCAAAGTTAGGTATATGTACTTTTTAAATTATTCTAAAACTCTACTGAAAAACAGTGAAGAAAAACATCGTGAGGAAACCTGTGTTTCAAATATTGGAATCTGAAATCGTCACTCCGTAGTGAGCTAGCGTGGGGAAAAAAAACAAACAATATACACATAAAAATATAAAAAATAGTGTCCAACCGGCATCGGCGACAGGGTCCAAGCTGCTGGTGGTCAGGACTTATTATTATTATCTTTTTTCCTGTAAGAAATTTATTGGAAATGCAATATTACTTGTAAGCGGCTCTTGTAGGCGTTCATCTGTAGCTCTAGTTTCTTGTTCTGTAGCTGCATCTTCTGCATCTCGATGTATTTGCCGTTGTCGTTCAAGAACCGTCTGGAACATAGCGTTGTTATATTATAATATTGCAGAGGTTGACTTTAGTAATATCGGTGTTAAAAGTCAGAGAATCGATCACATTTAGTCTTTTGTGTATAAGTAAAGTCTTCTCCTGAGATCTGGTTATTTTTTCGTAGTCGTACTTTACAGATAACAAGAAGGTCTTTTTATATTTTTTATTAGCAACACTCGACCGTAATTTATTACGTAAACGTCTACTGTTGATGTCAACTACAAAAGTGGTTTTAATTAATCATCTAGTCCCTAACTTAAATCTTTCTCTAGATGGGAAGACATCATTGCCCAGGACAGTTATAGGCTAATATTATTATTATACATAAAAGCCAATTTTTCATAAAAAATATTAACTTATCATTAAAATTCAAGTGCCCTCACCTGTAAGCCAAATCGAAAGCCTGTCCAATAGTTAGAGTGATTTCTGACGCCAATTTCGTAGAAATAAACACGAAACACTCATGTTTCTCAGGAGGGCCGTCGTGGCCGTTCACGCCGTTGACAGTGCTGCCACCTTTAGCGATGAACGAGAAGTACTTCTTCGCGCCTTTGTCGTCCGCGCAGTACGATATCCGGTGGAGCGGGAACTGGTACATTATGTTGTTTGATCTCGGCTCCTGGAAATATAAATCAGGAATATTAATTTTAGTTGTACACTAGCTTTTTTCCGCGTCTTCGCGGTTGTATCTGAAAAACATTACCTAACTTTTTCCGTTGGGTATAAGTAGCCTATATGTTAATTCAGGGTGTCACCTAACTCTAAACCAAATTTCATTTAATTTCGTTTAGTCGTTTAAAGTTGAAAGAATAATAAACATCTATCCATCTATTCAAACTTTCAAAGTTCTGCATTTATCATATTAGTAGGATTTACAAGTATGTCTATGCCGCCAGGTTATCCGACCAGACAAATTTGATATTCTTTTAAAGGTTTGAATTTAGGGTTTTTCTGATAAAACAAAAGTAAATGATAGGTGTGGATTGCAGTGATCGAATTTCGATCGCTTAGACTGTATGGCAGAAATTAAAATTATTTATTTCACCATCACTCGATGTCGTTGATGGACCAACGATCGACTGGTGTTGTAACGCCCTAAAAAAGCGTGAATAGTTGGTGCACAAGGATTCGAATCCTAGGTCATTTCAGAAACAGTTCAAGTATTGTTTGTTTCTACACTCATTTGATTAGATAGGTAAATGTTCTTTATAGAGAGTACTTAAAACTCATACGAACGTCGAAACTGATAAGCATGGATACAAGCAAAACTGAAGACAAAATATATTTCTTCCTAAAAGGTACAAGAGAAAACTAATACAAAAAACAGCTGAGCAACACAAAGCAATCGGTGACCGCTTTGACAATAGAGAGCGGTGACGCTCATTTCGCCGCTGACCTTGCGCGCGCGCACCGTGACGTGAAAGTGGCGGAAACGCACGAGCGCGCCCGAAGAGAGCCGAACGGGACCGAACGCCATTGATTAGGAGTATGGCATGGCATTGTGTTGGTACAGTCGGCAGATGTCAGTTAACGTTACCCAATTTAAAAAGACCTAGACGTTTTCATTTTTTTGTGTATGGTTGATGTATGATAATATAGAGAGATATAATATAGTGGTTAGTGACCCTGACTGCTAACCCGGAGGTCGTGGGGTCGATTTCCACCCAGGACAAATGTTTGTGTGATGAGCACGATCATTTGTTCTGTGTTTGGGTGTGATTTATCTATAATATGTATGTATTTAGAAATATATAAGTATGTTTATCAGCTCTCTGATTACCATAACACAAGCTCTGCTTAGCTTGGGATCAGATGGCCGTGTGTGGATATTTTCCTAGGATAACCTGGAGTCAGAGTTTAAGCCGCCTTTAGACATTGATGTATCATAACACACTCTTGAAATTGTCAGGTGTGCTAGTTTCCTGCCTATGTTTTCCTTCATCGCTTTTAGCAAGTAATAATTACGTTGTCCTACTTAGGAATAAGTGGAATAAGAAGACATGCTGCGCCGACCCCAAATAATAATTGGGATAAGGGCAGGGAAATGATGATGATGAATTATTGTAATACATACATATATTCGAAAATACATTTAATTGGTGCAACCAGGCTTTAAACCTGCGACCTTTGACTTGGCAGTCCAATGATCAAACTACTAGTCTATCACTACGTATTTAGTTACCTAACACAACAACAACTCATTGAATTTGATTGCGTAGTATTTTAAAAACCTAATTGCATTTGGACTTTATTTGCTGACCGTACAGTACTTAAAGCTAATAGCTGTAAATGCATGTTAGGTTGTGAGTTTATACCGAATTATGCGTTTATTTTTGTTCCGCGATGGTTAGGCTCAAATAGCGTGGAAAAGTACTAGAAACTAGTACCTACAGCGCTTAGTAGCCCTGACTGCTATATGAGAGGTTGTGGGTTCGATACCCACCCAGGATAAAATAATGTTTGTGCGATGAACACAATCATTTGTTCTGTGTCTAGATGTAATTTATCTACAAAATGTATATCTCTATCTTTATCAATATGTATGACAATAAAACTAAGTTATATTATTATTAACTATTCCTTGTCATCTCAAAAATGTATCTGACTACCTGAGTGGTTCGCTAGCTTACTTATTATGCGGTAGATTCCGAGTTAATCATAAATAACGTGGCTTTTTTTGGTAAAAAACATCGGTTTAGCAGATCCTGAGATTACCCCCTACATCGTTACAAACTCACAAACCTTTACCTCTTTATAATATTAATACCTATAGATATACGATTATTTAAACCGCAAATAGAACGTTTAAACATATTTCTGAACAGCATCAAAGTAATGTAATGTTAACTATTTATGTAAACAATGATTACTCTGTTACACAGTCGGTTAAAAGTGAAAACAGTAAGATGTAACGTGCGTGTCAATGATAATTAGTAATGAGATCTAAATAACTAGTAAAAGTTTTGTCTATGCTCCTAGAGTAGTTAAATATCATTTTTGATAATTAAGGCATTTTTATTATTTATAGTAATATTATGAAGAAGTAAAGTTCGTGAGTTTATGATGTAACTGTGTGATATAATTTTAATATTAATGCTTAATTAAAACAATAAAAATATTCAGAAGGATTATGTTACAAAAAATATGTAACACACATTATAGGCTCATAAATAAAAAAAATGGAAAGCTACTACATAAAAAAAACGTTAAATGATAATAAAAATAATGATCTAATAAATTAGTATAACGGAAATGAGTGAAACGAAACGCTAATATTATTATTTAGTCGTCACGTTTTTGACCCAGTTTTACATCAATATGAAATTAATCATTGTCTTTTTAGGACTACTGAAATTTTCTGAAGGTAACCACGACACAAGAATGATTTCCTGATGGTTTCATGACACCCTGGATAACCTAATTCTGGGCATAGGCATACCTTTGTTTATGCTATTCTCCTCTGTCTTTTATCTTTTGTATCTTATCTACAACGTATAGTTATATTTTCCAATTAGTAAAATAAGTTATCACACAGGCTAGGTTTAATAAACAGCTAGACGGAGGAAAGATAAGATTTTCTATCCCTTCTTCTTATCATTACAACATAATATCATAAACAAAGTCCTCCGTCGGACGTGTCTGTCTGCGTGTATGTTCGCGATAAACTCAAAAACTACTGTTCCAATTTTTATGCCGTTTTCACCAATGGATAGAGTGGTTCAAGTGGTGAATCGGCCTGTGCCTAGTGGGACGTTTGTATACTGGTAAAATTTTACAGAAAATTTGACATACCTGTATGGCAACCCCATCAACCGAGATGGTGATCTCGACCTTCTTGCATTTCGCGCCATCTTTCGCCTCGGACTTCTTGAGTTGCTGTGTAAACTGCAGCTTCTTGATGGCGTCCTTCACGACCTCGATGCCCTTCGGCTGGTCTACTTGCGTGCAGCCCAGGAACTGGAAACAGGGGAGGAGAGGGGATCAGAACAATGGTTTTGGCACGATTAGCCTGATTTGTTTAGGATTGTTTACAGTTACTTAAAACTATATATGCACATGGTTGATAAATTACATTAAAGCATAATATGGATAACTTGCTTGTTTGTGATTGCGAATTTAACCATTTAAATATGTATAGTAAAAAGTACATTTAATTGATGCAATATCTTATATAACGAAGTTCTTGTTGAAAAACCCTTTACATATATATAATATACGGCCGTATGTATGGACAACGGGTCTTATTCGCTAAAACCAAATGACCTATTTGTAAGTACCTATTTTAAAATAAAAAAATATAAGCTACCAGGATCTTTTGGCACGTGTGTAGCATCAGTATGAGGGCGTTAGTGTGCACATACGCAACTAGAATCAACTCAACTGTCTGTCAAAAGTGACGGTTTTAGATACACGACAACATTAGTTCCGATTTCGGCCACGTGCCCAAAAGATACTTCATCCTTGTAGCACTATATGTGTCTCATATTTTTAATCATATAACTGTCGTTCTAAATACATTTTTACCATATCATACCTAGTCTCCACAATGTTTGTTTCAATTAACAAAATAAAGATGGCGCCTACAGCTGTCAAAACAGTCGTTCACTATAAACGGATCGGTTTACAATCATTGATATAATGTTAGCAAACAACTTGCTTTCTTATATAATATACATAAGGTATATAACAACACGTATTGATAAGCCAAAATGATACTTATTGTTAGAAAAATAGAGTCGGAAATCGTGGTTAAAATAAGCATATAGCAGGACAATTTGTTAAGCCAAAATAGTCTTTATTGTAGCAGAGAATAGAGTCGTATATCAAAATCTAGTAATCACATTTGCTTGATAATATAAAAAGCAAAAACGATCCTTAGTGATTAAACAATACAGTTGTAAATCAAGCCTGAATAATAAAATAACTTACGAACTAGGTGTTAATAATATATTTCTTTTTGTTTGTGAATAGTTTTAACAAACAATACAGCAGATACATAGTATTAAATAAGCCAGTGAAAGAAAAAAGAACTAAGTTTGTACAGCGATTTTTTGTATCCCAGTGGAAATCCTCATGGACTGTCTCTCGTCAGGGGGTTGACAAGAGAAGTGTGCCGGACTCTTACCAGTTAAAACCACCGGAGTGCTTCACCCTTCCCTTGTATTGTGGACCACTGGAACACATTGCAAACTACCGCGATAAAGAAAACACTGAGGCAACAACCAGTACATCTGAGAATGTTCCAAGGGTTTATGTCGAACTTTGTCTGCTCAGATAACCGAGTGGTATAGGTCACCACGCCTTTAAGGTTTTAGCAAGTGAACTCGAAAAGACACAATATGAAATCGGTGTCCCCGACACACCGATTTAATTTTGCAGTCCAACGGTCATTCCACTAGGTCTTCAAAAAGGGACAGACAATACGGAAGAATGAGAAACATCATAATACACGAAAACAATAGGTTATACAATAATTGATGTTGTTTATGTAATTGTGTAATTATTGGCACTATACGGGTCATGGGAAGGCCGTGTCGTAATGGATCTCTCTGATATTATCTGTTTACACCTTGTCATAGGCATAGCACCACGTCTTAAAGTAATATTGCAGATGTGGGAGAGAGACGCCGCTCTACGCCGTGTTATGTGCTGACTCGCTTTCATAACTGCAATAATATTACTTAAGGAGGTAGTGGTAGGTTTTCACCAGCCAGAGTCACGCAGAGCATGTGCGAGCGATCCCGTGACTCTGGCTTAGGTAGTAGAAGGGGCCCGGGGTGTTATTAGTCGATGGGAGTCCGACAAATTCCGAAGCCGTGCCTTCGACGTGGGTTGAAGTCATTAGCATTACACCCCGGAAAAAAAGGTCTCCAGTTTACACTGCATCATTCCTTCCAATTCCTCCCGACTCCTCGCCAAATTTGACTGGCCTATTGGTCTAGAGTTAGTAACCCCGACTGCTATACCGGAGGTCGTGGGTTCGATTCCCACCCAGGACAAATGTTTGAGGGATAAGCACGATCATTTATTCTGTGTCTGGGTGTAATTATCTATAATATGTATGTATTTCAAAATACATATAATATAAGTACGTTTATCGGTTGTCTAGTACTCATAACACAAGCTACTTAGTATGCTTAACTTGAGACTAGATGGCGTTGTGTGAATGTTGAGGAATATTTATTTTTATTCATAATCCCGACAACTCCGCATAAATAGAAACGCATCCAGCCAATTTTTAAATAGAATTGCACTATAAGTATCTGGTTATACCAACGCGGTAGATAAATACAGCGTAGGTCCTACGCCCCCTTGGCGTGTACCAGACATCTGGTACCACACGTGTTGATACGTTATCAGTATAACAATAGCTCTTGTTTATATTCCGATCTGTCTGGATGCTAAATTAAAGGATATTGATATTGGAAATTGGTTATTAGTGCATTCGTTTGTAGCAAGGTTGATAAAAAAGCAGATTGGGAAATGGCGTCATATATTCTCCTTTAGGAAAATTAATATAGCCCGTGTTACCAACTGTATATAAGTTTAGTTTTAAATGTAGATATTTTTAGTTTAATATAGGTTCTGTTCAATAAATATATTACTTATGAAATAAATAATCAGATATGTAAGGATTATATTATTATCGATACGTCCATACGTCGAAATTGGAAACACATTCAGGAGATATGGTGAATAAAGATTCGTGTTCATATTCACAGCATTTAAAAAACGGTGTTGGTTGGGTGCATAGACATATCTTGACAGATTAGTAGTAGTAGTATTAAACAAACCGCAAAATACTTCCCTACCACCGTTGCTACATGTCAAAATAAAAAAACAGGCCACCATTCTTTATATTTTTCGTGTAAGCTAGACGACTAGAATAGAATCAGGAGGCGAATAACAAAGCTTAACTACCTTGTTGACTCTTTGAAAACGCTTTCAGATTCTCCCTATTTTGAATAAATGCGTCGAAATAAATAAATGGATGGATTGTATAAAGAACTATATGAATGAAAAAGGAATAAATGATAGTGTGACAGCTGATAGGGAAGAATGACCGCAAGTAAAATGGGATAAGGGCAGAATGATGATGATGATGAAACACTATTGTCTGGTCGTCAAAAGAGGCGATAACCCCTGAGTTTGTTTCGATGTTGCTTCTGAGGGTAGCAAGCTATGAAATGTCGACTTCAGCTAGCTTATATTTAAGAAGATGACATGTAAAAGTGATAAAATATATCCTATTTGCAGAATAAATGATTTGAATTTGATGATGAAGTGCAGTTCCCGGTGCGAATAGGGCTGACCCATATCCACAAATGGGTGTCCTAAGAGGCGACTAAGGTATACTACGACCCGGCGCATACCACTTAGCGCCTCGGGTCAACCTCCTGCTGGGGAATAAACCACCAGCAACAGCATTCCCAAGGAGGGTTGGCGTCAGGCAGGCGGCCGTAAAAATATACAGCCAAAACCTCAGCAGCATGGATGAGACATGCTGCGCCGACCCCGAATAATAATAATTGGGATAAGAGCAGGGGAATGATGATGAGAATGGAAGAAAAAAGCGTGTTGTGCCGACCCCAAGTAAAATGGGATAAGGGCAGGAAGATGACGATGATGATGAGGATGATGATGAAGTGCTCACCTTGACCAGGTACGCGACGTGACCTTTGACGAGGGCGTCCGGGGCGTGTATCCACGTCCTGCCGTTGGGCGCGCCGTTGGCTTTGCCCTTGCCCTGCCAGAATAGCAAGGTAGACATCCTGGAACAAATACATTTGTATGTTAATATAGGTATAAGGTTAATAATAACTAGACTTGAGGTGGGCGCTGAAGAATCGCTCAAAAGTTTTGTTATCGAAAGTCAAAGTCACGTTACTTGTGGAAAAAAAATGTTACGTGAGTACAATAAAAGTTTTCTATTTTAATGCGATATAATATTATCTAGACATATCATATACAATCAACGTAAAAATATATCACTGGTGAGATAAAGACTTCCCATATAGAGGATTGAAAGGATTGAGCAACTGGAATTGCACTGTATTTATCTACTTTATTCCGAAAAAAATGAACCTCCAGTAAAAGAATTGAGAGCTAAAAATTTTGTATGATTATATTAATGCATTTTTTGTAAGAACTATGTTTAGTTACAAAGGATTTTTATTCGTAAAACGTAGAAGACGTATCTAATATTAGCCTTCGTCGTGGTGCAGTCGGGTAAATAATAAAAATACAATATCATAATATATGACATACACATTTATCTGATATTAACAATTACTGCGTATTATGACTACATGAAAACACATTACTTAGTATAAATTTAATTAGTATACAATAACATTCCTTATAAATAACATCTATAAGGAATTTCCCATATTATTGTAGGTATAGTTAAGAAAAATATTCCAAGATAGAATATATGATTGGATAATGTTAATTGATGTGATACCTAACTTAGTATTTAATTTATTAACGTAACTTAAGTCATAACGCTTTAGACCACAGTCTTATGAAATAAGCTACTAATAAGTTTAATCGCAGAAAACAATGATTAAACGAATGAAATAAATTAATAATATACACAATATTAATTTATTTTCTTTTTTTTTTATCAATTATAAACGTCATGAAAAAGCTACTTTAAATACATACTCTAAGTACACATTGTCACTTACATACAACAAGTTATGCGATCCTTTGCATGGAAAATCAGTGTTTTTTTTATAGGTACACGTGTATTACAGATGATCATTTATAATTAAATTCAAACGTGTATTAAAATGACAGTATATTATAAATTGCGTAGATTTCCATGATAGTGAATCTGCCTACCTATTACTATATCTTCAAGTAATATTATCGCAGTTGTGGAAGCGTGACAGCTCTACACGGCGTAGAGCGGCGTCTCTCTTCCACAACTGCGATAATATTACTTTAAGAGTATGGTGGGTGTCTGAGAAACAAATGCGTATATGTTAACTGTTAAGTAAGTATGTAATTTATTGTAGGCGGAAGTTGAATAGATAATAGTGTTTTTGATGTGCATGTGCGCATCTTAAGTGTGTAGGCAGGTGTTACTTACGAGTACCACTTAAGTACGTAGATTAAATACTAAAATAAATGTGGGAAAAAGTCTTCAACAATTTTTTTTTTTTAATTATTGTTAACTTCATTCCTTTTGATAATAGCATTAAGTTTTTTTTTAAAGGCCTAGACAATATTACAGGGTACCACTACTGTCTACATAGTATAAAACAAAGTCGCTTTGCGCTGTCTTTCTATCCTTATGTATGCTTAGATCTTTAACACTACGTAACGGATTTTGAAACGGATCTTTAACAGATAAAATGTTTCATTAATAGACTAAATGTTTTAAAAAGGAAGGTTTATAAGTATTTCTTTTTAATCATTCTTGGCTTGGAAACAAGTGTTTATAAGTATAATTCATCATTATTGCAAATGTGTGAAGCTGGGGCGGGTCGCTAATACTATAAAACTTCAAATCAAGTTATGGAAATGCCATTTTTTTCGACAAGTGACGTGACTTTGACATATCAGTTGAATTTAAGCGATTCGTCAGGTTTAGCGCTTCAAGAAGTGTAACATGCACTTGTACCTATTTTTTTGTTTGATATCGTAACTGTCTTGTGGTGTTTGTGTCGTCATCTAATGTTATTTGTTCTGGGCTTCCTGGATCAAACTCCTGTTTCCCCTCGAATTGCACCGAACATTTTCCAAACGTGTTACTTTGAACAAAACGTCGTAGTTGGCCAAATACGTCTCACACACTAGAGATGTGAATGCCATTAAAAAAAAAAAAGAAAAAAAAGTGTAACATGCGAACAGGCTAGTAACAGCTAAGGGCGATACTTTGCTATGCGTCGATCTTTACTTGTAGATCATTAAATACAATTATAATTAAATCTCTCGTGATTTCTGTTCACGACTGTTACGTGGATATTAATTGGTGTTTACTGCACTATCGTTTGATCGCATCGCATGAAGGTTTGCGCGTGATTCAAGTACAATAATTATAGTTATGTATGTGTACTAGCTGTTAGCCGCGACTTTGACCGCGTGGGTAACGCCTAACGGTTATGGCTACAAAATCCTCTTTCTGACGAAGTCGGTTAAAATTGAATATGTTAATCTAGGGCTTAGGGTGTCAGCTAGCCCCATAAAAAAATTTCGCGTGGCCGGTTTCAGCACGCAAAAATATTAACCTTCTTTCTTGCAGTCGGGTAAAAAGTAGCCTACACGTTAATCAAGCGAATCTCCATAGCAAATTTCATCAAATTTGGATCAGGTGTTAGAGCGTGAAAACGCAACATCTACACATCATACTCACAAACTTTTGCCTTTCCATAAGGTGTGATTTGTTTGCATTATATGTTGCTGTACGTGTGTTAAACGCCCCCCGGTTCTGTCTGCGTCAATGTTTATGTAACTTATCTGTGTTAATTATACTTTTTGTAAGTAACAAACTTATGTTATTCAGAGGATATGCGCGAGCGATGCCGTGACTCTGATTTAGGTAGTAGGAGGGGCCCGGGGTGTTTTTAGCCGGTGGGAGTTCGACATATCCCTACGCCGTGCCCTCGGTGTGGGTTAAAGCTATTAACGTTTCACCCCGGAATATGATAAAAAAGGGTAGGTAAAAATTGTTTTGCGTCGTGTAAAAAGAGCCTTAGTTAAATTACCACATAGCTTTTCTATTTACATCATAGATCATATTAGGTATACATTTTATCACGTACGAAGTTCAAAGACCCCTCAAAAATATTTTCAACTTAGATCTGAGTAAGATTAATTCAGTATTCTAAAAAAATAATGATACAAAATTACCTTTATCAAAACAACAAATAAATTCGTATTATAACGGAACAGGACGTTTGCTTTACGTGACATTTTTATTTAAGTTTATTTAACGTCTGTCAAGGTCACGAAAATGACCTTACGAGCAACGAACTTGAGTTTATTTGACAACACTTAGATGCACGCGGAAATAGTGATGTTACATGTTATCGATAGTTTGATATCGATGATAATGGATTACAAAAAGGTTATAAGGTCTTGCGGTTTTATGTATGGATTTGTGTGCACGAGGTTGTAGGTTCGATTCCAAAGAGTAAGTATCAATGTGACTTTTTAAAATTTAGTACTTTTTAATTAAGTACTTTTTAAAAGCTTTTATTTAACTTGCAATGTATGGATATTTGTGTGTTCGGGTGAAATCTTTGAACTCAATTTTGAAGTAGATATATTCAACCGTTTGTGCTGAAATTTTGTGGACGCATTTTGTTTAGATGACAATATATGATAAGATATGTGACGTCATTCTAAATTCAATATGGCGGATCATACAAGATGTCAGAACAGTTATATTTAATCCACTTATACAATATGGGTATCAAATGAAAGGGCTTGTTAAGAGTGACTAGAAAAAGAATATGACGTCATTCTGAATCCAATATGGCGGACCATGCAGGATGGCGAAATAGTTACCTTTAGTCTACTTCTACAATATGGGTATCAAATGAGAGGGCATTTTGAGAGTAATAATAACTTGAACAGACTGAGGAACCTAGCCAGCGATAACTAAAAAGTAAAAAATAAAAAAAAATAAGTAAAAAAACTTTTTAAGAAAAAGCTTTTATTTAAACGCTCTAAAAAGAAGAAAATAAAATATTCCTTTTGGATTATACTAACAACTCCTCATTATACACAATTTATATATAATAATAAAAGCTTGTCGCGAGGTTTACATACCTATCAACATTCCTTTATATCATAATAATTTGTGGTAAATTGAGCGACAAGCTTTTATTATTATATATAAATTGTGTATAATGAGGAGTTGTTAGTATAATCCAAAAGGAATATTTTATTTTCTTCTTTTTAGAGCGTTTAAATAAAAGCTTTTTCTTAAAAAGTTTTTTTACTTATTTTTTTTTATTAAGATACCACTGACCAACGGTGTAGGAGAATATCATAAAATACATAGATTTTAAATATTGGAATATGTAATCACCCGCAGTGAGCTAGCATGGCGATCAATGCTCAATCCTTTTCTATATGGCAGTAGATTCTTGCCCAGCAGTGGGACTTTTAAAAGCTAGGTACGTTAAGGTAGACTAGGTAGAGCCACGTTTACGTTTGCTTAGGATATTTGCAAATGGATTTTATCAGTGTATTTTTAAGCTAAAATAAAATGATTTGTTAACTATTTGTTGACTACTTGTGACCGCGTGTTTCAGGCGAAATTTGGTTTCGTGAGTCATATTCGAACACATGATCGGATCCATGCTACCAGTATATGCCAGGGTGTCACCGTCGACTATCCGTCTAGGAGAACATCATCATCATCATCTTTTAAAGTCTATAGTAACAGCAGACGGGCCTGTTGGTCTAGTGATTAGTGGCCCTGACTGCTGTACCAGAAGTCGTGGGTTCGATTCCCACCCAGGGCAAATGTTTGTGTGATGAGCACGATAATTTCTTCTGTGCCTGGGTGTAATTTATCTATAATATATATGTATTTTGAAATATGTTTATCGGTTGTCTAGTACACATAACACAAGCTACAAAGTATGCTTAACTTGAGACTAGATGGCGTTGTGTGAATGTTGAGAAATATTTATTTATTATTTATTTAGTTATCCTCCATATATCAAAGAATACCTAACTTATCCGTACACCAATATAGCGTGTTTATAATATAAATATTGATTTTCGCACAGCAACACGCGATACCATACAATTCTTCGCAGTTTCACTCACACGCATATTTCGGGAATCAACGATTTGATTGTAATGAACACACATCGGTAATTGAGATAGCGCAAGGCGAATGGCATTTGAAACAGTATTTATGATAGACTAGGTTTTGCACGCGGTTTTGTCCGTATTCTTATTGTATGGTCTATGTATAGTCGCGAGTGTATTGATGTATTGTCGCGATGTATTTTCTAGGGGTTGTAACTGTCTCTTTGAAAAAAATCATCAAAATTGGTGAAGCTACCAACCAATTAGTACCAACACATTTGTATATTCGTGTAAAATTCTTAAATCAAAGTTAGGTACGTTAAGTAAGACTAGCCAAACACATCTAAAATAGCTACAAAATCAGCACATATTTCAGTCAAACCACAATTTTCATATAATTACACGAAATAATACATTAATTGGTGTGTTTCCCGACATTTTGCGATTATCATAAAATCTTTTTATTCTCAGTGTTGGCGTCATAATAATTAAATGTAATTTTAGCTGTGGCAACCCCATTAAGTGGTAGGACACACGGAAACACTTGCATCATAGCATTGTGACTTGCGGTCGTTTTCACATCACTTTTAATGACGTCATATATGTTCTCTTAATTATGAACTTATGTAATACCAGCCTGTGACGCTCCCACAGCTGGGCATAGGCCTCTTTCCAATTTAAAAAAGGATTGAGAATCAGCATGCTTGCTTCCTATGGGTTAGGTTTTCCAGATTCCAATTTTTGGAATCCATTTGTAAATAAATATTACAAGAATCATAGTTTAATTGAGAACATCCTCCCTTTTTGAAGTCGATTAAAATTATCTGTTACTAACAATAAATTCTTAAAACATATTAATAATTACTCATTGGATAACAACTTGACAAGGTCTTCTTAAGTATAACAGTCGTAACTTAGTGATGTTTAATGTCTATTTGTCTCTACATTCCACTTGACAATAACAGAGACAGCTTGACACTTAGTTACAAGTCGCCCTTAAGTGTCATTTGAGGGCGACTTGTATCTAAGTGACGTTAAAAACGTCGGTAATAATCCAAGTATCGTACTGACCATTTACGGTGAAGGTCAAGTTATTATAGTATCGTGTAACTGAGTTATTTAATCCTACTAGCATTAAGACGAAAATAAATCTCTTGACTGTTTCAAGTAAGTTTTATAACTGTAGAAACTTTAGTTTTTTTTTTATATAGAAAAAAGCCGGTCAATATAAGAAAAAAATATTAAAAATTATTTTAAGTCACACTATTTCTTTTTTTAGTCAGTTTTTCTTATACCTTTATATGTTTGTGTATACAATAACTAAAAGTGAATTAACAAATGCAATAACCCAAAAACTTAACTATCAAGTTAAAACCGAACCGATTTGAGTTCATCTGCGCATTCAACAAGTATCTTTAAACGAGACGACCACAAGCAAAACGCTACTTTAATTCCGTTTAAATAGATACCAAAATCTAATAACCAACTCTATGTATACGATTAAAATACAAGCGAAAATGAACGTTAAAAACAAGAGAATAAAGTTGGAATACTTAACGAGAATTAAAGTATTCAATCTCATTGTTTCATTATTACTTGCAAGGAAAATCCGACCTTTATGCCATTGATTTAAAGTTGTTTTTCCTTTGTATTCTTGATGTAGTTGTGACGTTAATGGTATGGACTATGCTCTGAGTTCCGTACTTAGTACGGGGTGATACGGCTGCGACGCACACTGACGCAATAGCCGTTCATTCACACTTGTGAAGCGTAGGGATGGGCGTGTGTCGATATCGTTAATATCGATAGATTTGAACCTGTAATCGATATTTTTGTCGTTTTTGTTTTGTGTGTTCCTTTGTAATTACATGTATAAATGGTAAGGTAAATGGTATATCATAAATGGTAACTTAAATACAGTATAATTAAAAAATATATATCTTTTTAAATTAACTAAAATCGGTTGTGTCAGTTCGAAATTCCCCTTTTAATGATAGTAATTTAAGAATAAAAATACTGATAAATTACTTGTCATATTACAAAAATACAGTAAATATTGCAGCTTTAAGCTCAATGAACTGTAAGTATTTACATAAGTTCATTGACATTCATATTATTGTTTTAAAATTATATGAGCGGGTAATACTTTAATACTTTAAGTTCCATAAATCAAATCATTAGAATTTATTTTTATAATTTATGGGTTTTTGACAAATATGTGCCTTTTTTTCAGATGTATTTTTTTAAAAATACATCTGAAAAATTCAGATTTCAAGCAAGAAATTTTAGTTCGAGTGACTCGAACCTGGGGGTATCGGAGACTTGCGTTTCTTACAAAGTATCGTTTAGAATTTATTTATTAATTTACGCTCTACATATCCATTAATAGAACTTAAAAAAATGAAATAGTCGTGGATTTAACTTTTTTATCTTTTTGCTTTTGTACAATAACGGTTTACTCACGCGTTTTTATCGGGATAACACTACTAGTTTCGGACTCAAACAGAGTCCTTAATCATGAGCTGATGGTGGGGTCGCGAGTCAAACTCTCAAAATCAAAAGGCCTTTATTTCGAGTAGGCCTTTTCAGGCACTTTCAAAACGTTACTGACTCTAGTTGTGTCAAAATGAACTGTTATTTTTGTTAGCCTAAAACCCAGTCTAAAGTGACTTTCGAATGTCTCAAGCAAGGTCGTTGGAACTATAATGCTAGCAAACAATAGCCGTGAGAGTTTTATAATCTGACGTCTGCACTTTTATGACGCTGTTTATGTTACTTAAATCTAGCGACTGTAGTTCTTTATTTATTACCTTTTTTTTGGGGTTTAAACGGCAAGTTATAAAGGTTTGCAGTTGCTAAGGGTAATTGATTGTAATCTTTGTATTTTGTTGTCATGTTATGGATTTAATTATTTTGTTTGCGTAAACAATGATTTTTGTATTATAAATTGGTGTTTTTGCATGTCTAAAAAGCTTGTAACGTTACATACCTTACAAGCTTTAAATTATAACTTAATAGTTACGGCAAAGTAATGGTCAAGTTAATTAAAACAATAGGGTAACATAAATAGAAAAGGAAACATTATTAAATCTTCAAATACCTGTATATGACTTTTGTAGTTAGTTAAAAACAGCTTTCCATAAAATTATTTCCCAACCAGTCGAAAACATCGACAAATCTCAAGTTACAAGCTATCGACATGTCCCATCACTGAGCTTGCATAACACACACATTGACACCGGACGCGGCGCAGACTAGGTTACTGCGATCTATCCTTAGGCAGGAAAACTGGAGATAAGCAGATTATTGAAGATACTTCTGTATTTATGCTAATTTTACTATTATTGTCCTTTTAACAACCAGAACTCTGGCAGACAAGTTTTAACCCCGAGCGCCAACTCAATCGCTAAAATGTATGGAACTGACAAGTCAAAGTCACGGCACTTGTCGAAAAGGAATGTCATTCCCATACATTTGAAGTTTTGTATTCATTTTCTGTTCTAATGCGTTGTAATATTATCTGAGCTAGTTAATATATTTAGACAGTGTCGCAAGTGTAAGTATACAAAGAGTATTTATGCACTTTAGTATTTATATCAGGCCTATGACGTCACTTTTAAAAGTAACTACGGTTTCTTACTATTGGCGCTCTGATCTATTCCGGTCCAATCCCAAAAACTAATACCACTTGTATTTATTTCTTATCGCAGTTAATTTCTATTCCGAACGAATCCCACTCATAAACGAATCCCAAAATTAGTAAAATGGTTTGAAGGTACAGTCAGTAATAAAGGCTTAAGGCGCTTCGTTTGCTCAACGCTTGGCTGTGATTGGTTGATTAGGATTTTTAAACAATAAGATTCTCGATAAGACAAAATGTGTTTGTAAAGATTTAGGATTGAATTACGATCATTATATTAAATTATTAAAAAGCAAAATAAACTTTTTTCTGTGACTGTACCAAAAGTTTTGTTTTGGGATTCGTTGGGAATAGATTAAGTACTTCATTTAAATATTTAAAATATGGTCTTCGTTTCAAGCAAAATAATAATTTAATTTCCGAACTAATACCAGTGGTATTAGTTTTTGGGATTGGACCGGAATAGATCGGTGTTCTTTGGAGGCCTGCGTTTAGCAATGCATGGCTATAGGTTGATATGATATTTCGATTCGAAGAAAACTGAAATAGTGGAATGTGTTTTTGAATGTAATTATGTACGACAGCCTTATTGACTGTGGTATATGGATCTGTACTTCACTGTTATTGATTGTTTCGTGATATATTTAAGACTAGCTGTGCCGAGACTTGTTCGGGTAAAATTTAACAAAAAAAAGGTTATTTTCTGAAATAAAAGATTTTTCTCTAAAGTAAAAGCAGCATTAGTTATGACTATGAGTCTTCACTGTAAAGGGCACTATCATAAAACAGGCAACATCATAAAACGAATAAATATGCTTGTATCAAACGTTACATGTTTATTAGTACAGTATGAAGCCCGTTTGAAGATCTATCAAACCAACTTCGCAATTCAGAGCGAAATGATCATCTCAAAAATAAACAAGTAAACGTTAGACTTGAATATTTGACAAACCTTTTCCACTTTAGCACATGTTTGTGTCTCACTAAAACCTATGCTTACGGAGACCCTTTATTCAAAACCAAAAGGTTTTTATTTCGAGTGGGCCATATCCAAAGTCGTCTCATGATAAAGAAGCCAGGGTCTGATGATGGAAGTCTAGGGAAATCGAACTTCAAATTTTCGCGCGGTTTCTGAAAACGGGACAATTTCGTGTCGCACAGTTCATTTCGGTGTCACCAGGACTTGTAAAAAGAGGCAGTCCCGTTCAAAACGGGACGTCTGGTCATGTTAAGTATAACCGACAGCCTGTCTAAAAGACCACTTACAGAGCAACAAGGGTCTTTCGGCACGTGGATGACATTAACACGAGGGCGTTGGTGTGCATTCGCAACAGGAATCAACTCAACTGTCTGTCAAAAGTTATGGTTTATCATATCACTAGTTCCGATTTCGGCCACGTGCCAAAACATCCTTGTGTCACTGTAGTTCGTAGTATAAACAATTGATAGAGTTTTTATCCACAATATTTACTTAATAGATTAGTAAGTCAATGACGTTCGTATATGTTTTACGACGTCAAGCATAAAGTAGTATTTATCTTGTGCCATGTAATAATTATCCGTGAGATGTTCAGAGCTATGAGAATATTTTTATGTAACAGGATTTTCCTTTAGTATATTGAAAATTATGGATTCTCATTTTTATAACCGTGTGCTAATAAAATATTAATCTATAGATATTTATAACTAATTTTATAGCTGGTTAAGTATGACATGCCTGTTTCATATCTTAAACAATCAAAAGATTTGTTTAATTTAATTAAATGATATATGAGGTAAGTTTCAATATTAAGAAGGAACGTAAGCCGCGAAAATTTACGTTCACTCGGGCGTATCCGTGGTCAAAAGCGAGAATATGACATAAGAAAAAAAATATTTACATAATTTCCTTAAATTAATTGTAGATAAAAATCTCGTTCTCGATACGTAAGCTTTTTTCTTAACAACTACCTCGCGTATTACAGATGTTGAAATTCATATTTTTATAATACCAAAATAACGGAAGTCCATTGCCTAAATTGGTCCATATTTTTGAAAGAAATTACCTGTAAACAAACGAAAATATCTATTAGTATTAATAAAATAACACACATTTATAAAGGCGAAAGTGTTTGACAGCTAGTTTGTTGCCTCGTCCTAAAACAAGGAATCTTTTGTGTCACGAAAGAAAGTAGGAAATGTAGGAATTTGTTGACATCCTCCCATTTGGATCCTAATTATGAATGTTTCACAGGAATAAGACAATAGGCGACAGTTACATGTTTTCTGGAAATACAAGAATTATCGCGAAAACAACATGGAAAAAAACAATAAAGCAGGTGGACAAAGTCGCAGCAAAGTTTGTAGACAAGTTTACGTCTCCTCACGCTAACACTGAACGCTCCAATGTATTGAACTGACAAGTCAAAGTCACGTCACTTGTCGAAAAGGAATGCCATTCCCGTGCATTTGAATTTTTATAATCAAATGCAAAGTAATAATGTAAGTATGATAGAAAAAAATATATTTTTTTTAATATTTAGAAGTACCTAGAATATTTCGAAATAAAAGTCAAAAGATTTATTTCGAGTAGGCCTTCTCAGGCACTTTCAAAACGTTACCGACTCTAGTTGCGCGATCGAATTTTAAAAGGTTGAATCATAATAAAAATATGACAGGAAGTCAAAAATAGATATGGGGGAATACCAAAACAATATAACCAAATAAATAAGGAAAAGTATTCATAAAAATGTTAATTATTTTGCGGTTGTAACAAAAAATCAATTGATACACTAATTCGGAAAATATATTGACGTCAAAGAGGTTGAGGAAGCTATGTAATTAATTACTGTCAGGTAAATAAATCGAAAAAAATGGATGATTATTATTATTTTACTTCACATATTTATATTTTTTTGACGAACAACCGCGGTTTATTATCTATCTATAACCGCAATTAACCGCGATATTAACCGCTATTGTGTCATAAAACCAAAAAAAAAAGAAGAAATATACATACATTTTGCATTAAGAAACCTAGGTCGAAATGGCCATTAGATAATATCAAATTCTTTGAAAGACGACAAAAAAAATGTGCTAAACCTTTTAAAAAACCATTCTTTCAGTAGGTAGTCATTTATAAGGAAGTAATCTTAACAAATACAAATCTATTAAAATGGGCCACATTTAGAAACATAGGCGTGCAGACAAGACAGTGACTTGCTAAAAACAGTATCTAGAAAACTAGACCAGCGTTACCTAACCGTCTTTCACACAGTCACACATCTCAGCATTCACGCGAAACGCATTACCCTCATTTTACCGACTGCAAAAACTAAAGACATTCTGGTGTTCAACTTTTCCCAGTTTCACTTTTAACTGAACGCCTAATCAGCCAAGCGCATAATGGCGGAATAAAAAAAAATACTATTTTTCTTTTTTTTTGTCAAGTTGGTACACAATGACAGTTGTAGTTCGTTGAAACTTTTTTTTTACATAAAAACTAAACGGAAAATACGCCAGAAAACGTGATTAAAACCACAACGAGCAAAAATTGTAAAAATAATTAAAAAAAGTATAGTTAGTTGTCAGTAGTTTTCGTTTTATAAAATACTAGCGACCCGAGCCAGCTTCGCACGGGTGCAATACTGATTACTGGTGTATTATTCATATAATCCTTCCTCTTGAAATATTCCATATACTTAAAAAAAATGCAACAATGCATTAAATATTTAGTTTATTACATTAGTATACATTAGTTAATACATGCCTATGACAGCCAGACGCGGGAGGCGATTTTGTGTTATACTTTGTATTGACTAGAGGACCCGTGCCCGCTTTGGGAGCTCTTTCAGGTAAATATATTATTATAGCATATGACACCGACAAATAACGTAGCTTTCTATTAGCACAAGAATTTCCAAAATCGCTTCAGCAGATCCTGATATTACCCCTACGATGTCACAATCTCACAAACTTTAGCTCTTTATAATATTAGTATTTTTTTTTATGGTTTTCGGGGGTGAAATCTATCCTCTAATGATTTCAACCCACGCCGAGGGCACGGTGTGGGGATATGTCGGCCTCCCACCGACTAAAAACACCCCGGCCTCCTTCTACTACCAAGGCCAGAGTCACGGGATCGCTCGCGCATGCTCTGCGTGTCACTGGCTGGATAATATTAGTACCTACAGATTAGTCAGCCATGTTTTGAGATAGGAACGAGATTCAAATTAGGTCAAAAGGATATCACTATCTGCTTTATATTTCCCTGTATTATGTATAATATGAATATTATTTTATTACTATAACTAGTTGTTGCTACTAACTTTGCTCGCGTGAATGAAAACATTACCCCTTTCCGAATTCTCTCTGTTACTCTTTCACGCTCAAACGGCTGGATCAAATTTAAAGAAATTTGGTATAGAGTTAGCGGATACCCTGGATTAACACACAGACTGTTTAACCGATTGCGTTGGAATGCGTAATGTTTCTGCGGCTATAACCGATAGTCTAATATAATACGAATTAAGTGTTTCTTTATCCGCGTTTATCTCTGGAACTACTGATGCGATTTCAACTATTCTTTTTGTATCAGATAGCTTAATTCTTGTAGAAGGATATAGGCTATTAAACATAATAGAAAGATGTTTAGAAGTAAAGTAAAGCAAGTGAAATCGCAAGGCATAGCTAGTCGAAACATAACCTTGTCTGAAGAAATTTTGCTTTCTAATACGACAAAGGGTTTCACTTTTGTTAACAAATGAAGCATAAAGCTTATATTATAAAGTAAGATCTGGTTATTAAATAACAAAATATTATATTACATACTTTCCTCTAAGATATCAAAGAAATTTTATTGTCTATGACTCATACGGGCCAATTTTACGCAAAGGAATCGAGTTTGTCCTGCCATAATATTTTTAATCTATATTGCTGTCTATTATTTGCTTTTGTTATTCGTTATACTATTGTTATATTTTGTACTCTCAAGAAAAGTAAATAGATTACCTATTCTGTATATTCTCGTATCACAATCACAAACTTTTTAAAAGATTTTTTATTATAAAAAGTATAAAAGCAATATGTATAGCGTCTCGAAGTCCGAAACTTTTTAAATTTACTTTTTCTGAGACTTTGTTCTAAAGATTGTTTCAACTTAATACGCACAAAAACAGCGCGACCGGTTTCGAATTGCAAGAATTTAAATTTAGAATTCGTATTCTTTGAAAACAAATCGTTGTTTGTGCAGTGTTTTGTTTCTTAAAACGTTATTTTGCGTAAAAAGATGTTTGACTTTTTATAATAGCTAGCTGTTGCCCGTGACTTTGCCTGCGGAAATGTCGGTTAAAGCTGCAAAAACATCATTTGACGCAGTCGCTTAAAGAAGCCAATGTGATAGTGCAGGGTGTCAGCCGCCTTACCAAATTTCATAAAAATAGTTTAAGCAGTTTGAATTTAAAAGAGCATGATCCATGTGCCCATACTTACTACTTACACGCGTTTATTATATTAGTAGGATGCGATTTCCTCCTTCTATGGAATACTGTGTTACCCACTCACGATAGAGGCCTACAGACGGCTTAAACTCTCACACTAGGTAGTACATCAACTATACGATACGAAGAAGTTCAGCAAAATACTGAAAAATGAGAGTCTATGCTCCTTTGACATTCTTGTCCATTTTCTGGTTCATTCTTGAACAAAGAACGAATTGAAAAATTAAAACTGGTTCGTTCCCGACTTTACTCGTAAAATCCTTTCATCTATGTCGCAATAGACAACAAGTCTACAGGTCTAGCGCATACATTCGTTTGTCTCACGACCGAGCGTTCCATACATATTTACTCTCTGACTCATTTCACTAACACACCTTAATACTTAAAACCATTGTTATGTATACAATGCCGTTTTAGTATTAAAATACTCAAATGCAATGCTAATGTAAGAAGCAATGTAAAGCAAATGTTAAAATCGTATCTCTGAAGTGTTTAAGTGCAGTTTCGCGCGCGAATTGTGCATTTGAATTTAGAATCTGAATAAATGAGTGTTGCAAAACGAACGCACGCAAATGTGTTCTTAATTCAAATGTGTTTTCAATTTGAATGCTTGGGCTTGTTAGCTTTTTTTTTCGTTATATACAAGACTTAGGTATTTAGTTATTCATCCTTGTCCTTCTTTTTTGTATTAAAAGTTTAATAATAATGTATTATTTATCCTCATAGTAAGTGATTGATATGTTCGTGATTAAATACTTGGCTATAAACAAAATGAAGCAAAAAAACCGGTTCTATCGCTTCGTGTTTACAAAAAAAGCATTTACAAAAGTCTTCACGTTCTAAATTATTTTCTATAAGTTATTTATAGAGTTATGATCCATCAAAATTAATTTTAGTATCTTCACGAATAATTTGACTTTTAGAACTTGTTTTTTTTTACACTTTCTTTTTTTTTATTTTATAATAATATCCAAATATCGTTAGTCTTTTTTTCATTGGCTGTATAACTTATTCCCCAGTCTAAAATCTTTGCCCAGCAGTGGGACTTAAGAGATGGGACTGTTATACAAATAATCCAATTACCCAGTTTCCCAGTATTTTATAGTAAGTACTTAAAAATGCATGTTAAAAAGCAGTTACAACTTTACTATCGTTACGTGTGTTTACGTAACGTACAAAGTTACGTTTAAATTTATTATACGTAATGTTTAGACTGGTTTGCGTTTGCGTTTCCGCTAAGCGATTGGAATTGTAGGAAATTATAAGAAACTAGCTATTTCCCGCGACTTTGCCTTTATGGATTTCGGTTATAGCTGCAAAACATTACTTTTCGAAGATATAAAAAATAACCTATGTGTTAATCCAATCCAATCCAAAATACTTTGCTTAGTTTTGAAGATCTAAGCATACATAGGAACGAACAGCGGAAAGCAACTTTGTTTTCAATTATGTAGTGATAATACACACTGAAAATAAAAACCATAAAGTTTTTATTTCGAGTAGGCCTTTCAGGCACTTTCAAAACGATACTGACTCTAGTTGCGCTTTATTTGACTGCAAAGGGTACAAGCCTTTTTATTAATTTACTAGTTAATTATAATAGATAGACAAAGCAAAGAAACAGGTCATTATCATCTAACTGACGATATTGCGTTGTGCAATTATCATAATCAACCTTTAAACCTTTGATAGTGAAATTACGCGCAAAATACACTGAGACACATTAACCCGGAAAAATATAATAATGATAGATTTCTTAAGAGATAGATAACCCAATTTTTCTATTACGATGGCAATTGACATCACGACCTATATCCGCTATATAATGTATGACAGTGACATGTGTAACGATGACAGTTATTCTTGGCTTGTAAAGTAAATAATGATTTGTTAGATGTGATGGTGTATGATTAAATATTGTTGTTATTGGTTTAAGTTCATGTTTTATTGATTATCCTGTTGATTTTTTAGGTTTTAAGCCGGTTAAAACGTACATAAATTTCATTTTTGATGAAAGTGCACGTTTTTGTTGTGATCAATTTGAATATTTAGTTTGAAGAAACTTCAAATAGGATCGAAAGGTTTTTATTTTGAGTAGACTATCTCCGCCAGTTTCAAAACGCTACTGACTCTAGTTGCGCTGTTCTAAAATGTCATACTTATGGAGAAGAACTGTCAAGAAGAAAGTTACAAGACGTCATTTCGTCCTGTGGGTCAGTATATTAATTAATCGGGAAAAAGACAGACGTTGACGTGTTTTAGGCTATAATGTCGAAAAATCTAAACTGATTTTGACACATGTTGTAGTAATCTCATAGCATACTTTTTTAAACTTGTTATAGTTTTTCATTGCGTGACTATGAGTCACCTAGTCTTAAGAAATCCCAGTCATTTTGATACATATTAGGCTCAGAGTTACTCCACTACGATTATATTTAACTATCTTCAGATTACGTCTAACCGCGAAAATACTTTAACTGTATCACTTATTACGTTATTTCAAATTATACTCTATTACAAGTTGATAGCGTTCATTTTGCTATATCAGAAGTGTTTCGTAAAGTTGTCTGCACTGATTTTCATTTCCCTTGTGTTAGATAACTAAAAATCGTTACACATGAGATTTATGTATGAATAAAAGTGTTAAAAAGAGGTTTGTTACCATGTGATTGTTAGATTTACAGTTAATAAGTCGACTAACGCCTCTCATTGCATGTAGTATCTGAATCGCTCAAATGTATGGAAATGACATTGTATTTGTCAAGATACGTGACAGACTTGTCAGTTCAATACATTTTAGCAATTTGTTAGATTTACCTCTCGGATAATGTAGATTGTCTTCGAGCCCTGTATCACTTATTACGACTGTTGCAGTTATATAACGTATCTATGCGTTATCAATTACACAATTAAATGTATTTTCTTTCTTTATGGAAGAGAGATGCTACTATATATAGAGCACTCGATTGCATATAATCAGTTCTATTTCTGAGAATTTATTTACACAAATTGAATACGGGTTCGAGTCAAAAATAATAAGCACAACCAATATTGTTTAGTAAAATAGTTTCATGTAATAATATACTCTCAATATTTACGTTAGTTATTCATTAGTTAATCCTTGATAGTCAAATACCTGAGTCCTTATTACGCGCAATAGTGATGTACCACTATCGATATTGCAATATGAATATTAAATCGCGCACGTGTTGTGACTATTAAGCAGTTATTGAATACTTTAGCGTTACGTAATCTTTGTATAATTGATTTATTACAATACATTTGTATGAAGATGTTTTGTTGACAAAGTTATAAAATTAACTACTTTTAACTTATTCAAGAACGAATTAACTAAGTGACGCTCTAAAATGTATATTTGTCACTACATTAAAGTGGTGTTCTAAAATGCCTGTTAGTCTCTATATTCCACTTGATAATAACAAAGACAGCATGAATCCTAAAGGTAAACTCTTAATATGAGTCGTTCTTGAATATGCCAGCTGCTATTCAATCCATTTTAGTCCCTTGTTGATCTAATCAGACTTTAGTTTCTGTACGACTACACACTCATAGAGGTTCGTATCGCACGTAGCGGAGACAACAATCACAGTATAAATACATGATACAGTGCTTTAAATAAGCCGTTTCTAAAACTAAAATGCCTACAGCCAAACAATATGAGCGATAGGGCTGCCTACCTACAGAATTTTAATTACATCAACAACATACTGTCTGTTGGTCACTGCGACAAGTTCGCGACTGTATCCACAGTCCACTCTCTACCACCTACACCCACCTATTCTACGGTCATGCCACAATCCAATAGTGTAGGCATAACTCGCGTAACGTCCGTATATGAAGACTTCATTCAAAATTACACTGTTATACTGTGTTACAGTCCAAGAGTATCGGAGAGTTGCTTTGTGTACGTAAACCTTATATCAAAAGTCCTTGAATTACTTTCATTTGTGTTGTACATCAAAAGCTTGATAACTATAGATTAGATTGACGCCAACGCTTTTAATATGGCCGTCGTATTATTTAGATAAACGTAACATACACCCAAGATAAAAATAACATGGATATGTGATGAAAACCAGCGAAACGGAAAATCTGATCACAAGTTAAGAGTAGCAACATGCAAATAAGTAAATAGACAAGTTACTTATCTCCTCACGCTAACGCTGACAAATCGCTCCAATGTATTGAACTGACACACTGATAGTCAAAGACACATCACTTATCGAAAAGAGTTGTCAATTCCATTAATTTAAGCGATTTTCAAATGAAATCAAATTCAATTCAGTTTGGGCAAATTGCCAATCCTCAGTAAGCTAGCGTGGTGATCAATGCTCAAACCTTTCCTTTTTGGGAAGAGGCCTGTACCCAGCAGTGGGACGTATATAGGCCTGATAATTACATTAATATGATAAACTAACTAAAGTCCTAAAGATATCGGTTGGTGCCACCATCAGTTTAGCTCCAAAGTATTAAATTACTTGAATAAGTTTGCAAAATTCCATCTTCATTGCAAGTCAAGTAATCATCACTCAACAATTAAAATCTGCGATAAAGATTAAAAATTTCAATAATAGATAAGAAGGAATACAAAAATTCGAGACAATGGTGTTGGCGCCAATTAAAATGCACAGGTTATAAATAGTTTTCCCACGACTGTAGTCTGTGACGACCATAGACAATGGTTCTCATAGAATGACGAAAACTATACGCAACCTCCTTTTTGTTTTATGTTCAAGAGTTTCTAACTCTTAAGTTTACGAGGTGTTTTGGGTTAGATCTTTACAAATACTAGTTTTTAGTGAAGGTAAATGTTTTTGTTTGTGACGCTTTCACGCTTAAGCAACTTTAATCTTCTTAAAGACTCTTTCGCCAATGAAAAGCTGTATTATTAGCGAGTAACGTGAAGTTTATTTTATTCTCTTTATTCCCACGGGAATGAAACTTATGCGGGTGAAACTGTGGGGTGCCGCTAGGTCTTAATGTATAATGTGTTATTGCAAATGTATGTCCCTTTTTAATTATTTACTAGTAAGAGTGAGATAGACTACAGATAGTGACAGCAGAATGATCGTTTAAAATAATCAGGCCTAAAGATCGTTTTTTTGTATGCCAAAATGACATTGACTCCATACGGTCAGGTCAATGTCATTTTACATATAATATAATATGTAGAAAGTGAAAGCCAAATATTGAATCTGGAATCGCCAATCCACAGTTAGCTAGTTTGGTGCTCAATGCTCAATCCTTCAATGTATGTGAAGGGGCCTGTGACCAGCAACAGACTTATACAGGCTGCAGCAATATACTCAACTTATCTACTGCTAGGTATCATCATTAATTAACCTGTTGCCCACTGTTGAACATAGGCCTCTCCCAATAAGGGCCATTTCTGCGTATCCTCCGCCTTCCGCATAGGTATAAGAGTAAATAAAAACAAGGCAGCAATATGCCATAGAACTAAAGCCTTTAAACCATTAGCCATCCATTTCCTTTAACTAAATACTCATTCCGATAAAACAGGAAGGAAGAATACTAGGATATTAATATTTCTCATACTTTTTGCATTTCTGCAAATTGCTTGAGGATGCAATATGGAGTGTGTATACAATCGTAGTAATAAGCTATGTATCCGTTTTGTCTAGAGTACTTGGAAGTAAAGAGTATTTATTTAATCTTCCTGTTCCTAACGTGTCAGTAGTAAAAAAATGGTATGCTTAGTTTCTTACATCTCGTAACAAAAAAATCAAAATTGCAAAAGTATATGGATAGACTACAGCAACTTAAAAGAATCACTTCAAATGTCTGACAAAGGTGATGTTTTTCATATATGTATAACGGCATTATTATACTTCCAATTTCGGCCACGTGCCAAAAGATCGTTGTAGCAGTACTGACACTTTCATTGGATACTTTTTGCTATGACATTGACTTCTTCAGTAGGCCCTGATGATCACTGGCTAACTGCTCAAACAGTGATTTAAATCGGCCTCTGTTTTAACAGATCTATACAGTTATTTAAGGCTTTGGTTGCTTCACTATACTAAAACGACCTACCTCATTGCCATTTGTCGGTGCAAAAACTCCTCTCATCACAAAACAACCTTCCGAAGTCATAAAATCAATGATCTATTCCGGTCCAATCCCAAAAACTAATACCACTGGTATTAGTTCGGAAATTAAATTATTATTTTGCTTGAAACGAAGACCATATTTCAAATATTTAAATGAAGTACTTAATCTATTCCCAACGAATCCCAAAACATAACTTTTGGTACAGTCACAGAAAAAAGTTTATTTTGCTTTTTAATAATTTAATATAATGATCGTAATTCAATCCTAAATCTTTACAAACACATTTTGTCTTATCGAGAATCTTATTGTTTAAAAATCCTAATCAACCAATCACAGCCAAGCATTGAGCAAACGAAGCGCCTTAAGCCTTTATTACTGACTGTACCTTCAAACCATTTTACTAATTTTGGGATTCGTTTATGAGTGGGATTCGTTCGGAATAGAAATTAACTGCGATAAGAAATAAATACAAGTGGTATTAGTTTTTGGGATTGGACCGGAATAGATCAAATCAATGGCATCATCAAGTACCATTGTGGTATTTTGTAAATAAATCGCAAAAACTGCCACAAGGTATGTATTAGTGCACGTTTGACAATGAACGGGTATGGGTATTCCAAGGTTGGTCGCTAAATTGTGATACACAATAAAAACAACATGGATGCCATGTTTTTGTGTTTAGATATTTAATTTGTAGGTATAGAGACTAAAATTATGTTAGATCGAGATAAAAAGCGGTCGGTAAATGTAGGTTTGACATATATTTGGTTGTATCCTGGTTAGGTACTCAAATTTGCCTAAATAGGTATTATGCTTTAAGCTAAATGCGAATCATTCACGTAGGCTATATTTATAACAGCATTTTTGTTTAAAAAGCAAATGTCAGTAATTCGTTTAAAAGAACAGTGAATGACAACGAGGAATACATTTTTTATTTGAATTAAAACTACTATCGTCGAAAACGGAACAGAATTTCAATATTTTTGAGGAACTAAAGATAAATAAACTAAAAATAATTACAATTCTAGATAATAACGTCAATATTTATCTTATATGAACCTTGAACTCGAAATGATTTTCCGCGCAAAAAGTTTTATCTAAACAAATATTATTTGCTGGGTGATTCGCATGAAATGATAATAAACTAACAAAACAAAACAATTAGTCGAATATTTTGGTGAAAATAACAACTAGATCCGTTCTAGGAACTTGCAAATCAGACTTTTAGCTTCATGTAAACGGGTGCAACGCGAGTTATGCTACGCTATCGGATCGTGACATGACCGTGGCATGATACAGAGGCAAGCGTGTCGTAGTGACAAAAAGACGGTGTCTTGTTGATGTAATTAAAATACTGTAGCTGTCAAAATCGCGGAAATACAGTTCCGCGATTAATTTTGAGAAACGGCCGATACTGTACTGTACTTATACTATGTTGTTACCGTAGTTCACGTTTTTGGGACAAGAGCAATGAAACTAATTTTTAAGTACCACGTGACGAACGAATAGTCCAATTTGATCCCCTCAAATGTGTTGTAACTCGTAATACTATTGGGGTCACTCGGGTCACTGTTGTCCAAATATCCGAGGGACAATTTGTTGGTACTTTTGGTGCCGCGTTCCCGTTCGACCCGGCGACGGTAGCGAAGGCTAGTGAATGACCTTAATTATTTATTGCCGTTGGTGATATAGGAAGACTATATTAATATTCTCATCTTCCTGCCCTTATACCATTTCACTTGGGGTCGGCGCAACACGTCTTCTAGACATGTTGCTTAAAGTTTTGGCTATGGTTTTATAGTCGGCCGCCTGCCTGACATTAACCCTCTTTGGGAATGCGATTGTTGGTTGTTAACCCGCCACCATTCGGGTGACCCAAGGTGCTTGGTACAGTGCACTGGGTCTTAAGGTCCATTAGTCGCCTTTTACGACACGCAGTGGAGGATATGGGGTGGTGCTATTCTTTATATCCGGACACCACACGGAATTATTGTATTAATGTTAGTAATATACAATTTGTTTTAACGAGAGTTCACCTCTATGCATAGGTTATAAAAACTGGTTACAGCTGGTACTCGAATAAATATACGCTTAGCCTTAAAAATTTTGATCAGCTGATGACAATTCAGTATGGTAAGCAATAGGTGCAAGTCCAATTTATCCCTACGTCGCCGCGTCATTCTTTCGGCAAAGATAAAGATAACTTATCATCCCTAGCATAAACCTGGGCGGGCAGCAGCTAGTAATACTATAAATGAAAACAAGATTGATATTACACTGAAAATTGACTATTATATAATACATGTGAAGTTATTCGGACTTGCTTCTACTTAACATCTCGTCGATATATTAGCGAATACTGACCGATGACCTAGACACACTTCGAAGATTGTTTTATACCTTACAATGTTGTATACGTATATGCCAATGCCGGCCCGCCATTTTAAATTAAAAAAGTAATTGAAATTGTTTATGTTAATGTGTAAAAGGCTTTTACAAACTGTTATTGTTTTGTTTACAACTGCGGTTAATAGTTTTTACTGTAAATGGTCTTGAAGTGGTATTACCTATCTGGCAAGCGTAAAGCAAAAAGTTCTACAAGTATTACTGTTAAAAAAACTTTTTGTACACATGCAAAAATTCCGCTTCCGATATTTTAAAATCTCATAATAAGATCAATGAATAAAACGTATTAAAATCACAGAAAACATCTACGTGCTTATGTTACTAATAATATGAACGCGAAAGTTTTTGTGGAGGAATGGATGGAAGTTTGTCACTTTTTCATGCTCAAAAAGCTGGATAATTTTTGATGAAGTTTGGTATGGAGTAAGCCATAAGGTTTTTGTTATAATGAACATTAGCGCAGGCAAATTCGCGGGCAACCGCTAGTCAAAAATAATTTAACCAAAACCGACAATTTTATGAACTTTACCATAATTTTTACTCATAACAGTGTAAGTATAACAATAATTATCCCGATTCGCGCCAATAGGTTAACAAGATGGCGGCGAGCGCGAAATGGCAACCGTTTGAGGTTAAAAGTGAAAGAGATCACGCCTTCTATTGTTTGCAAGGGAACTGTAACATTCCTGCATTGTGTGATATTAAGTATTGGTGTTATGAAGCAATAAGAACAGAAAAAAAAAATATCTACAAGATTCTTCTTTGAGTTAATAAAAAGCCATAGACAAGTAGAGGAAAGATTTTGTCTATTTACCTATGTTCAGTGTCTTAAAAATCAATTATACAATAATAATAATCATAAACGAGCCTATAAAAGTTCCACTGCTGGGCACAGGTCTCTTCCCATATAGGGAAGGTTTGAGCATTTGATCACCACGCTAGCTCACTACGGATTGGCGATTTCAGATTCCAATATACGGATCCAGGTTTCCTCACGCCGTTTTCCTTCACCGTTTGTCAGTGTCTTAGAATAATTAAGAAAGTACTTAAAACTAGGAAAATGTCAAATTGGTACTTGCCTGTGCTGGGGATCGAACCTGCACCTAGTGCATACTATTGTTGTCTAGTACTCATAATAGTTAGTTCGAGACCAGACGGCGTTGTGTGAGAGTCATAGAATATTAATATAAATATTATCTGCATAGAAAACTATAATTCAATATCCTATTCCCGATAATGAAAGTAACGATACACCTTAAACGAGGGTATTAACGAATATCAAATATCTATACGGCTGACGAAGCAAAGAACTAAGAAACCTGGCAATTGATTTTCAACCTTATTCCTTAGGTCCTAAGCTCCAAAATCAACCCAACTTTTTGCTGTTGCAGTGATTTAGTATTCTACAGCCAATTTTGGACTCTATGTAATTGGATAAGGGTTCATATTGCTTTAGTGTTGTGTTAATCGGGATTTAGAAATATTATACCAATTTTAGTGTCTATAATTGGTTTGGTATCATTTTACTGAAGTGTAGATTTCAATGTCTTTGTATAGATTTAGCTATCCATACTAGTCATACGAAAAAGTGTATGTCCGTCTTACATGGCAAAACGGAGCGACAAAACTGTCTAGATTTTTTAAGTGGAGATAGTCAAAGGGATGGCGAGAAACATAAGCTACTGCTTGACTCTTTCTCCTATTTTCCTAGAATGGGGGGAGTGGAAGTTTGTACGGAGCTTCGTGTGGCCTGCTTAGATATTAGTAGCCCAAACTAGCCTGACTATTAATCCAGGGTGTCAGCTACCTCCAAATCAATTTTATCAAAATGAATCCAGCTGTTCGACCGTGAATAAGGAACACAAACTTTCGCTTTTATTATATTAGTGTTATTCAATTTTTTAATCTGATTGTGATCAATACTCAATCCTTATCTATTCGTGAAGATGGTTGTGCCCAGCAGTGGGACGTTATAAACTGGTTATATAGTAATTTGGTTTTCAACGACGGGCGTGTATGAAGCGTGATGAGTGCGTATGAAGCTAAAGTGGTATGCCAGGATCGTAGCAAATGGAAAGATGTGACCTCTGCCTACCCCCAAGGGAAAGAGGCGTGATGTTTATGTATGATTTTCAATGAATTGGTACTTATATTGTTTTGTTTTATTATTTCATTGATACAATACATTGAATGAGTAGATAAGGGCAAGAAGATCTTCTTGCCCTTATCCCATTTCACTTGGGGTCGGCGCAACACGTCTTCTAGACATGTTGCTTAAAGTTTTGGCTATGGTTTTATAGTCGGCCGCCTGCCTGACACTAACCCTCTTTGGGAATGCGATTGTTGGTTGTTTACCCGCCACCATTCGGGTGACCCAAGGTGCTTGGTACAGTGCACTGGGTCTTAAGGTCCATTAGTCGCCTTTTACGACACCCAAGTGGAGGATATGTGGTGGTGTTATTCTTTATATCTGGACACCACAGGGAATGTATGTCCCTCGGAATGTCACCTCGAGCTATCAACACAAAAATTACTACGATTTAGCTGTTCCTATTCTCTATTTTATTTTCTCTAATCAAAGACTGCTCGACTTATCTGGATAGATCGGTTTAAAAAAACCACTAAAAAGAAGTACCACACAAAGATTTCATATGAATAAGTTTTACTGATAAGGAAGTCGTGGTGGCCTTGAGGTTCTATGTATGGATTTGTATAAACGAAATGCAGGTTCGGTCCCCGGAGCAGGCAAGTAGGTATGTGACTTTCGCAAAGTTATATGTGCTTTCTTAATCATTCTCAGACACTACTGACAAACGGTGAAGGAAAACATCGTAAGGATTCCAAACATAGGAATCTGCAATCGTCAATCTGCAGTGAGTGGTGGTCAATGCTCAAACCTTCCCTATATGGGAAGAGGCCTGTACTAAACTGTTTACACATAAGCAAGCATACATTATCGAGTATATCACTCGATTACCGAGCAATAAACAAGGCTCGATGAGTTATCGATTAACTGCTAGATCCGCATTCGATTCCTTCCTCTTTCGTAATTGCTTTAACATAATACGTTATGCGTACTACAATACAAATTAACATTGTTTGTGAGTGTAATAATGTACTTTGTGCATTACACTGTGTTTACTTAGTCAATTTTACGTTGAACATTGCTGTACCAAATCAAAAGGTTTTATTTCGAGCAGGCACTTTTAAAACGTTTCTGACTCTAGTTGCGCGGTTCCAAAATGTCATTTATATGGAGAAGAACCGGCAAGAAACTCCATGAGTTACTCTTTTAAAAACAGAAAAATACAGTTTATACCATAAGTAAATTATGCTTTGATATACGTCCAAAAATAATAAAGATAGAGTTTTTGCGACACATGTCACAAAAACGTCATCGTAAAATCTATACACATTGAAACTATATGGCCTTTTAACTAGTCTCGTAAAATTATTAATCCCGGTTTTTTAGATACCAGGGTCTGTTGACAAGTTACATTTCTCCAAGGCGTACGCTGACATACTCCCCTCCAATGTGTGAAACTGACAAGTCAACGTCAAATCAGTTGTCAAAACGAACCGTCATTGCCATACATTGGAACTATTTCATTCGTTTACTATTATAATGCGATGTAACATTGTTTTAGTCCTCAGTAATATTAATTTTCATAAACGTATACCTCTAGTGGACTCGTGTCGAGGCACTAAGTTAGGTAAATACTAAATACGCAGAGATTATGCGAGTTGCGATATTACGCAATCACATGAGGCAGTCGTTATAAATAGCTCATGCTTTACTGGGTTTATTTGCTGAATGCAACTTGATGAGATTCTGGCGTAGTTAAATATTGTAATAGTAGTTGTGATTGTGGAGAGGTAGAACTCAAAACATTACTGAGGAGTCTAAATTTTAGGTATTTTTTGGTAATAGAGCTTCATTTACGTAGTCTTACCCAGACTTTCGTGAATAAAGGAACGATTAGGTAAAAACTAATCCCTCGATACGCATCCTGTTAAAAATGGAGCCTAAACTGCGACCAGACCACAAAGGTAACCATATCGTAACATTATTGCAGTTGTGGAAGCGTGACAGCGCACTACAAGGCGTAGAGCGACGTCTCTCTTCCACACCTGCAAGTTTGTTTTTAAGAGGTAGTGGTAGGCCTTCTGTACACGTAACATTTTTGCATTCGTTAATAAAAGTACGGTACAGATAGGTACGTGTACATACATTTATTACTTACACAGGGCCAAAAGAAAGTATTTTTCTCAACAAATACCGGATAATTTTGTACTTTTATCCCACATTAGTCCCAAAACCCTAGTTTAATATGCCCATAAGAGACATTTCCTAAAATTGTCGTGACTACTCGTTACGGAACATCCTCATTTCAGCAAATAGCTTGAGTCATGGACGAACATAGCTCGTGGCTCCAGGTATGTTGATGTATCTCGATAAGAATGGACAATTGGTCAAGCCCTTGGGAATTGTGAGAAAAGGAGGATAAATAAATTAAGATTTAAGGAAACAGGGATTTATAAGTATTTAATCAATGATTAAAACCTTTTTACTTGCTTTTTTGTCTGCAAGACATGGTTATTAGCAATCAGACCGCAATTGTGCATAACTCTATGTCATTATGTTCACTGCTATGATTTTATAACATACAATAAAATATTCCATTGTCTTTTGATATTGATAGGACTTTTACTAGCCAATACTGAGTGAGTTACTGGTCACGACAATGCAAATTAATTAAGAAGAAGCTTTATTGAAATTGAGAGAAGTAGGAAAGTGTTCTACAAAGTACTATTTCCCATTTTTACCAATTTTTAGGCTCATATTATAATATTACAAAAGATAGCTCATTTTTTAATGTCGTATCTGATTGACACTGACCGGAACTATAAAATACTCGACTGGCCCTAGTATACCATAATACAGGCCTTTAAAAAACTATAAAAACAAAACTCACTTCGATTTTGAAACAGATGCTTACATTACAAGATGGCGCTCGGGTCAACGCCCCTTTGACAGAACAATACCTGGCTGCAAATAATACGCAAGTGTTACCGTTGCCATTATATAGGTCAGCTAGTTCTGTTTTCAAACATATAGTCCAACAAATCTAAGAAGTACCGTTTGACAGTTATGACAAATAGGATAATAGGGTTGGGAGTAAAAAAATCGATTACTATAATATCCGATTTTTATGAGATCGATTACTATAATATCCAAATTTTAAGAGATAAATTGTCATAATGAAATAAAAGTTATGTTTAGGATATTTTATTTATACACTACTAGTACTAGAATCGTCATCGTCATCGTCATTTAAATTATTGACTAGTTGATTATCTATGAAATTATCAAAGTGTACGTCTCTGTCGAAGTCGTAATTTATTTTAGGGTACCTATGTATTAAGTGCATAATGCGGTCGCGCAGTAATGTGTCGTCAATTGATAATTTGAAAGTAATACATTCGATTTTTCATATATGTAATCGATTTTTTCGCATACAAGTGTATCTGAAGAGTCACAACACTACAAGCAGTGACCTAACTAAGTGACTTTGCAATGAGGTCAAAAATAGAACTATTAGAAATTATTTACTATGTAAATAGGTGTTATTTTGCTTTGTTTGAAAGTTTTCAATTAAATTAGGATATTAAAAATTGAAAATTTTTAAATACAATAATAAAATCTTTCTAAATTCATGGTTTTATGACAAAGGTTGTCGAAACTGAGTATTGTACGCATGAACAAAGTTGTTTCGGTTTGAAAATGATGAAACGTCAAACGGTACTTCTTAGATTTGTTGGACTATAGAATTTGTTATTTTAATTAGAATATCGTTGCGTTTTAAAATGGTCGTCGTTGATTAGAGGGTTATTTTAGATTGTAAATTAAAAGTATAGAAAAAATAGGAATTAATAAAGAAACAATTGTATGTTATTTACTAGATTTCAAAAAAATAAGGATATACATTCAACAGTTTCTAGCTGCGTTTTCAAAGGGATTGCATAAAAAAATATATTTATGATATTTAATTGCTAAGATATTATAACAAACTGTTTTACAGTATGGCGATCTTTCGATTTCTTCATGATTAAATACATGTATGGTTTAATCCACTTACAAAAACCATTTTCTTCAATAACCATATTATTTCAGGCAAATAGCAACAAACAATAAATTTGTTAATCAAAACAAATCCCTAAAACTTATCTGCCGTCCTCGGACCTCACATAGCGTAAAGATAAGCACAAAATTACGTATCGAGTAGAATTTTAATTAAACGTTATCAAAATGTACGTAAAATAATTACATTTTCTGTGTCATGTAATACAAGAAAGGCTTGAAGTTGCATCGGCAAGGCCGTTTGTTTGACCTTCGAATAATGTTTATTAATATCACGAAAATCTAATAAAAAAACAGTTATTTTTTTTTCTTCCTGTCCTGAACTCTTAAAGACTGAGTTCTTTTTATTTCTTGTACTTCTGAGTCGATAATACCTCTTCTTAAAAAAATACTGATGCAGTTGTGGAAGCATGACAGCGCACTACACGGCGTAGAGCGGCGTCTCTCTTCCACAACTGTAATAATATTACTTTAAAAGTTTAGATATTGTTTCTAATCATTTTTAGTTATAAATATAATACCATTTTGATGCAAAGAAATAACCAATTTTCTAGAACAAACAAGTTACATTTCTCCTCACACTATCTCTAACAAATTACCCAAATGTATTGAACTGACATGTCAAAGTCTGTCGAAAACTGTCAATCCCATACATTCGAAGTTTTCTATTCATTTTCTATTGATGTTACATTGTCTAAGCAATCGTTGTAATTTACGTTTGCCTTTGTGACAACAAGGAAAGATCTCTTGTTATACAATTATCTGAGGACGCATACATTAATTGATTTAATTAACAATGTTTAAGGAAACTAGTTGTGTTAACTACTATGATTATGTTATCTGACATGGTTGGATTATATTTATATTTTACGGTTAATGTTTATATGGTGACCAAATATTCTAATAAATAAGTTTTTTTAAGCATATATTTGTTTGAATTTTCCAACTTAGTGACTGAGACGGAATGACATAACTATTAATTAAAATTAAGTAATTCAAACTTGAAAGAGTAAAATGAAACAAGCAACATAATATATTTAACGATAGGTAAGCAAGAGGTCTTAGAATCGAACCGCGGGATGAACACATACCAATTAAGTTTCATAACACATTTTTTTTTTCTACAGTACCTAGACATTTTCTTGCAACATAACATTTTAAAATACACATTTAAACTTTCAACGTGCACGACTCCACCACCTAAAGCGAAATTTACATCTGAATGATCTGAAAGCTAGACACTTCAATACTCAGCGTAGAAGCGTGAAACAAAAGCAAATCTTACTTCAAAAGGTATATAAAAACATCAATCAAAACGCAGCCAGGTCAGTATATCAATAAATAAAACGACACTACCGTCATTGTCAAGTATTCCTACAACATAAATTCAAATTGATGAAATAAACCCATTCACGTGCGATCCGGAACGTTTCGTAGGTACGTCGTACAACTTCCGCGTAGTGAACAAAGACGGAATGACAAAGACATTGTCTTGAATATAGAAGCTTGGACTAGGCGAGATTATTGTACGAGTTAAGTTAAGATACATTGCCGGTTATAGATACATCATTTTTAGGGTTCCGTAGGTACTCAAAGAGTAAAACGGAACCCTATTACTAAACCTCCGCTGTCTGTATGTCTGTCTGTCTCCAGGCTCTATCTCATAAACCGTAATAGCTAGAAAGCTGAAATTTTCACAAATGATGTATTTCCGTTGCCGCTATAATAACAAATACAAAAAATAGAGAAATATTAAGGGGAGTCCTTATACAAAAAACGTATTATTTTTACTCGATCTTAATAAACGGGTATTTGATTAGTATACCTACAACAAACGTGATTTTCTATTATAGATGATAGTACGGAACCCTTCGTGCGCGAGTCCGACTCACACTTGGCCGGTTTTTGATACTAGAGCTGCTGGAGAAGCAATGTATAAAGGTAAGATTTTTTTCCCCTCATCTGTAAGAGTATGGAAGGAAAGACGATTCTTTGTTTTCTTATGATTATCAAGTGTCAATGTTTTTTATATGACGATAAAGGGTTGTAATAAAAAAGGCTACTGTTTTCAAATGAAAATTGTGTCATGGTAGGCCTTCTGTACTTAGAGATTGAGATTAAACTGCACGAGCAGAGTAGTATAGATCGCCACGCCAATTAGTACTGTGCGTGACGTGTCGCGAGTTTTTTTGACAAGAATTTGAGCGATCCATAGGTGATTGTTCTGAGTCTGAGTGTCTTTGCGCATGTGAATTAAATGTCTGTAAAACCTGCGATACAAGGATTAAATTCTTAAGTGCGAGAGTCGTTTCATTTAAAAGGACAAAAAAATATCTGTAAGGGCGACACACCACTACATTTTCAAGTAACTTTATAACAGTTGTGGAAGAGTGACGCCGCTCTACGCTTGTAGTGCGTTATCACACTTCCACAACTGGTATCACTTCAATAGCTCGTACTATACAATTGCATAAACAACAGCTCATAACAATTAGTATCATGTGTATTTGCACAACAGTAAACGTTACGTGGCCTCATTTGAGCAGGTCTTTGTTAAAATTCATGTTAAATTAGTTTGTGTGTAATGTCAAAGTCGTAATTTAACTTGAAGAGGTTTTTTGGAGTTTTAACTGTACATATTTAAAACTCCAAAAAACCGCTTTAATAAAGATACCTAATACTACACTTAGATTTAAGAGATTTTAGTGAGTGTTGGATATACCTCTTCAGATTTGAAAGATGATTGTTAGAAAAATATTGAAATAAGGATTGTAATATCTTATTATACATATGTGATATACTACATATTGTGATGCAATTAACTAAAACCAAATATTTCTAACGTACCTCAACCCGAGGTACTTTCAATTCGAATGTATTTTTTTTTCTTTTACTTGTACAATACAATCACAGCTAATGCTAATTTTTCGAACAGTTTTAAGTCATCACACAAATGTTTGTCGCGAGATCTCGTTGACCCAATGACCCGCTATGACAAAAGATGGTCGACACACAATTAACGCAACTAGACCGTCCTAATATAATTCATTTGAATGTTACCCTGCGAGTTGTGAGCAATTCAGATTTCTTTAGCCGTTCTTAGAAATTAGGCAGATCTGTATTTTTAGTTGTTAAGGATTCAATGATCATCATCATCTTCCTGTACTTATCTCATTTTACTTGGGTTCAGTGCAACGCGTTTCTTTTTAGGGTTCCTTACCCAAAGAGTAAAACGGAACCCTATTACTAAGCCTCCGCTGTCTGTCTGTCTCCAGGCTGTATCTCATAAACCGTAATAGCTAGAAAGATGAAATTTTCACAAATGATGTATTTCCGTTTCATTACATTACAGTACACAATTAACAATCTTAAAATTTAGCACTTAAACTGAGCCTGTATATGCCAATAATATAAATACAGCAAGCAACAACCACGAACAAAATCAATATTAAATATTAACAGTAAGAACAGAATTGCAAAATCTAAGACAATAATAAGCGAAAATGACATTGCTTCGTTATTAGAATTAATAACGAGATCCTTGATAATAACTAAGTCTCTACCACGACCTCTTAAAGTAATATTATCGCAGTTGTGGAAGCGTGACAGCACTACACGGCGTAGAGCGGCGTCTCTCTTCCACAACGACGAATGTCTTACTTTAAGATATCGTGGTACAGATACTGATAATATCTACATGCAGTATTTGTCTAATGGTGTTTTTATTGTTAATATTTCTGGTATGCGTTGCAATGTCAGGAATAAAAAAGAGATTAGTTGTACCTACTGTCTTTTTACCTACCGGTTAAAACTGTGTTTTATTTTATCCAGAAACTTGATTGGTAAAACTCAAAATCAAAAGGTTTTTATTTCGAGTAGGCCTTCTCAGGCACTTTCAAAACGTTACTGACTCTAGTTGCGCGGTTCCAAAATGTCATTCTATTGAGAAGAACTGGCAAGAAACTCTATAATTGAACTGGTGACCCTAAAATAGCTTGGGGAAAGGCTACGGAGAAGACGAAGGAAAATCACCTCAAAGGTCTTATTCCTTCATCTTTCAGATTTTTAACTTCCTACCCAGAAAATTGCGAAAAGTCCCTTATAAATCTTACACACTCTCTTGACGGGTTAAGGGCAGATTTCCAAAACATACGTTAAGTAAACCTTTTCATGTGTTACAGAATCGGTAAGAAACTAAATAAATTCGTCTTGTATAGTCTAGTTTAGTAAAGGACTTATACAGTATTTTAAAAGTCGTGAAATCGTGACTCCAACACAAATCACTGACTGAAAACTTGGCATTAATCCATACTAAATAACTTAGATTATAGTATAAGAGCTAAAAGCAGGACAGAAGCAGTTGTGAAAGAGAGACAGCGCATTACACAGCATATAGCGGTGTCTCTCTTCCACACCTGCAATGATATTATTTTACCTCTTTACATTGATATTAAATACTCCTTGGTACGTAACAAAAGCGCTCTCAAAATCACCAAAAGTGAACGGTTCTAGACTTTCAAGGGTAGTAGTGATATGCAACCGTTTCAGTTTATATTCCTTCTAAATAATTAAGTAATATAATATTTAATGAAACCTTGATAATTAAGATTTGGTAATACTTTCGTGGCTTAAAACGTAAGTGGTCTGCAATTGTTTTAGTTTTTATCTTAAGAAATAAAGATGAAAATGAATTAAAATTACACATGTACATAGTGTAACTTCACTTCAATTCAATTTTATAATCTTTAAATAAAATGCATGTATTACATATACCACCACCTTTTCAAGTTAATTCTTGCAGTTGTGGAAGTGGGACAGCACAATACAAGGCGAAGAGCGGCGTCTCTCTTTCACAACTGAAATAGAACTGCAACTTTAAGCGGTGATATCTTCCGATAGGCAAACGTAACTCAACTATGACACGATCTTAACTATCCTGACTATTAACATGTAAGTGAAATGTTTTATCTTTCCACCACCTGTTAATGATTTACAATTGCGGAAACGAGACGGTGTGTTACACAGCATAGCGCGGTGTCTCTTCACTTTATTTTTTACTAGCTTTTGCCCGCGGCTTCGCACGCGTTAAGAAGTATAATTGTTTAGCAAGTTAGTGTAAAAAATTAGGGCCTACAAAACTTCTTTGTACACAATATTCTTAACTAATTTGTCATTTGGCGCTAAAACTATCAAGCTACTGGGAGAACTTACTCGTGAGCAAGCAACATAAAACTGCCCATGAGAGAAGCAATGTTCTCTCAAGTTTGAGACCCGCAAATTGAGAGTTTGCCCCTGAGACTTGTCATGGCAAGTCAAAAATCTAAGAAGATTTATATAAACTATTTCATCCCCTTATGGGTGGAATTTATCAAAATCCTTTTTTAGTGGATGCCTACGTCATATGCATGCAAATTCTCAGGCCGATGGGTTTAATTTTAACAAAGTTTCATACAAAACTTCATCCCCCTATTTTATCCCCTTGGGGGAAGAATTTATCTAAATCCTTTCTTAGCGGATACCTACGTCATAACATCTACCAGCATGCCAAATTTCAGCCCGATCCGTCCAGTAGTTTGCACTGTGCGTTGATAGATCACTATGTCAGTCACCTTTGAGTTTTATATAAATATATAGTAGACAACGAACAATTTAAACAACACATACAATGAAAACAACGAAATTTTCTTGTGCAACGAAAGTACAAAGTGAAAAATCAAGCTATTTTATTGCGGGGTATAACACCTCGGTACGCGCGATCGCAAGTCCCGTCGTGGTACCTCGTCCCGCGCCCCTCACTGCAACTCGCCCCGAGAGCCGCGTGCCGTGTGCGAAAATATAAAAAATATTCGTGCGTACTTTTTAATTTCACGATATATCAGAAACTATTCATCCGATTTATAAACTGTAAACGACAAATATTATCTCCATGATGTGACCTTTTTTTTAAAGTAAGTTTTAGACGTAAGAATTAATATGGTAGTACTAAAATCATGCTCAGAAAACATGTCTTATTTTTCTTTATCTGTTTAGCCTCATCATGGATTTCCCCTAAAAGATAGATATAGGACATCGCAAACTTTTTTGTAGGTCTATTGGAGCCCTACATTTTTGTAGTACATAGTATTCATATATACTTGAGTATTTCGGCAGCGTACGCGATAAAAGTGATTTAGCGGTAATTTTTTTCCGACTTACTTGACTAATATCCTTATTTGAAGATAACCGAGAGAAGTAGGGTGATTTCATATAGCCCATGGCAATTCGGAATGATGTAGCTTTCTAACAGTGAAAGAATTTTTAAAATCGGTTCAGTAGTTTTGAAGATTAGCGCCGACAAACATACAAACTCACAAACGCTTACCTCTTTATAATATTAGTCTAGATCAGTGAGATATACCGACAAGGCGTTGCCATTTCTTCAAGTAACACTGTTGTTAGAACCGTGACCGCTTCGCCAAATGTAATAATATTATCTACTTTAAGAGGTGGCGGTTGGCACGTTTTATACAGGTCTATACTATATTAGGTATGTCGATATTGCTGCAGAAAAATGTGTAACAAAGGCAACCAAGCTTCGTGACTGACAATTTGAAATCATTCGCGTGTGTAGCTGTACTTAAATGTCAATTATTAACCATTACACGACGTGGATTACGAGATTAACAAAACATCATTTGAAAATGTTAAGTTCTGGATATGTTTGTTGTACGACAAAATGTTACTTAGTTATTTATTTTTGAGATGTTTCCGTAAATGCTTATAGGTTTATTTTATTTCAGTTATCAACTCATTTCGTTAGAAGGCATTATTTGGGTTAAAATAGCCTGTTACGCCATAGAAAGCCATGTCATTTGTGAAAATTACATGGCCTTCTGTATTATTGGTATTATAATTTCAAAAATCGACTCGGTTGATCTTGACGCTCTATAACTTCACAGATACACAAACTCTTTTATTAAAAGTACGCCTAAAAGCATAGTGTTGAAAAATAAAAATCAATCAACATCACACAAATAAAACTCGTGAATGGGCAGCATTAAATACAGATTAAAAATACAATGGAACTTGCAACTTGACCTTAGGTTATCTGTGCAAAAATAATAGTCGGACAAAGAAATATTATAGGTACCATATGATTTATTAAACCGAGAATAATTGCTTGCTATATATTTTTTTATTTAGAGCGTGTTCCGGAAATGACTTATGACATTGACAGATCACTTAACCCGTTGATAGCTTATGTCAAAGTCAAGTTGACGTTTTAATGGCGGTAATTGACAGCGTATTAATTTATGGTGAAGATAGGTGTCGGTGGTGAGGCTTCTTAAGAACCGATATGTTACATAGACGAGCGTGTTAATTGTCAAGGAAAATCATTGTTAAGGTAAACATCTGTTTTAGTATTTTTTTCTTTGTTAGAGTATTTTCAAAGGATGATGTCTATGACTGCACGGATAGCCTAATGGTATAGGCCACCAGGCCAATTACACCTGTACGCGACGTGTCACGGGTTCGATTCCGCGTAGGCAAAGAGATGGTTTATTCATAATACATGGCGGCATTAGTTCCGATTTCGATCTCGTGCCAAAAGATCCTTATAGCACTATATTAAAACTTGAAGCCTTAGAAAGTTATCCTCAAGAAATGACATCGGTTAATCTTTAAATGGGCATAAAAATATTTCGTCGTGCCTTATAGATTCTTATTACCGCAATAATTGTGAAAGTTGCTTACACAATCGCTAGTAAACAGAATGAGCTTTGTGTAAGCTATTGTATTTATTTATAGCTATATTTATGGGTATTTTATTCCGGCTGTTATATCATTCTAGTTATTCTTTTATGTTGTAATTGTCTGGGAATAAAAGTAGTGGTATAATAATGTTCTGGGCCTGTAGAAAAGTTACATTTCTCCTCACGCTAACGCTGAGGAATCGCACAAATGTATTGAACTGACAAGTTAAAGTCATGTTATTTGTGGACAAGAATTGTCATTTCCATACATTTAACGTTTTCCACAGCGGTTTTGCTTGCAATAGCAAATCCGATAATTTCAAATTTATGTGGATGTTTTTTAGTTTTATCATATTACAAACAAGTAAAAATATATGAAGGTAAATAAAAATACCCAAACATTATGACTGATACGGAAACGGGAAAATTTAAACAACCTATCCACAATGTTTGTCGCATTAATTAGATAAGATTTTGTTTACACTCAACTTTGCCATATTAAATAAAATTGAATGGTTATATTAATTACACTAGAATGACAGATAAGAATAAAGATAAAAAAATCCATTTAAATCATTTTTAATACGTTTATAAAATCATAGTAGTTATATTCCTCTCTCTAGCTGCATGGCATATCATATTTTAAAGGACTCGCAGTAAGATATTTATTCCGTATATCGCGGGGGTTTCACAGACATTCAATTCACATGTAAAAAGACACCCAGACTCAGAACAAGCATCTGTGGATCGCACAAATTCTTGTCTTTCCAGGATCGAACTCGCCTATACCACTCGACTATCCGTGCAGTGTGATTTGTTTGCGGATGAGTGGAAGGTGATCTTGTCTGAATGCTTGGCGTATGATTGCATACCAGGGATATATTATGTTTCTAAAAATTGCTTGTCTTTGGTTCCTAAAGTGTGTGTGTGACACTAAGAGTGTCACTTGCGAGATGACGTCAGTTAGGAACGTGTGAAAGAAGAAGACATGCTGCGCCAACCCCAAATAATGATTGGGATAGGGGCAGGGGAATGATGATGAAGAGATTGTTTTTCTTTCTTATAATAAGCGGTTGTTTAACCGTTATAACAATATATAAACTTAAATAATTACAAGCATTTTAATTCCACTAAAGCTTGTCCTATGCGGTGATCGATACTGCAGCACTACGCGCACTAGTCATTTAGCGGTGTGCGGTCATATACCACATTGCAATCCAATTTTGAGTTATCACTTCGTAAACAATACACTTTGAATGAACGCATGCGTCTGTACTAGTGACCATATGCGCACGTTGACGCATAATTATCATGCTTTCCGGTAACGCCCACCGTTTTGCCTACTTTAGAGACAGACAGACATACATATCATTATTTTAATGTAGACTATTCTTCGGTGTACCATTTTCCAAGCTATATGAAGGCCAGTCCAGTCTTACCAGATTCAAGCAAATTATAAGTCCCACTATTGATCAAAAGCCTATACATCAGCCTGTAGATAAGTAACATTTCTCCTAACGCTTACGCTGACGAATCCCTTAAATGTATTGAACTGACAAGTCAAAGTCACGTCTCTTGTCGAAAAGGAATGTCATTCCCATACATTTTGAATTCCCTATTACTTTTCTATTATAATGCGATGTAATATCTTGGCCCTGATCATTGAGCATTGATCACCACGCTTTGCATTCAGGATATCGAAATGACAACATTAGTAAAATATCCTTTCAAAGTCTAATCTTAGGAATTTGAGACTTACTCAATTAGGATAAGAATTAAATTCAACTGCACCTACAGACAATGCGTCTAGAATCTCGGCATTGGATGACGTCACCATAGGATGTACTTTCGATTTACCGTTGACCTTCTATTTTGGTAGATAATGGTAGTAATTTAATTATTTTAATTAAAATGGCGCCGGATTTACGGTAAATAACATTTCTTTTACATGGAGAATTAAGATAAGTGTTTTTTGGGCTTGAAAATACTTTTATCTACATATAAGTTCGTATGTTTTTCAATTTTTTTACCTAAGTAAACAAGTGTATCCGTTAGTAAAGCTATTGGTTTAATACCATCGCTGAAAACAGGACTGTTACAGTTGTGGAAGAGAGACAACGCTCTACGCTGTGTATTATGCCGTCTCACTTCCACAATTTCAAACAGTCTTATTGTAAGACATTGTGATAAGTCCCCGGATAGTCAATAGTACCGACTTAAAGACTAATTCAATCCATATCTATTGACAGAAGTCTAATCATGACAATAAATATTTAAATGTACATACTCTGAGGGTTATTAAACCAATAATCAGATTGTGATACACAAAAACAACGCTTAACTAAACACTTTTTGTTCAGCCTAACAACAAACCAAGTCTTCAAGCAGCCTACCACCACTTCTTAAAGTGATATTACTGCAGTTGTGGAAGCGTGACAGCGCACTACACGGCGTAGAGCGGCGTCTCTCTTCCACAACTGCAGTAATATAACTTTAAAAGATGGCGGTTTAATAAAATGCAAATATACAGAATCATTTGATTAGCATTTCTTTGTGAACGAGGCTGTTTAGCTAGTTATAATGCTCTTGAACTTTAGCCGTATCTATCGTAAGTGTTTGATAGATCAAACAAGGTATATTATGATGTATTATATCACAGTTTGCAGTATTTATTTGTAGTGGTAACTTACTACACGACAGCCTGAAATGGTGTGTTATGTTTTCGGGTTCATGTGCTATGTGAGATTTTTGACTATCGTAACATCTGAATGGATGTGAAAAACCTTTCTTTACTTCGAGTGATTATAAAAAAGAAATTACCAGTAGAAAAATTATATTGTATTATTGTACAAGTCAAAGTGACGTCACTTATCGAAAAGGAATGTCATTCTCATACATTTGAAGTTTTCGATTCGTTTATTATGCTAATGCGATGTAACATTGTTCAGACGTTCAGATGAAGATCCATGACCGAAATTCATTTAAATATTTGGGGTCAGTAATTAGTTCAATTGATTATTTAAGATTTACGTGATAATGTTCAATCAGTCAATATTTAACCTGCAAACACCAATCAAAAATAACCTTGTTTATATTTAGGAAAAACCTCAAAATCTTATGTTAGCGTTCGTGTGCAATGATTGGAGATTTATGCAAATATGGTAATAAAGAATTAATCTTAGATTACTTGGTTTTAAAGAGAATCATGTTTGAATAGAATTTATTTCAGAGGTATATTTCATGAGAATACTTATAAATGGTGTAGGAATCAGTGAGAAAACCTGGATTCCAAATATTGCAATCTGAAATCGCCCGCAGTCAGCTAGCGTGGTGATCAATGCTCAATATTTCTCTATATGGTCGGAGGCCTATATCCAGCAATAGGATATTTACAGGCTGGTATTATTAAAATGGCCGAATGGCGAAACGTCAAACGCCAAGACACTATTTTGTTTTATACTTTTGTCACTTTTATAGAGTAGGCCGCCGAAAATAGGTCGAAGTGGCGTGAAATTGGAGAGGCTTATGCCCGGAAGTGGACTACGATGGGATGTTGATAATGATGGTGTATCATGTTAGTTACATATAGATTTTAACATTTTCATTTAAATAATTACCATAAATAATCAGACTAAGAAATCTTCAATGTCTCAAAAAGACCTTAACCAATGTTTACAATCCAGTATAAGTTACAAAGAATGTATGAAACACTAAATATGTATGACATATGTACGGAATCACATACAACGAATTCCAATCAACATATTTTAACATAAACCTTCGTGTTCGTAATGGACATAGTATGTTACACGCAAACGTTTTTGTAATTATATAACTAGTGTCTATTGGCTTATTGTCTTTGGCCTATTTTAAGCGATAAACTAGGATTTCGGAACATTCATTTGTTAACAAATATATGCAGTTAGACCGAGCCTATACTTTTGCACTGCTTTACCTGTGAGTAAACAGTTTGACTTGCTCGCCGCTTCAGCTCATGATTAAGGACTCCCGGTTCGATTTGAAACTAGTCGGGATATCCCGATAAATACGCGTGAGTAAACCGTTACCAAAGTCAGTAACGTTTTGAAAGGGCCTGCAAAGGCCTACTCGAAATAAAAGCCGAAAGATTTTGATTTCGTATAATTTAACAATTATAAATAAATAAATATCCCTCAACATTCACACAACGCCATCTAGTCTCAAATTAAGTATACGACAGTAACTTGTGTTATGAGTACTAGACAACTGATAATTATGAAACAGTATTATGTCTGCAAAATATCACTTGTTATATTAACCGTTTTCAAGACTAAAAATGTCTATTTCAACACATTTTTGTTTTACATAACATAATTTGGACCACCCTTTTTAAGATACGCCCAAAGATTCTAAAAGGATAACATCGTGAGGAAACCAACACACCTGAGAAATTATTCAAGACTGTGTGTTGTCACTTTAGAAGCCCACGGACGGTTTTCAATTTGACACCAGGTTTTAAACCAACTATACTATAAAAAGAAGAGTTTATAAGATAAATATATTAAAAAAAAATGCGACGAAGGACTTCACATAAATTCGTTTTGCTATCTTCCATTTCATTAATTTCAATTATCAATTTCCCCAGTAAAATGATTCTCAAACTATTAATACATATCATAAAATGTAAATAGTAAAAAAAAATGTTTACATATCAGTGATGTGATGAAAACAAGACGCCATATTGGAATTTTAAAATGAATCACAAAGCTGTTTTTCTACTTTGAATTTCAAGTTTTGCAAGTTACTATACCTTGTAAAATATAGCTTGATACCTGTGACGTTTGTTGGAATGACATTACTAGGGATGGAGGCGTGTTTCGTAGCTTATCGATGTCTGTGACGTCATGAGTTTTATTAAAAGTGACATTGTAGTCATTGTCATTGTAAAGATGTAAATTAAAAATAAATGTATTTGTAGTTGATTTAAATGAAATAAAACAAAAATAATTCAAAATAATCGCGCAAACGGATCACAAATTCGCGACACTCACTATTCAAAACAGTCTTTTTTTGTCTTTTCGGCATTTTGGCAAACAAAAAAAAGGTAACACCAAACAAAGTAACACAAATAACACCATAGTAACACAAAGTAACACAAATATCAACAAAACAATGGTAGCGTATACAAGGCGTCTGCATCGCGTCAGCACTCGTATTGACTCAAAAACGATGGCGCCCGCTTGTTTCCAGCACGCGAAACCATTAATGCCAAACTAAATAACTACATTTTATACTAGTGAAATTTTCATAGTATTATTTTATCGATAATCATCTGTCAGTCACTTGCACGTCCCTAAGAGCTCTTCAAAGTGCATTTATAAAGTAAGCTAAGAACCAAAAATTATTTAAGAAATATTAAATATTATTTAAATTACTCATATTTTTACTGGTATCTTTATAATTACATGATTGTTTTTAAAAATGCGTTTTATTTTTATAGACAAACGTCGTTTTTATGTTAAAAAATTTGAACTTTTAAAAATAAAATTTGGGTTGTAGCTGTCTTCATAAAACGTTCGGTAATGTCACAGGTATCAAGCTATATTTTACAAGGTATAGAAACGTATTGATATTACATAAGATATTTTAATAAAAAGTGTTAAAACAACTAAAATATTAAGCAAACGTGGTGTTATTTTATCTCGTTTATTTTCTATAAGAAACTTTGGTAGATGGTAAACAAATTACATTTCTTCTTACGCTAACGCTGACGAATCGCTCCAATGTATTGAACTGACAAGTCAAAGTCACGTCACTTGTCAAAAAGGAATGTCATTCCCATACATTTGTAGCTTCCTATTTTAATGCTATGTAACATAGTCTAGGGTATCTAGCACATATTATATACTGTAAAATTGCTTATTAGTTTAAAGCGGAAACGTTTTTAAAACAAAAGTTATCCTTCGTTTATGTATAAATTATAATTAATTAGACAGTACCTGACCCGCGCAATTGAGTTTTTTGTAACTAAACTATTTGTAACAGTTTATATTTAACATTTAAAATCGATTACAGAGTACATTGGGATCCCTGTTTAGTTAAGATTGACTGACAAAAAAGACATTTTAGTTCAAAAATAAGTAGTGAAAATACTGCCATGGGAAAAGTAAAGAAGAAACACGATTTTTTTATAATAACACTTCAAAATTCGCAAAGTAAGCTTAAATATTCACGGTCGAATTGAGAAACCTCCTATTTGAAATCGGTTAATAAAAATAAATAAATTAAAAAAATTAAAAAAACCCGACTGCATAAAAAACACTTTAAATAAAAACTGAAAAGTAAAAAACAAGCTTAGTCTAAAAGTGTAGATAGCAATGCTATTACCACAAAAATAATAATCTTATGCGAAACATAATTGAGTGTAACAGTCGGGACCCATATTGAATGATTTTAGTCTAGTTTATTTAATGGGTCCCGACTGTTACACTCAATTATGTTTCGCATAAGATTATTATTTTTTGTGGTAATAGCATTGCTATCTACACTTTTAGACTAAGCTTGTTTTTTACTTTTCAGTTTTTATTTAAAGTGTTTTTTATGCAGTCGGGTTTTTTAATTTTTTTAATTTATTTATTTTTATTTAACACTTTTTAGTTAGTTATAATACGGCTATGTGTTTCTCAAGATTTCACCCGCGACACGAGAGAACTACTTCCAATACCAAGATAATAAACGAGTATTTAGTTTGGATAATAAAGAAACAATTGCACATAGCATTTTTTTTCTATATGTCAGTGATATACCATTTTGGAATCCTCATGATGAGCTCTTTAATTTGATACCCATATTGTAGCAAATAATTTTTTTTTTTTTTTTTTACTTCTATCTACGGCGCCTCACGGCCGCCATGTTGGTTTTTGTTTGACGTCACATATCTAAGAACACTTGGGTAATTAAGACGAATCCAACGATGCCCTGATTGTCGAAATCCATCAAGCCGTTTAGAAGAAATGAGGTAATAAAGAATATTATGCTCATACATACATACAAGATACGCGCGAAAAACATAACCCTTCCTTGGCAGTCGGGTAAAAAAGGTTCAAACCTCACCTTATTGTGGGAGCGCAAAGCCCTGAAACAGCTGAACACCTGTGCCTAAACATTTTTTTAATCAACTGTCACATTTGGCGGCAAAAATCACTGCTTGACTGCACTACTCAACAATGACTAATGAAAAGTTAAGAATTACGTTAAAACTATTAAAATTGGCATTGTTTGTGACCATGTATTATAAGTTTAAGGTGAGAGGGAAAATAACTCGGTAAATGATTTTATAGACTATTTCCTAAACGGAAAACCATTAACACAAAGTTGCACAAAGCGGATAAAAAGGCAAGAGTCCGCGTGATTAAAAAAAAAAACATTAAAATGGAGAACGAATGGCTTTTTAATTTCTCATTTAACACGTTCGGTTTTCAAATCACAGAAGTTACCGTTTATGTTTTGTTTTTAATATTAGGTATATGCGATGTAAACACTAGACGGTCACCCATCTTTAAGTGACCTTACTAAAACGTTGCTTAACCTAAACGGTCAGCTGGTTTATAAAAACTGAATTAATCTGTTAAACGTACGAATTAAAGAAGGATTTAGAGTCTTTTGCAATAGCTCAATGACTGATTGCGTTAGCCCCGACCTTAAAAACAATAATATATGCAAATGCTAAGACCGGTTAACATAAGAATTTGACTGCGTAGTTTTTAACAAAATGTACCGTTAAAATAATACTAAAAATACACGGTATACTAATTTAGAAATATTCCGTTAGATATTTTTGTCATTGATTGTAGAATTATTAAAACTTTTGGATAGAAAAACGGCATTTTTTTGGCAATTTATGTGTCCGTTATTTCACCAAAAAAAGTAGCATATACATATACTGCAAAATTCGATATTTATTCGAAAAAAATATCTCTAAATTATATAGTTATACGCAATAACAAAATAATTGTTTAATCAAACACTGGCCTGTAAATGGCCTATTAGAACTAACAGCTGTATTTACAAACGTAACATTACTTAGTGACGTTCTCAATGTCTATTTGTCTCTACATTCCACTTGACAATGACAGAGACGGCATGACACTTAAAGGCGACTTGTAACTAAGTGACGTACAGCTGGTAAAGTCTATAAAGATATTAGTGAATTAATAAGCACGATAAAGAAAAAGCAAATTGTTTTTAATACTGATATTTTCGTTAGCAATGTTTTTAATTAATAAATAATATATACAAATAAACTTAACCTATGAACTTTAAAAGAAATAATAACTAATAATTCATTTTTAACGTGATATTAAGCAGTTTAGAAGCATCTATACTGTAAAACGTCGATCAGATGGGCATTTACGAAGTTTAGATTGTTACCTAAATATTTGGATAGGACAGGAAAAAAAAATCCAGTACTTTAGGTAGTTGTTAAAAAGTCATATTTATACTTGAGGTTAAAATAATTTATCCTTAAAAGGAGTATAATATGACAAAGTACTTTGTGGCAGAATACCCAACAACAAAGCCGCACTGACCTCAAATGAAAAATGTTAAACGTCAAAATTACTGGCGGGATTCCAAATTTGAATAAAGAACAATGAATTTCGTTTTAAAACTGGCAGTCAGCTGTTTTCTTTAGCCTACAAATGAATCTTTAGAAACATTCAAAGTTTTTTGTTGTTGTTATGAAACTAGTAGAGTCCAAAATAATTAGTTTAATTGTAACTGAGGCTGAATTGCGAAAATACGCCTCACTGAAGAATTAACCTTGAAATGAAATGATGAAACATGTAAAATTATTTGCTTTCGACTGCACAATTAAAATTTTTGAGATAGTAATTAACTAAAATATTTAGATACCAAATGAATTTGTTCTAGATTAAATTTATTTTAAAGCAATGTTACAGACTTTTTTGTCTAATATAAATATTTAAAATACTTTGTGCATAAACCGAAATGATTGTTATAACTGTTATAAGTATAACATACAGCATTTGTCGTTGATAACTGTTTCCCGTCACAAAAGATCAGCTGATAGCAGATATAATAACCATTTTATTATAGCAAATAAATGCAGCACGACATGGCTGTTTATGCAACGTCATTGCCTAGTTCAGACAAAAAAAAAAAACAAGTTTCTAATGCCGCCATGTTACATAGGTTAGTAATAAAGTATAATTAAAAAAATAACAACTTTTTTATAGTGTGCTAATGTTGGTACTATTTTTTGTTGACAAAATGTTTTTCTAAAAGATCGTCAAGATCTTTAGTTTATATTATTGGGACGTTTCATAATTGATTGTATTAATTTTGTAAGCTTGTCAAACTAGTTGTATTTCTTGTATTACAATAATACTGATGTTGTATTTACTTGTTGCTAGACTAGACGTTTCATTATGCAGTCTTTGTTTTGAAATGGCTACCTACATTGTCCTTTTATTTTGAAACGATTGCCCACGTACGATGTTAGCATATTTACAAGACTCGGCATGAATGTCTAAGCAAAAAGATTACTTTAATTACGTGTAACAAAAAACTATATTCTATAGAAAGATTAGAATAAACCAGTATTAAGTTTTTCTCGTTTCGATCCAAGGTTGCTTACATTAAACATACAAGAAATAAACTTAATAAACAAACATTATTTAAAGTCAATAGACGAGGGAAAAACCTAGTATCCACAAAGAAAAAACGTCTATAGGTATAACAAATTTCCAAACAAAAAAAAAACAAACCTTGAATTCGCTTTTGTCATTTTCGTCCCGTTCCCGCCAAATTCGATTTCACTGCCGCCAAAACTTGTGACTAACGGCACGTCACCTTCTGCCATAATATTCCGAAAACTTTACTAAAAACACTTATTAAACGAGAATTTATTTTTCAATATAACTTGACCGTTGTTGAACGTCTGTATTTTTTCGCGCGCGACCCGTCCGTGTGGCGATCGGCGATGCACTGAGCGTTTCTACGTTTATTTTATTGCTGTTAATATAATGACGGCGGACAGATAACATATGATGTTCTCTTTCGTTGTTGTGGCAGTGATAATTGGATCGGTTTATGCAAACGCGAGACAGTGGCGTTGCTCTTTTTGTGTTTGAAAAAATTTACTTGATTTTTCTCTTATACAATTTAAAATAAAACTGTGTGGTTTTGTTGATACGGATTTTAAACTAGGTTTTAGTATTAACTATAAAACTTACATTATATTTACTAACAAAAAACTTAACTTTATATTTTCACAAGCTAGCTAAATTAACAAATAAACGAATGACCTATAAATTGTCTCTTTAAAGGGATATCTTATTACATCACTCATTTAAATCTACACTAGGTCTGGTTTGAACTAAATTTAATCAGTTTTTTGTCTTAAACAATATGTTTATGTCGTAACTCCCACTGTTGGCCGAGATTACAGATTATATAAGGTTGACCAAATAACTCTGGGCAGACAGATAATACATCAATATGGAAATAGAAATCTAAATGTCGTTTTATCTTTTTCCAGTTCTGTTGGAGTTTTATACTAAATGGATAATGATGGACTTGATATTTGATGCCTTATAAACAAAAATAATCATGAGATATAGTTAATACCTTTGAATACATGTATTCAAATGTAATATCTCCTATTTTCAAATAAATCTAAACTTATAGCTGATTCAGCCCAAGTTTTAAAGAGAAAACCAACTCCACACAGAATTTTTAACAAATTTACTTATTTAATATTAAGAAAAAAACAATTAAAATACAAAACAAAGATATCCTTTCACTATTTTTGTTAAAAACACGAAATCGAAAGTAAAAACTAAAACATAACCCGCGCAAGATGCGTACACGCATCGTAGCATGATTACATAAACAAAACAACTTTCATTAATTTAGGAATTAATTATGAGTTTGAGAAGTTAAGATATAACTAGTATTTGTGGTTTGTAGAAGTTATTAGGTAAAATACTTTATTTAAGACGTTTTAAAATGAACCTATGCAAAGCAGTGGGATGTTTACAGATATTTTTTTTGGCGCTCAGTTAGTGATAAAGAATTGTCAAAATATACTTTGCAATAGCAATCTAAAGCTGTGGTTTGGCTAAATTCATAGATCCACTCAAAAGTATGACGAACAAAAAAATAAAGAAAGAAAAACACCCGAAAGAATGTTTTGTTTCTTGCTTTACCTAGTATTTTACTTCATTAGAACATAATTTTAATATTACTTGAAAGAAAACTATTATCACTGTAACTTTCCTTTACACTTTAGACAACAGTGAAACCACAACAACAAATATGCGTTTATTAACAACATCCAAGTTACGTCAACGCAAATTAATACGTAATTTAAAGAATAATCTCATAATAAGCTTCTTAATAACTAATTCTGCTTACATTCTATACGTCATTAACATAAAAACAATACTTTTCCGCATATTAACAATGAATGGAGATTTGACGTATTTAAATGACTAATGCCTGCTTTGAATAAAGTAAACTTGCGTTAGTATAGAAAATACAAATAAAGAATGGTTAGATAAAGGCAGATAAATAATGGTCTAATGCAACGGCAGAATATGTCTATGCATTTGCTTATAGAGAAAAAAGAAAAAAACCTGCCTATCACCAGCTGTGGTATTACATTACGTATGTTTCTAAAACCAAAAGACGGCGAAAATTGTACAATTATTGGTTTCAAATATTATTTTCACATACGTATGAATCCAATTTAAGTGTGATAAGTAATAGACACAGTATAATTAAAACAACAATCATATACCGGACATACATTTCACTATTGTTACACGCCAGATATTTGGATCTAGCATAAACAATCAATAAACTGAATAAAAACACAATTGATCTTATACTAATACAAACAAACTCAACCACACATATTTAAAACAAGGATAATATGATTGCCAAAGATGAGGATATATTTTTCGACGCTTTGTAAATACGTTATTTATTTTTATAGTACATAAGTTTATACATACATACATAAAAGTCACGCCTCTTCCCTTGGGGGTAGGCAGAGACCACATCTTTCCATTTGCTACGATCCTGGCATACCACTTTAGCTTCATCCACACTCATCAATCGCTTCATACACGCCCGTCGGTTTAGGGTACTCCTGACCTGACCCTTTTTTAGGACTTTCCCCATTTGATCATAAAACGTGTCGTGGTCTTAGTTATAAATGTAAATATTTCTTGTTTAGTTTTCTGTTCAATAAAGAGTCTAGGATAAGTCAAACTATTATCCGCTTGGTTACATCTCTCAAGAACATATCCGAACGCGTCACGATAATCTCTGTACCAAGCCGTGTCATCCGCGTTTTTGGGTAATACCGGGCAAAACATTCATGGAAACGTTTACTACGAACTTTGCAACGGGGCGGGAGGATGTCAAAATTGATAATAAACTCGAATTTTATTGGTTTTAATTGTTGTTTTTGTTTTTTCCAGGGAAATTTCCTGCTTATAAACAAAACAAACCGTGAATTTACCCGGTAAACACGAACCCACATGATAATTCGGGAAGTTAATAATAAACAACATTATCTACAATAATTTAAATAAAAACCATTTGCATAGATAATAGTGGATTTTACAACTTCGTACGTACAACAACGTACTTTATATCCGACTTTAAAAAAGGAGGAGGTTTATATTCGATTTTATATATGCTTTATTATGTTTGTTCACATACATAATTACTTACCAAGCTTTTGCGTTTATCTTACTAATATTATAAACGCGAAAGGTTGTAAGTATAAATGGATGGATGGATGTTTGTTACTCTTCCACCCTAGGACGGCTCCGATCCTTTAAAATATACAGATACAGGTCCAATATACAAGGCCTTGTTAAGAAGTTCAATATGTAAAATGTAATGAGAAATCTACCAAATATTAGTTTTATAGTTAGTACAAGTAAACGCATATTTATAATATGTGAAACCATTTGTGTGAATGAAGTTAAAATAAAGGAATTTCACCGTAAAACTCTAGAAATTGATTGGAAGCATTGAGATAGCTTCGCGACCTATTTAACTTACGATAAGGCATGCTAAAGGGTCAAGGCAGTAGACACAAGACGCCGTTTGTGTGAAGTAATGCAGTTTTATTTAAGGAAAGTAGATAATATTATTAATAGATTAGTTATATCATCTTCCTGCCCTTATCCCATTTTATTTGGGATCGGCGCAACACATTTTATTATTTCTTCCATTGATCCCTAGCAGACGTCACACTATCATTTACTCCTTTTTTCATTCATATCACTCCTTATACAATCCAGCCATCTTTTCTTTGGCCTTCCCCTTCCTCTCCATCCATCAACATTCATACTTATCACTCTTTTAGGCACATGAGTCTCATCCCTCCTTATCACAGTCATGTCCATAGTTTAGTTACATTTGCTGTAGTTGATTTGCCTTGGCTACTTTTGCAAAATAGATAGTTTAAATAATTAGGACTTAATGCTTCTACAATCCTACTAATATTAAGTACCTATAAACCTGAAAATTTTCAAGGATGGATGGATATCTGTTACTCTTACACGTTCAAACAGCTGGACCAATTTAGATGAAATTTGGTATGGAGTTACATGACACCCAGGATTAACACATATGCTACTCTTTAACCGACTGCGTCAAAAAGTAATGTTTTTGCAGCCATAAACAAAACTAGCGCGGACAAAGTCGCAGGTTACAGATAGTAATATTCCTGTCCATTTCGACATGTTTGCACTAGTAGCAACTCGTTCACGGTTGCTGGAGATAGTTTGGTAACGAACCCTGATTCATTTTTGTTAGTTATTATTTTAAGAGTTTTATTAAATTTAAATCTGAACTGTGAATGTCCTAAACACATAGGTAGGGTCCATCTTAAGTAGGTAAATAAGATAATAATGTCCTGGACTGATTTCGGTTACGGCCCAGTGTCACTAGACATAGTAGATCTACTAGCCAAATACGCAGGACATTTTATAGTTCGAAATACGCACAAGTGTAATAAAAAACGGAAGATTTTTGACTGGCCTATTGGCGAAGTTTACTGATTTTGAATGCTCAGTCAGAGGTCGTGGGTTCGATCCTAACCCAGGAATATTTATGTGTTCGCTATAGATGTTTGTTCTGAATCTAGGTGATTTTTTTATGTTAAATGTATTTTAAATTTATAAAAGCCAGTTTATCAGTTGCCTCGATTCTTCACTTCGACAGATTCAATTAAAGCCTTAAAAGTAGTTAACTTTTCGACACTCTTTTCTTACAATAACAATTACAAGAAGAAAGCTGCTACTATGAAAATAAAAAGTAGGACCCCATGCACACATTAAAAGGGTCTCTAAAACCTTAAAATCATCAGTTAACCGCACCATAATACCACACTTACTTAGTAACTTACTATAACTGGCCACAACCAAACAATACTTACAAACTTTTTTCTCATACCAAAATCCAAAAGTTCCCACAATTAAAAAACAAAAAAAGAAAACAAAATTCAAATTTGAAACGCGTGAACCAATCAGCGCTCGCCAAAATTGGAACTGCTCACTTTCAAGGCACGTGATTGGCTTAACCAACTAACTATGACCCGTAATTGGTCAGAATGTAATGGCGGACGACAATCGTTTGCTTTCTCTAATTGTCTATGACTTTCGCTGATTTCGCTAGGTTATATTTTTGTTTTCTATAGACTTATTAGTTTTATTACTTCGGCCTACTGTTTGACCTGGTTTTTTTTTGCTTGGTAACCCTTTTGTTTTGATTTTACTTGTATAAGCAGTGATGTAACATCGTGTTTGCATTATTGATATTTTGATGAAATGCAAAATTGAGTGGGTCGTGAACTAGATTTTTTGTTCGAATAAATTTGTTGTTATATCTTTTATTGGTAATTATAATAATAACACTAGCTGGTAACTTTCCCACTCATATAGAGAAGAAACAAGCATTGATCAAGCGATTGTTTACTGCGGGCTGGCAAATCCAGATCTCCTCACGATATTTTCCTCCACTTCTTTATGTGATGACTTAGAACAATTCATCAAAAACGTAACTTTAAAAATGCCTTGTTGGTGCTTAATTGTAGTAGGTTCGCACCTGAAATCTCGGGCACCCAAATTCGTTTACGGAACCACATGGCTAGATGATTGCAAACAGATTTTTGGTAAATACTATAGAATGCTGTTGCCTGCGACTTCGCCCGCGCGAGTGTCTGGAAAGGCCGCAAAAAAATTACCCCCTCGGACGAACTCGGTTATAAAGCCTATGTTTAATCCAGGTTGTCAGTTCACTCCATACCAAATTGATCCAGACCTTTGAGCGTGAAAGAGTAACAAACGTTGATCGTCACTAATTTTATTTAACATTAGTAGGGTTAATTTTACATTACTACGTTTTCAATCTTTCTTTGTAAAAAGACAGGCTATTGCCCTAACAGACATTAGCGCAACATTAACCTACAGACAAAATGCTAGATGAACGCTAACCCAGCTGTCTACAGAAACATCTTAACAATACATATCGCATTAATTATCATATCTTATTCACAAATAGACAAAGGCTTATGTAGGTCACACATGCAACGTCTTACTTACAATATTTGTTTAATTATGCTCTGTACTGTTGCTAAGTACACTTTGCTAGATAGGGTGATGCATGAAGCAAATATAATAGTACCTACATAGATCCTTAATATGCAGGTATCTTGATGGTGTGATAACTTTTAAATTATAGGCAGGCAAATTGATAGAAGGCTAGAAAACTATAGCCAGACTGAGCTAGGCGTAAAATTTGTCTCGGGTTGTACCAAAACATTGAGTAGGCCTATGTTGTAACGATGGATGGCCGATTTTAGTTTTTGTCATTTTTTGCGTGTACATAATTCGGTCCCTGTTTACATAGAAGAAATATTTGATCATCCACATTCTTTTGTCAATAAATTTACAACATTGAAAGGATTCAATTGACTTAGTAATACTTTAGACTTCATGACGTTTTACTGAACTAGCACGCCTTTATGTCTACTGAAAAGATTTATTTAACGTTTTCTTGCGTTTGACATCAACGCACATAAAAACCCAATCCCAGGATGAATTATTTATAAAAATCAATGCACAAGTGACATCACGTTAAGCTATAACAATAATAGTTCAGTTCAATGCCTCACTCATCTTTAATCTGGGTTATTATGGCCTTGGCTAAGAAACAAGCATTATTAAGAGGGTCAGGCGTATGCGTGAGCGCATATGATCGCTAGCATGATGCATAAACATCTCTGTGCATTTATATTTGAGAATAATTATAGACGTGGTATTTTCTATGGGTGCTGCGTCAATAGAATTTTGATTGGATACACAGCGTTAACTGATTTAAATAATTATAAAAGCTAGACCAATCAATGAATAGATATTTTTAAGAATTTAAGAAGTGGTTTTTATTTTCATTGAAAATAACAAAAAAATCTTTCAAACTAGGGAATTTAAAGGAGGGTTTTACAGACATTCTATTTACATGCACAAAGACCACCCAGACTAGAAACAAGCATTAGTGGATCGCACAAATTCTTGTCCTACGCGGGGATCGTACCCGCGACACGTTGCGCGCAATGGTAATTGGCGTGGTGATATACAGTACGCAAATCGAATCCAAAAAAACAATAATTATTTTTGGCTTTTTTAGCAGATCTATTAGTTACCAGTATCAATTACTGGTTACCCTAAAATATAATTTTACTGTTACCTTACCTTCCCTATTGTCCTCAATATTGTACCTTTTAACTTATATTGTATTGGTCATAAAACCACAATGATTCCGTTCACCAAAGGATGGCAAAATAAGTGAGTCACAGTAAAACTATGCGAGTGCATGGTACGGGTCACTTGATGACGTCATCACTATACAAGGGTCTATCTCTCTTAGGCCGGCCTCATAATAGGACAGGCAAAAAGTCTTTTCGCATTATAGTATGTATGAATTTGTAATTATGTTCTTTAAAATTCTAACTTTCAATTATACCAAGACCAGCCAGATACAAATACTATAGCCAAAAAGATTTTATTACAAGTTCATACACACTATAATGCGAAAAAACTTTTTCCCCGACCTAATACACTCCGGAATTCAGAATCTCTAAGTCTGTTCTTTATTTCAATCCAAACCACTTTTAAGTTACAGGTGAGTAATACTAACCCACTTTTTGTATATTTGCAATAGAGAACCGACTCTCAGATTCTGAATTTCATACTGTATGAGGCCGGCCTTAAAGTAATATCATTGCATTTGTGGAAGAGAGACGCCGCTCTACGCCGTATAGCTGTCACGCTTCCACAACTGCAGTAAAATTCCTTTGAAAGGTGGTGGGAAGGACTTGATCGCAACAAACGTCATTTTAGTTATAGACGATTGAAGGTTTTATAATCTTGTTCATAACAAAGCAGATATGAATATGACGTTGGAATAAAGATCAATGGTACCTATTACATCTTATATTTGTTTTTTTCACTCAACGCCATCTAGTCTTATACTAAGCAGCTTACATTCTTCTAAATACATATATACTATAGATAAATAACACACAGACACAAAACAAATGATCGTGCTCATCACACAAACATTTGTCCTGGGTGGGAATCGAACCCACGACATCTGGTATCAGGACCACTAACCACTACACCAACAGGCCTGTCACAATTGCCAATATAGTGGGATTTCGCGAAGAATTATAAGAAAACTTTATAGATAGGTATTTGTTTTTAATCCGTGGTAAACCTTGAGATTGTGATAAAACTTTACAAGAGTCGAAGTATATGACAGAATTATTTAGGTCACAAAAGAGTTTTGATCTAATTGCATCTCCCAAAATTTTTTAACCGCACATTGCTTTTAAGTTGCAAAAGTTTTAAGTTATAAAATATAGAAATCCAAATATATTTTCGGCATTATAAACTTTACTAAAATGGAGGATTTAATAAACACAATATTAACTTAATCATTTTATTAATCTTAAAGCTCGCAAACTGCATCAGAATTCGAAACACAACAAATACTGAGTAAAGCAACACGAGATGACAGTTTGCTAATTCCACACTAGCCATCCTTGTCACTCCTTCACACCGTGTGGTGCTCTCTCGCTCTCTCTTTCGCAGTAAAGTGTACCGTTAGCGGAATTCTTGTCCTAAGTGAGGTTCAGCCAGCTGTTTTCAATTTCTACGCTTACTTAGATAGATTTAGACCGATTTCTTATGCTAGGATACTGTTACACTCAGTTTTAAGTCGCCGTTAAGCTGTTTATACACTTTAAGGTGTTAAGTAGCTATAGTTAGACTGTTACTTAAGAATGATTTGAAGTCGCATTTCAAAATTGGAACGATACTTGGAAACTATGCTGTATTCAAATATGAAATAGTCAAATGACTACTTTAATTTATTTATTACGAAACGACAGCAAAAAGAGTGTATTTAATTAAATTAAAGCAATATGTGTTCTTAATCTCAAGTAATATATTATTGTGTATAACCGTAGTTGATTTGACAGCGAAGTGCGTGCAAAATACGCGACTTAATGTAAATTATATTAAATCAGATTTTCCTTTTTAATTACTTGCTAATACAACCTACCTATTTTGCGTGAAAAATTTACCGTACGACAACTTAGGTAAAATGCCGAGTTCCTTAACGAATAGGTATTGATAAAATTCTTTGATATTTAAAATAGTCGAGTGATATAAATCCATATGCCAACTAAAAAAATGGCTGTGGGTCGATCCTTGGATCAAAATACCAGCCTGTAAATGTCCCACTGCTGGGCATAGGCCTCTTCCCATATAGAGAAGGATTGAGCATTGATCACCACGCTCACTGCGGACGATTCCAGATTCCAATTTTTAGCAACTATGTTTCCTAACCGTTTGTCAGTGGTGTCTTAGAATAAATAAAGTCCACGGAAAAAATAAACGCATCTGTTTGCCAGCCTGTTTTTACTGTCAGCTGATTCTAATGCCAAAATATCAGTCTACTTATACATAGCGATTAAATTAGTCTTCCACGTTCTAAATAAACAAAAACGAATGTAGACTTGTTTTGAAAAACCTGTTTTAAGCTAAGTTTGCGAAGCATTGAGGAAATAATAAATTAATTTCTTATTAATCTTACGAATGTTACTTTCCGTTTTGAATATAAGTAGTTGCTTACATTTTAACACGTTTAACTCTTAAAATGTAGATTAATAAACTGTATTTTATGGAATAACCTAGTTTTCGGCGACAAAATTGGTGCACGGACGCAATTTACTTAAATTGAGTAAAATATATTATGATAGTATCACTTTTAGAAACGCTTATACATATCTAAGCTCGACAACGATTTCCAATGGCATTTACCTTTAAAAAACCTTCTTCAGTCCATATTTTTCTATTTCTGACTACAGGCCTTTGCCATGTCATATTTCCGACGGTGTTGTGCCTTTTGCATCCAGTCCTAGGATACGCGTCTTCAGTCGTGGCCTACACTTCTTCTAATGTCGCCCACCTAACGCATTGGTAGACCTCCAGGCGGTTAAGAAGTCTTAGTTACAATACTTTTTCTCTTACCAAAATCTTGAACACAAAGAGTATACAGTGTGGTGATCAATGCTCAATCCTTTACCCAGTTGGACATTTACAGGCTGGTGTTTTCGTCCAAGCATGGAGCTCACAGCAATTTGTAGTGGTAATTAGCAAATGGATTTATACCACTCGACTATTTTAAACACAATATTTAATCGAAAAATAGTCACGCATTCAAACGTCTCTCGAATCAATATTTTTAGATCTAGTACTACCTTACATAGAGACGTACAACAAAGATCTAATTGCATGTTTATTTCTTCTCTATATTTTTACATCCAAATTAGAAACACATACAAATATGGCTGGTAAAATGTCAATACACTTTGACCCCGTAAGGTAAGCGCCGTAAAAGTTACTTGATACTTTCACTGTGCATTTAGTTGGTACACAGCATAAATGGTTGCGTTACCCATAATAATAGACACGGAATTGTGACAAGGCTTAGGCATGTTGTTAAACAAAGAGTTTGTATTAATACAGGTATATAACCTCTGTGCCGATGTATGAAAATGAAAATCTGCGTTTTGAGTGCTTGACAGTACCACTTTTAAAACAATTTTCGAAGAGCGCACTGAGTTGAAAGTATCGTTTTGTTTTCTCCCAAAATATCAATGAAACCACCATAATTTTTAAATTCCTATACATAGAATAAGCAAATATGTAGACCCTGACTGCTATACCGGAGATCGTGGGTTCGATCCCCCGATCGATCCCTCGGAAGGAACAAAGGTTACTTGACGTCATAAAGTACATCGATTTGTGTTCTAAACTACAACTCTTAAGTACTTTAAGAGGTTGATAAAACTCTTTTTTCCATAAATTGTTGTCAATATTTTTCCCTGAAATCACCCTTTAATGTTAGCTTGCTGCATCCCACTTCTGTTTAGACTATTTTTCTATAAATTGTTATCGATTAAAGATCATAAACTTGCAAATTAAAGATGGCAGTTCAAATACACAAGGACGTTTGGAAATACGCGACCATAACCTATAAAATACGATTAAAATAATTAAATAATAATGAGGAATCAACAGGTTTGTAAACAGCTGTTTATTGATATAGGTAAATATTTTTAAATCTAGTGATTAGAGGTAATAAAAACATGCGTAAGAAATCTGTCAATATCGAAATAGGAGAGGTAGTCTAAGGCACGAATCTAAAGGAGATCTAAGAAAAAGGTTTTATTTTATTCAAATATATTAACATCAAGAGTCATGGATGTAACAAAGGTATGAGAAAAATAATTACATTAAAGCCACAAGGACCTTTTGGCACGTGGCCAAAATCTGAACACATACCGTCACATAAAAATCCATCATTTTTGACAGACAGTTGAGTTGATTCTGGTCGCAAATATGCACACCAACGCCCTCATGTTAATGTCATTCACGTGCTAAAACAATTCATGCCTTAGCTGGTGGCTTAACTTTAGTCTCGACATTATAGTACAAAGCTAACTGCGGTTGACACCCTACTAAAACAAATTGAAAAGATCCTTTTTGCGCTACGTGACCAGCCCACTCCCATTTAAGCTGGGCAGTCTTCTGCCCGACATTAATTACTTTAGTAATGGAGCCCAGTGTGGTGTGATGATCTTGTCAGATATACATGCACGTGGCCAGAAATCGCAAAAGATAGGGAGGTTTGGAAAGAGAGAGGGGAGGCCTTTGCCTAGCAGTGGAATCTTCTAGATAGGCTACAAAAAAGTGCCTTTTTGCTCTAAAAACTCAAACGAGCTGAGTGTGGTTTTTAGATATACAGCTACAGCTGACGTTTTAAGACATCTATTTGTCTGCATTCAACTTAACAGTGGCAAAGACAGTATGGCAGTTTAGGGTGACATTTTGTTCTACCGTTCTTGATAATTGCAGTTAATTTCTAGGTCTCGATAAATCGCTAGTAATAAAAGTAGGTAACTGATTACGAACCAGGAAGTGAGGAAACGTTTTCGCAAAGTGTATGCAAACATGCGTTTATGATTTATTCATTTAACAGTGTAAGTTCTTCTGGTTTTATACTTATAAACAATTATTCAAATGAATAGCTTCGATTAATTACATAAGTTGAATGTAGTTTTTGTACCGTACTTGTCTTAAACTAACTGCTACCTGCGGTTTCGTCTGCGTTTTTTAGTTTCGAGTTATTCTCAGCAAAAAGTATCCTATGTCTTTTCTTAAAGTTTAAGCTAACTCTATTCCAAATTTTATCACAATAAGCTGTGTGGTTTAGTCGTGAAAGCGTAACAAACATGTACGGAAGAGTAAATTTAGTTTTGTACCATTGTTTGTTACTTGGTACTTACAATTTGTCCATCCATGTTTTGAAACTTATTGTGTATCAATTCTTCATTCTCATTAAGGTAGATAAGATTCAAGGAAAACAATGACTCATCATTCACGGTAAATTTAAGTTTCAGAACTCTCTTAAAAACAAGTTTCGTATGAAATATGTAAAAGTATATTCCCATGCTATTTATATTACCGCCTTAATCATAAATCTCTAGGGAAAAGTAACAACGCAGTCAAGCCAGTCAGTCACGTCGATTACAGCAAAACCTATTTACGTTTTCACCGCAAATGACAGCATGACTCAGAAAATGGCGCCCAAATCAAAATAAAAACTTTAGAATGGCGGGTCATTCGAAAAAAGAACAAGCGAATGGAATTTTCTAGATTCGAACTTTTGTACTAACAATGGCAGTCGGATGACTCGATTAAAAAAAAATGAAACACGAATTTAAAAATAGATTCACTTTCAATTGACGATATTTTAGATTTATATCGTTGTAAATGTCAATTTCTAAGAATATAAAACTAGAATTAACTTTTCAATACAGTAAAAATACAGTTGTTGTTTAACTAAAATCCTGTCTCTTTACAACAAGCAAGTTTTATTTCTATGTATTGTATTACGATTCAAGTAATATAAAAAGATAAGTTTTCAATTGCAACTACTTTTTATTTTTACTAAATGCAGGTAGATACAAACATTCTTTGTATTAGTTCTATTTTTAAATACGGATAAAAACAATGTAGGTATTCAAACTTGACTTAAAGATGGCGGGCGATGTATACTTATAACTTTACAAGATGTATATTTTTTGTGTCGCGAAACTTAAAATCATGATTCTTGTTTTTATGTTTGTTAAGGATGTTAGGGCCCCATTAAGACGGAAGCTAAACGTCTAAATAGTAGGTAGATGTATTCATTTGTCCAATTAGGTACGCCAAGAGTGTAAACCGAGTAAATAAACCAACAAGGCGGTGGAATTCGTTAAAGAAATGAACAACGCAAATAAACAATCGCTTAAAAAGACTTCATCAAGAGTCTGCACAGTTTTAAGTCAAGTTGTTAGTCAAAGTTACATATATTTATTGAACCCTGTAAGAGAAAGCGGACAAAATGAATGCTCTAGATAAATCGCTCACCTGATTTGCCGACGAAGACACACAAACTTATCAAAACACTTTCAAACAACAATTAAACTGAAGTTTTATAAAAAAATCACAAACATAAACGGCGTAAACGGTTTACCTGCAAAAGAAAATTAACTTTTATATAACTGTACTAACTTCCTATCGTTAAAACCGGTTTTTAAGGTTAAACTTTAACGAAATTTATTCGCGAAACTCACAGTATATGTTTATTCAACTTGTTTATAGATTGTCAATATTATTTATTTGTTTTACAATAAGATTTTTGGCGTGTTGAAACTGTGAAGGAGAAAGTACGCGACGCGCGAATGCTTTGACCCCCCGCACTCGACTGACTGCCTTCTAAGTACCAAGCACGGCTAGTGTTACCAGTGCACGAAGAAGGTTTTGCTTTGCAGCCAAGTTAATAACACAATGACGAAACGCAATAGCTCCTTATTGTATGGCAATAAAGTCCATTATTCTTTGATATCTTAAAATTAGACTGCCACAGCGCTTGGTGATTAATCATAATCGTGATAGAACGCGTACAAAGAGTATTTTATGGTTTTCAAAACGAATAAAAAATACATAATTGAATGACATTAAAGGAAGAAAAAATATAAAGATTTCACACGTTCAGTGACTTTACACGTTGATAAGTAAATTATTAATTATTTTTTGTGATAAATTGCACATAATTGATAGTAAGTACCTCATATTAACGGAAAAAATAATTGATTAGTTGCTTGACTAAGGTTTAAAGCTTGCATATTAAATTAATTACTGATAAACAGTTTTTTACTGCAGTTTTATAGTACTAACCCGTTCCTAACGCTAGTATTCATTCGGTAGGTACCTATAAGAATACATTACATATCAAAAACAATCTCGGGGATTTTTGTGATGAACAAAACATCGAAGTATTTCTTTTCCTTGTAACTAGGCACTTTTTTATGTACGAATACTAAAGTTGTTGCTAACGAACGATTTCTTTGTGCGATTGTATTACCTTTCAAACAGGCTGATTAAAACTAAATTCCATTAATCATCTGTTGAATCTCAAGTCAAGCAATGTGATCGGATGATAGTATTTTGTTAGACGAAGATTTGATACTCTGAACAAGGACTAGGTCTTACACTGAGACCGCTGCAGTTGTGGAAGCGTGACAGCGCACTACACAGCGTAGAGCGCTGTCTCTCTCTTTCAGAATTTCAACGGTACTTCTTTAAGAGGCCCCAAGTCTTAATTAATCAGCCATTTAGATATCGGAGGTCTTTGATCTAGAAGTTGTACTGTATTGTGAAGTTTTTGCGCCACTTTTTCTTCCCAGCTAAAGAACAGGAAGTGGTAAAGAGTGGGCGATACCCGTACCACCCCCTACCACCCCGGTGCTGTCTAATATTTTTTTTGGCATTGTGTCATTTTCTGGTTTGTTGCACTGTATCTAACATCCATAAAACTTATTTTATTCAGCCTTCTTGGCAAATAAATTCGGCGAGAAAAATATTAAAATATTTTCTCTTTCTAGCAGTGTTTATTCAACAAAAAAGGAAAAAAATATCCACTTAAGCTATACTTTAATAAAAACGACTCAAAAATGATTTCACATCGTGTTTACTTTACTGATTGAATCGGCAAAATCTGACCCATTGCTGACATGGCAAAAAAAGCGGATGGATGTAAAGAAATACGAGGAAACTTCGAATTCCATTCAACATGGAAGAGACCACCCAACTTGACAACAGGATACTATTTTATTCGTCAGTTAAAGTATACGTTGAAATTTTTTAAACAACCAATTTAAATGCTCCAGAAAAGTAAAATCATCAATAAAAAAATAACGATGCAGATATTGTTAGTAAATTTATTGTTTTACTAGCTGTTGCCCGCGACTTCGTCCGCGAAAAAAAAAGAAAAAAGTAGGGATGAAAAATAGATGTTGGCCGATTCTCAGACCTACTGAATGCATGTACAAAATTTCAAGGGAATCGGTCAAGCCGTTTCGGAGGAGTATGGCAACGAAAACTGTGACACGAGAATTTTATATATTAGATAGTATCAATTAGGTACTTATTATCGAAACTGAGAAAACTTTGAAAAGTTATGAAACTTGAATAAAACAACGACTGTTATTGGACTCAAGGCAGTTTTTACATTCACCTCTTATTAAATTAAATTATATAAAATATAACTCACACAAATAAAATTCAAACAGTACAGAACCACAACAAAAATCTTATTTCAGACCTCCAAAGTTTCAAATTTACCCACATCCGCGGGAAATAATCTACTCTGGCAACACCACCAACAGGTGGTACCTCGTAATGGTGACCCGCACAGGTAGCTTCGTTCCCTGTTGCATTGCATACATAACTTGAGACTAGTAACGGATGCGTTGTGTGCGAAACACATTGATTTGTAAGCTATTTACATTTATTTTACAATACAGGTTCTACTTATAAATTATATTTTAACAATTATTACCTACAACCATAGTATTTGTTTTACGATGACTGTATGACTGTATGACTGTATACCAGTGCCTATTGTGAAGGGTTATTAAAAGTTTAATCTGTCACGTTTGGTTTTGTTGGTCGTTTTTGCAACAAGACTTATGTTGGTATTATTTATCGTTTCATACATAAAAAACATACCATTTTAATTAAAGTTTTCCGTAACGATTGTAATTATAGCGACATAAACCTATTTTAAACAAGATCTTAATCACTGTGTGTAGAACAAAGCGAATCAGCGAACCAACAACTCAATTTCTGTTTTAGATTTGTCGTTTAATAAAAACTATTTTATCCCTACTTAGTAATACTTATTATTTAAATAACTTCTCTAAAAATAAACAAACAAACGTTATATTTACACAGTTGCCCAGTTTTCGAAACTACCTACATTTTTGAACATATTTTACACGCAATAATTAAAAAAATATTCTACTAATGTCAAAAGTTTGTGTCATCTCTTTGTAATGTCAATGAACTAACCGTATGTTAAACTAAATGACATTTTGTAAAAGTCTATTTGTCCCTATATTCCACCTGCTAACGACAGAGATAGCATGACATTTGACGGCGACTTAACTGCGTATCCTTTATGAATGCGGCAAACCTCACTGATAAGAGAAAGGATTATGATAAGAATGTTTAATTACACTAAGCTCACACAAAATGGCCGACTAGTTTTACCTGCACTTACATAAAAGAGTAGTCATGACCACAAATTAAACATTCGCATTGGCTTACTATAAGTGTGATTAAACAAAAAAGAAAGAAAAGCCTATTTGTTTTAATGCTGATCAAAGCTTCTCGTACAGAAGAGTACCTATAATGAAACTAGCATGAAAATCGCCTAGTACGCGGGTGGACGATGGACAACTTTTTGATATCCAAGACTCCTTATAGTGGTTTCCTTCACCATCACTGAGACATATTCACTTTTTTAAAGAAATCGACCCGCACTAAGGAAATAAATCCTTGTATTGCGGGGGGTTTTACAGAAATTCAATTCTCATACACCAGACTCAGAACAAGCCTTCGTGGATCAGACAAATTCTTGTCCTACGCGGGGATCGAACCCGCGACACGTCGCGTACAGTGGTAATTGGCGTGGCGATCTACACCACTCGGCTATCCGTGCAGTCAAATTGAAATAATTAAGTTAAGATCAAAAGAACCGTATTTAGGTTTATCTGGGTTCGGACATTCAATGTCGTAGGTATTTCCTGGTATAAAAACGTTTAGTGAACTGCAAAACCACATCCTTTAATCCAAAAGGTAAGCTTCGCACCAAAAATGTAGAATAATCATAATTAATACGTTAAACCTAAATCCGAATCAGCCCGGCTAGACACGTTGGCGTAAAACGCTATTTCTAATGTTAGCTGTTTGTAAAACCAACGAATGCAGCCAACAATTACCCCAATATTGGTCCCAATACTATTTTCCGCAAGTTGAACGAGTGACGTTCAAAAAAGGTTGTCCAACATAGCATGTTAGCTTGAACTTTGGTTCAAGCTAACATGCTATGTTGGACAACCTCGGGGGAGGAAGTGCTTAATGTGTCTGACTCTTACTGACTAAAATTGAACCACCATGTAATGTAAACTTTGGTCGATGCGTGGCATAGCAATCAAAGCGCAGTGGATCGTCTAGTGTGGATCCGACTATTCAGCTTTTGTTAGGCGGGGGAATCCTCATCAACTATCCACTTCCTCCCCCGAGGAGGTGGGTGTCAGATTCTTACTGACTAAACCTACGCCATTATGTCTCTCTCTCTTCCATGACGGGCCTGTTGGTCTAGTGGTTAGTGACCCTGACTGCTAAGCCAGAGGTCGTGGGTTCGATTCTCACCCAGGACAAATGTTTGTGTAATAAGCACGATCATTTGTTCTGTGTCTGGGTGTGATTCATCCATAATATGTATATATTTAGAAATATATAAGTATGATTATCAGCTGTCTGATTACCATAACACAAGCTCTGCTTAGCTTGGGATCGGATGGCCGTGTGTGGATATTGTCCCAAGATATTTATTATTCTCCCGCATTTGGTCGGTGCGTGGCACTGTATAGCAATCGAAGCGCAGTGGGTCGTCGAGTGTGGACCTGGCTATTCCGCCTAACAATATTCAATGAGTATCAAACTTCTTAATAACATAGATAACATTTTTATTCTGTCCCCCTGTCAAACAAGCTTTGACATTGTGTTGGTAAAAACGTTATTTTGATAATTTATCACTTTTGTTATTTATTGTATTCACTATGACGCATTGGTAAGTATTTTCAATTCTTTATACCAGCCTGGAAATGTTTCAAAGCTGGGCGTAGGCTTCTTCTCATATAATGTAAGATAGACCATTGATCACCACGCTAGCTCACTGCGACTGTCGATTCCACATTCCAATATTTGGAATTCAGGTTTCTTCACGATGTTTTCCTTCACCAGGTTGTCAGAAATGTCTTAGAACAACTGTGAAAGTATATATTACATCTGAAACATTTACGTTGCCTGCATCGGGTTTGAACCTGTACCTTCGTGCATACTTACGCACCCATTAAAAGAACTGCAAGACCACTATGACCTTTCGAATCCTAATATTACGCGTTTTAGTATTTGATGTTATAGCGGCAACGGAAATACATAATTTGTGAAAATTTCAACTTTTAGCTATTACGGTTTAGATGCAGCCTTGAGACAGACAGACAGCGGAGGCTTAGTAAAAGGGTTCCGTTTTACCCTTTGGGTATGGAACCCTAAAAAAAGAAACTTAGATGTTTGCCTCTTCTTTTGTTACTGTTTAGTTTTGAGGATACAGCTTACCGCTTCTGTTTCAGCTGCTCACAATGTGCCTTCACGGCACAGTTTGAGAGCGCTCTGAATATGCACCGCCAGCTACACCACGCCAGCGATGAGTGTTGTGAGAAGAAAAAGTCTCCTCGAGCGCCCTCGGTCAGTTATCCTACTAATACGGGCCTGTTGGTCTAGTGGTTAGTGACCCTGACTGCTAAGCCGGAGGTCGTGGGTTCGATTCAAACCCAGGACAAATGTTTGTGTGATGAGCACGATCATTTTGTTCTGTGTCTGGGTGTGATTTATCTATAGTATGTATTTATTTAAAAATATATAAGTATGTTTATCAGCTGTCTGATTACCATAACACAAGCTCTGCTTAGCTTGGGATCAGATGGCCGTGTGTGGATATTGTCCAAGTTATTATATTATAAATACAATAGTTTGTGTTTATGGATGGATGTTTGTTACTCTTTCTTGCTTAAACGGTTAAAATTTGGTATGGAAGTAGCTAACACTCTGGACTAACACATAAATTATTTTTTACCCGATTGCGCAAAAGGAGATAAATGTTTTCGTAGCTATAACCGACTTCCATGCACGTGAAGCCGTGGGAAAAAGCTAGATCAAATATAGCTTTTAATTATATTTTTAACCAGCTTTTTCCTAAGGCTTTGCATTTGGATTGCTTATAAAATCGCATTTAACTGCTCCGAATGACAAGGAGATACTTAAGAGACCCCCCACACTAGCGTCTTTCGAGCGTCGTCGTCGTGCCAGCGTCCGCGCGACGTCCACTTAACGTCGACGCCAGCACTGGCCGCCTGCCGAACGCCGAGCGTGCGCGGACGCTGGCACGACGACGACGCTCAAAAGACGCTAGTGTGAGGGGGTTTCTAACTCAAAAATTAAAACACGATTATTAACAGACTCTCTTTTTGCAAAATTAATGCAGCGGAACCTCGGTAATCCGACTAACGTTTTGCCCGACAATATCGGACTATCGAATTCGTCGGATTATAGAGTACTGCCTAAGACCTGTCTTCCGGATTTTTTTACGAAAGAGTACCCTGTAGACCTACATATAATATTAAATTACAGCATAATTATTAGATGCGCGTACAAGTTGCAAGCTGTCCAATCATTCAATGTCTACATTAGATTAGATGTGCCAAACTTTCAACAGGGACTTTCAAAGAGACATGTCGGATTACAGGGGGGGTTTATAGCTAGTTTGAAAGAATGCTGAAATTGAATAACCTCCATACTTACTTACATAGACGTCACACTATCTTTTACTCCTTTTTTATTCATATCGTTCCTTTTACAATCCTACCATCTTTTCTTTAGCCTTCCACTTCCTCTCCATCCATCAACATTCATACTCATCACTCTCTTCGTCATATGAGTCTTATCCCTCTTCATCATAGATCATGGCAGATTTCAATAATAATTTATTTATTAATCATGTATTTTATTGTAATGCAGTCACGAATAAACATGTTCTTATTTTAGGAGAAAACTGAAGCAGTCCCTCGGGCTTCATCAATAGCTTCTTCACAATATGGTATGAGCAAGAACAAAGGAATGAAACGTGAGTAGTTTTCCCACGCCTAGGTTCTGAAGATTATCAGCCAGGGTCACGTAGAGCATGCGCGAGAGATCCCGTGACGCTGGCTTAGGTAGTAAAAGGGGCCCGGGGTGTTTTTAGTCGGTGGGAGTCCGACATATCCCCACGCCGTGCCCTCGGCGTGGGTTGAAGTCATTAGCGTTTCACCACGGGAATAAAAAAAAAAAGGTTCTGAAGACTATAATATATTATGTCCTGACCTATTTCAGTCACGACACCCAGCGTTAAGTCTACCATGACACCAACTAGATATGCGAAATGCACAATATTCGAAAAGTCGATGCATGCCTGGGGATTGGAACTCAAGACCTTTGACTTGGCAGTCCTGCGGCTTATCACAAGGCTATCACAGCTTCTTTGAAGACTCAAGTCTGTTGTCAACAGTGATCCATAATTACCTTTTAACTTTTCAAAGTTTTCTGTTAATAAAGTGGTAGATAGCAACGTCTCTAATGGAAACGCCTTATCGAAAAATATGATCAATATCGTATATAGAAACATTCCATGCTAAATCTAATATATAAAATTCTCGTGTCACAGTTTTCGTTGCCATACTCCTCCGAAACGGCTGGACCGATTCTCTTGAAATTTTGTATTTGCTTTCAGTAGGTCTGAGAATCGGCCAACGTCTATTTTTCATCCCTCTTTTTATTTTCGTGGACGAAGTCGCGGGCGACAGCTAGTAGAAATAAAATATATGATGCTGAAGCTAAGAACATCGTTCTTTTTACCCTTATTTTTGTTAATTTGGTGGAATCTTCATGAACACCCTCCACCGAGGAAGAGGAGGACTCTTACTCACTAAATATGTACCGCCGTAGCCAGTCATCATTGACTAGCCTGTTGGTCTAGTGGTTAGTGGCCTTGACTGCTATATCGAAAGTCGTGGGTTTGATTCTCATCCAGGACAACTGTTTGTGTGATGAGCACTCAGCACGATCATTTGTTCTACGTCTAGGTGTAATTTATTTATAATTTGTATATATTTAGAAATATTGTATAAGCATGTTTATCAGTTGTCTAGTACTCACACTCTCGTATACTTAATTTGATACTAGATGGCGTTCAGGAATATTTATTTACCAGCACATAAGTAAAAAATCGGAAAGATGTGATCTCTCCCTACCCCCAAGGGAAAGAGGCGTGACGATTATGTATGTATGTATGCATGTACATAAGTAAAAAGTCTAGACGAAAAATCCTGTTTTTCGTTCCAGTGGTCGGGCGAACGTCATCAGCAACGCGACTGCTAGACAAGCTGCGCGCGCGCATCTGTCGGAGCAGGCCACTGTTCTCACACCCCGAGGAGGCGTCGGAAACCGGAGTCGAGGTTCAGGGCCCTGTAAGTTTAATTTTGGACCTTTTTTGCTCTTTTCCATTGATGGCCCAGTGGTATTACCGTTGGACTGCCAAGTCTAAGGTCTTAGGTTCAAATTCATTTGCATAAAAAAAATAGGTAGGTAGGATAGAGAATGCCTTAAGCATTAAGTCCGCAATAAATTGTACCTAAATTGATCAATAAATAAAAAATAAACAAATTATTATTGAAATAAATCTGCCATGATCTGTGATGAAGAGGGACGAGACTCATGTGACGAAGAGAGTGATGAGTATGAATGTTGATGGATGGAGAGGAAGTGGAAGGCTAAAGAACAGATGGTAGGATTGTAAAAGGAACGATATGAATGGAAAAGGAGTAAATGATAGTGTGACGTCTTATAGAAGAGAATGGAAGAAAAAAACGTGTTGCGCCGACTCCAAGTAAAATGGGATAAGGGCAGAAAGAAAAATGATGATACATACATACATAAACGTCACGCCTCTTTCCCTTGGGGGTAGGCAGAGATCACATCTTTCCATTTGCTACGATCCTGACAAACCACTTTAGCTTCATCCACACTCATCAATCGTTTCATACACGCCCGTCAGTTTAGGGTACTCCTGACCTTACCCTTTTTTAGGACTTTCCCTATTTGGTCAAGATGATGATGATTGAAATAAATCTGCCTTCAGGAAACTTCTATCGTCAGTGACTGCACGTCGAAGGACTTGAAACTGGAGGCAAGTGGCTCTCGGGTCACCGTCATGACTTTGAAAGAGGTGAAGGAAACCTTTGGATGCCATCTCTGCTCCTTTGATGCTGACAGGTAACAAATTCACGTTACTATAGCCACCTTATCATTAATACTTTTCTCTCATTTTAGTCGGTAACTCAATAACTCCGTAATTCAGTAATTGCGTTTTTCAATAACACGCTATTTTCCAATTTTCATCAAGTTACCTAATATTTGATCTAAATGAAATATTGGTTTATAATTTCACTGTACCTATTTCTTTTTTCCAAAAGTTAGTATTACCAAAGTCCCTATATAAAATAAGTCTGCGAACTTTTAAACTTTGTTTTAAACACAGTCACAGTTATCGGTAGTCGGTACGTTCCGATGTGTGTACATCGGGACGTATCGACTACCGATAACTGTATGAGCTTAACAGAAGTTTAGAATTTTACTTTAAGATATTTCAAGTCTTAATTAGCGTTAATAATAGGTTGTGGAAAAAGTCTTGTATGAACTTGTAATAAAATCTTTCTCTCTCTAATAAAATTAGAATTTGGAATTATGTTCTTTAAAATTCTAACTTTTAATTATACCAAAACCAGCCAGATACAAATACTATAGCCAAAAATATTACAAGTTATTATTTTATTACAAGTTCATACATACTATAATGCGAAAAAACTGTTTCCCCGACCTAATATAATTATATGGTTCATGAAATATCTTCGCATTTACAGAATAACAGTCCTGGACAGACATCTCCTCAACGACCACAAGATCGGTCTCGAGAGCCTTCTGAAGCTAGTCATGGCAAAAACCAGGGACGGCCTATCAGAAGGCACTCCCAACGTCTACGGTACCGTCTACGGTATAAGACAACCCTACTACAGACCACCAGACGAGATAATAGAAGAAGGAGAATTCGTAATAGAAACTGTGACCCCGAAGATTAAAATACTAAAACATTCAGCAACAAATACCGAACTGCAATGGTGTGACCCAGATTTTATCCCTGACCTCAAAGACAATTGTAAAAGGATTACGAGGGAAATAGATAAGTTGGTGAAAGTCGGGATACCCCTTGAGGAATGTGATAAAGACGAGTTTTTCATGAAGATGCAGAATTTGAATGAGTGCATGTGTAAATTTGTGGACTCATCCAATACTCTGAAGAAGGTCTTGGCTAAGGAATTCGATTCGAAACATAATGTTCGCGAACATCTAAGCCTTGATCAGCCGTTTTTCGATTTGTGTTTAGGAGAGTAAGTATTGCAAAGTAAAATAATCACGATTAACCTTCCCGTTTTCATCCGGGTCCCGTAAGATATATCTCGACCAATGAAAAGTTAAATTATTCGATTATAATTTGATTATTCCGTGTGGTGTCCGGATATAAAGAATAGCGCCACGCCATATCCTCCACTGGGTGTCGTAAAAGGCGACTAATGGACCTTAAGACCCAGTGCACTATACACCAAGCACCTTGGGTCACCCGAATGGTGGCGGGTAAACAACCAACAATCGCATTCCCAAATAGGGTTCGTGTCAGGCAGGCGGCCGACTATAAAACCATAGCCAAAACTTTAAGCAACATGTCTAGAAGTCGTGTTGCGCCGACCCCAAGTGAAATGGGATAAGGGCAGGAAGATGATGAATTTGAATATTTCGTTAAATATTATACATACGTCTCTCCTGTATAGTCTCGTTAGTAGTACTATAATTATTTAGATGTTTTCAATATCGGTCTAGGTAGACCAATGTTCGTGATTTTCTGTCATAAATCGACGAAAAGATAACCTGGTTCATAAAGCATGTTTGTCAATTGATTTACATTTATTTTATTTGAATATATAAAAGTATTTTAATTGTATCAGATTATATTATATGCGATGGGGGTGCCGTCTATTAAAATTTTGACGTTCAAAAAGGTTAACCCTTTTTGAACGTCAAAATTTTATATATCGTATTATATATCGTATATTGTAGCCCAATTTCAATAAATGGCTTTTTGATTTTGATATTTTTTTTATAGCAGCAGGAATACATCCAGAGTGTGGGAGAGGGCTCACAGCGATAATATAGAGAAGGCCAGAAGCAAGTACGGTGAAAATAATAGTAGGTAAGTGATTATTAAGTCCCTAGCCCCATCCTTTTTTTCTTTTTGTTTTCCGTGGTGAAAGGCTAATGACTTCAACCCACGCTGAGGGCACGGCGTGGGGATATGTCGGACTACCTCCGACTAAAAACACCCCGGGCCCCCTCTACTACCTAAGCCAGCGTCACGGGATTGCTCGCGCAAGCTCTGCGTGACCCTGGCTGACCCTTGCCCTCCTCCCCCCTTCTTTAGATCAGGAACATTTCTACAAGCCTAAGAGCGTTTCCACATTATGGGATACGATATCAGTATCGGACGATGAGTCGACGACCCGATAATAGTAAAATGTATGAATTATGTAGCTTCGATATCGGGTCTGCCAATGTGAAAGACACGCATATTTGATACGTCACCGGAAAATAACAGGATCCGTAAGTTTATCAATTTACTAAAAAGTTTATAAACTTTCGTAGGCTTGTAAATAAATTGTAGTATTTTACGTCCACTTTTTCTTAAATTTATCAATTTCCGACATCACACGGTAAACTTTTAAACTAACGGATATCTGTTCGCTAAGAGTTGCGCTGACACGTTTGTCTGAAGTAGTTTATTGAATATCCAACATGTTTTCATATTATGTGTTCTTTGTTTCAGAGGTGAAAAAAAGTTTACATCGGAGAGTTTTTATTTCTAATTTACTATAATTTGTGAACAGTTTTAAGTTAGTTTAGCAATAAACTATTCCTTGTAACATAGATCTTTTATTTATTAATCTAAAACAATGCTGTCTACCTATCTGAAGAGACTTTCAAACATCGGAATCTGGATGTCGCCAACTTGGAGTGACCAAGCGTGGTGCTTAATCTTCATCTACATATAAAGAGACCTTTACTATAATGCTGTTTGTGTGGCTGTGTACTAACGTGGGAAAAAAGATGATTAAGGCTAAGAAGAACATGGAAATCCTTACATTTACTGTACAAACAACTTTATTGAAAACAATAAAGAATGAAAACGTTTACAAAAAAACTAGCAACCGTCGTGCACGCAATTATCTCGATGGCAATGATGTTCCTCATTCAAACTTCTGCAGCGCTCACAGATCAACAACCCCGTCTGCCTTTTCCGATTATTTTCGTAATGGCAACACAGCATGTAGACACATTTGCCACATCTCTCCTTATCTTTATCATGGCAACACTCCGTTATTGAGTCTCCACTTGACAAACGAGTTTGACAGCACTTGAAACTATGCTCGTTGTTTGAAAAGCAAGTTTCATTATTCTTGTCTTGGTATAAGTCAGTGTTTTTAACTACTGGTAAGACCCTTGGACCGCTTCGCACCATAGGCCGGTTAGAATTCTCCACATGTTTGCCTGATGATCTCCTAGTAACAATGGCAAACATCCTATTAACTTCTTCGATAGCATCTTTTGATCTAGATTTCTCTTTTAAAGAGTATTTTAATTCTTCCAACTTCATTCGAGGGATAGATGAGGATTTGTGTTTGATTAAATCTAAGGAATGTGGTTTTCTTCCGTATTCTGGTTGGCAGCAGCTGACGACGGTGAATTTTCCATTTTCTTGCATTTTGGACTCATCTATGGAGTATTGGAAAGTGCTTATAGTAAGTCTTGAAGGATCTTTGATGGTGTTCTTATCATCAGTGGATACCGATGCATCTTTAAAAAGACCAGTTTTCACTTTTTCTTTGTTAATATCAACTTTTTTGTTTTGGAAAACTGTAAGCACTTCGTTTAATAAAGTCAGTCCTTGTGCAACCTCTGTTTCTGAAGTCTGTACTTTTTTGGCGGGACTTTTTGGTGATTCGATTCGTTTCCGTTCGGTAACAACTTTTTCTTTAACTTTCTTATGAGTGTTTGTACAATCGTCGCTAGCTTTTACACATTTTGGACATTTTTTTGGAATTGTTAGACAGCATTCGGCTGTTTTGTCTTCTAATTTGGAGTTTAAACATATAGCACAAACGAAATGGTTACGTTTATTAAGCCGTTTATGGACTCTCTCCTCCATTTTCGGTAAATCGTTTAGTCCACGTTTGTATGTAGTTATGTATATAGAAACCTTTTTTTTCGAGGCTTCTGCTTTCATAAGAAGTTCTAAAACAAAAATATTTTGTAAATAAATACATGTTCGACGATTACTTGTTTTTTATGACTTGATTGAATAATTATTTACACAAACGATAGTTGGATATTATTTCCAATAAGAAAAATGCTGCTGGGGAGTTTATTTTCATTTTTTTTCTCTGTAAACCAGGGTATTGTCAATATTACTACTTTATTCGACGCAGTAAATGTCTCCTAAATGTCGACTTTAAACAAACTATTTTCAAATTAAAGACCATACTTTTTATTCCATTTTGAGAGCACCTATGCCGGATATATCTGAAATTAGGGAATATAAATTACAACAAAACCTCACCCTATCGTTGAAGTCGACTTTATTGCATTGTATATCCCAACCTTGCCAGTACTCGATAAAAACACATTGAAGCACTGCTAGAACAATATTTAAAACGCATAAAAAATAGTAAACACAGTAAAAATATAATAATACATACTATCTTGCCTAGTGTCAATAAAAATATATTCAAAATTGACAGCAGAATATTTGATTAGGGCAAAGACTATGGTGTGGATATGTAACCTTTTTCTAGTGAGTCTAGGTTTAACATCACTTGCTACCCTAAACGTCAATAAGAACCTACTAACCTACAAGCCAAAAGCGGATAGCAAAACTTCCACAAAATACCAGTTATCTGTACTTTCACCCGTACTAGTAGCCAAGACTGAAAAGAGCTACTGATCTATTAACTTGGTCTTGTTGAAGTCATTGATTTATCTGGCACGGTTCCTACCTTCCTATAATATAATTATAATGTAAAAGAAAGAAGTAAAAGTTGTTGCACCGAAAGAAAGGTTTGTTGCACCGTTTCTTCTCCCGTAGCGAAAGCACAGGAAGCGGTGAAGGGTGGGTGATGGGGCGTTGTCTATTATAGTTTTGACGTTCGATAAATGTTACATTGTAGCCTAATTTGAATAAATGACTTTTAATGTTGATTTTTTTGGGGTTTTGTACAAGCGTATAATGAATATCCAAACAACACAAGGAGAAGTAGCCTGTAAGCCTATCATGTTTTGTACCTTTTGGGATTGTATCGGTCTGTTTTATAAAAGTTTTGACGATTTTGAACTCTGGCAACGACCGCCATATACCCGTATAGTTAAGTTCTTAAGTACACGTTTTTGAAGATCTGACTTGTTGGCTTTCAGCATACAATACTAAAACTTTGTACTTGCTCCGTATGTTATATTCATGATGATTAGACATGACTGTTATTTATCATATTTATTATAAGATCTTTACGTAAAAAACGTATTGGTTCTATCAAAACTCTTCTGTCTTTACCAGAACCTAGTCCTTAAAGCACCAAAAGAGAATTTGTCAAAAAGTCAATCAACAAAGCTTCTTTTTTAAAATGATGGATACTCAAAATACTGTCAAATTGAAAACAATAAGGCAAGTGTCTAAATTTCCTTGACTGCGAAAATTCTTTGTAAAAAAATTTCGTTCACAACATTCGTCTGGTGCTAAATTCTAGTGCTATTTATAAAAACTATTGCTTTTCGTTTTAATTGTGAGTTGTTTACTATTTTCACAGTTCCTTTTAATTTTAAACCTAAATAGTTGTGCCCGAATGTATCATTTTTAGAAACGTAAGTACTGTGTATCATTATGTACGAGACGATTTCATTTTATGTTTGAAATATGGTGATTGATGGTCACGATCTTCGGTATTTACAACTTTGGCAATGATAAATAAATATTGATAAAAAACAGGACTCCTAAACTCATTTCTAAGTGTGATTAAGTCGATAGATAATTATTTCTTGACCCTTAATAGTAAAAAGTAAAGATATCCTCATATATTTATAGATACTACAAATTCCATAACAAACAACGAACCAAATCAAAAGCGAAAAATGCAAGCGGACAAAATAAATAATGATAAATAAGAAGAAATGAAAGAAAGTAAAGCTGTATATGTGACAAAGCGTGATAGAAGAGACGAGAACAGTAACGAATACCAAACGCATGAGAACAAAGTACGCCGCGACCGAGAGTACTCCCCGCAGTCACTAAGATATGAACAGAAAACCCTGGAGGTGGGCTGCCAGTACGATTGTAAACGGGATAACCTGATTTGCACTTGTAAGCATCTGGCAAAAATTCGGAAGAACGAGGAAAAGGAGGTTAGGTGCTTTGGGCAGCCGAAGCAAATATACGCGTACCACGGAACGTGGAGTTTTACAGATATTGGAGTGGGTAGTGTTAAAGCCTTGCAAAAGAAGAAAGTAAAAAGGATTTATTTGCCAGAGACTGACGATCGAGGAGTTGGGAGTTCGGATTTGTCTTCTTACGTTACACGTGAGTTGAGGCGGTTTTTTTGATACTATGATGTAGTCGAATAGTTTAGGCACGTTGCCTTGTGTTGCGTTGGGCGTTGTTCGTCGCAAAAATATTTCCGTTAGCTAGAGCAACTTTAAGTGAGCTTGTAACAACAAATGTAATCTAAGAACAAGCAACAAAAGATTTGGACGTATTGAAATCCTCTTCCTTATTTGAAGTCGGTTAATAAGTCAGAAATGTTTTAAGTGCAATGTTATTCCACGAATTTTGTTTATAATTTCGAATTGTTGAATAATATCACTTGATGTACTGCTATGCTATCGTTGGGACTAACAGCTATAGCAATTCTTATCAATTTTAATCTTTAACTTCAAAGCGCCGATTTGTTCCATTCAAAGTTTTGTGTGTTCTTATAACATTATTTAGTTTATCCGTAAATCTGTAACACTCTATATAAAACTAAAATCCCTTTATTTATTTCAAGGAAGAAGTAGACAACAACGCTTTCATAGTTATTATGAGCAAAAACGAAATTCATCCAAGTGCGTGGGAGGAATACTAGAATACAACACTGGTTGCGTTATGAACGAAAAGCTGTCCCCTATAGTGCATACAGTGTCAGGCACCACAAGTCCAAGAGACTCCACGTATAATAGAAACATAGAAATAGGCAGCAACACAGTAGTTAAAAGCCTTACACACACAACGACACAAGTAGAAGAAAGCAAAAGAGAATCAGAAGAAAACAGCGATAGACCAGAAATTGAGATCGAAAAACCAGAAGTTAAGATAGAAGAAATTAAACCAGTACTTATAGCAAAGGAAGTTGTTAAAGAAGAAGTAAAGGAAATGCAAAATAAAACTTTGAAAGTGATCAAACCTTCATTGATAAAAGACAAATACGTCGCAAAAGATTTTTCTTCAGATTCCCTAGTCCAACAAGTATACAATCTTGAAAATCCCAGCGATGTCAAATCAAGTCGCACGTCCATGGAGCCCGCTGATCCAATGGAAAATAAACTTGAAAGGGAATACAGAAATATATTCGTGAATAAGTCTAAAGAACCAAAATCGAGTAATGAAAAAAATGCGGGCGACTATAAGAGCACGTCATCGTTAAAACGTAGATTTGGGGCTCTAAGACGAAGCTTGGCTAAGAAAGAAGATTCTAAGAAGAATAGCAGTATTGCGCCAGAAATTACATCCCCGACAAGTGTGGCAAGTCGTAAAGATGTTTCCATAAACTCCGATCCACCATCCTTAGAAGGCAGATCATATTCTAGTACTAAACCTTACAATCCATTTCCGAGTTCCTACAGTCGTGCCAAAACTGCTTACGACACTAAAATATCATCACATATAGTATCATCGTATAAACGTTCAGTCACCGGCAGGAAAGAAAGAGGCAGCGCTCAATGGTCATCACGACCAGATGACGAGAACGGTGAATGTCAGGGCGTCAAAGGTATGTTCAAGCTGTGGGGAAAGAAATTCAACTTAGAAGAAGACTACTATGACAAAAAGAATCCAACCCCATCACCGTACGGATCGCCAAAGGAATCATCAAAGAAAAGTGATAAGAAATATCCAGAACCAAAGTTAATTATCAAAGATGATATAGAAGAGAAGAAAGATGGCAAACGATTCTTCTTTTTTAAAAAGAAAAATAAATACAAAAATAAGCCATATAAATCAAAAAAAGGCGTAACGACTGGCAGGTGTGAGGTGAAAGATGGATTAAAGATCAAAATAGGCGGAGCTGGTACATCGTATATACCAGAGACTGTTGTTAAAGAACCAGAGGCAGTTCCCAATGATTACGAAGACTTGTTCAAGCGAGCTTGGGTCACTAAGTTCATGTCGCAAGCGATCGAATCACGGAACAGCGTACAAGTCAGGTGGAACAACAAAACCTACACCACCAGCAGTAGTACAGTGTTTGAATTAATGGACAATGTATACAAAGATACAGGCGTCATTTTCCGATCAAAAAGTCAAGTAACTATCCATTCATCTTATAAATCGTACACCGCACAACATGTTAACTTCGTTCACCAAAACATAGAAGCTTGGATGGTACCTAAAACTTTACCTGATAAACCGAAATTACTTCCGAAAATAAAATGCAAGTCAAACGAGGACAGAAATAACAATATTGAAGTCAGGATTTCAGATCAAAAGTGGTTTATAGATAAATCAAAAGCATTTTCACATAAAATCGAAGTCGTACTACATTCTAAAAATATGGTCAAGCTTAATAAAGAAGAGAGTTCGGAATACCTACGGATTGATATCCCAAAAGGATTTTTTATGGATTCGAGTAGTGATGAAAATAATAAACGCGGCACTAACCACTCAAGCGATGAAGAAGTATTTAAAATAGTTGAGTATGAAACTGGTAGTGATTTGAAGAAGGATAAGACAGTTCGAAATTTCGATATAGGCGATCATAGACAGAATAACATAAAAGTGACAGTGAGTGTTAAAGAGAGCAAGGATTATGATATAGACACGATAATGAAACAACCACCGGTGTTTAAGAATGTGTCCTTCCAAGGCAGTAAGGTGTATAAACTGAAGAGATGTGACGTGATCGGCGTGGGAATTATCACGCATAGAGAATTGAGAGATAATCGTAAGCCCATGTAAGTTCAACTTTCACAATTTTTACGAAATTAAAGCTTGATTTTCTCTTTTTTTTTGCAAACTCGTAAGTACTTCCAAAGCTTACAGATTACACAATAAAGAGTATCAACTATTTGACTTTATATTTTATCTAACCGTTGCAGAATCGGTATCAGAATGCATTGGTTATTGAGTCACAAGTGGATGTGGCAATTCTTGTTACAGACAAGAATTACCATATCCACTTGTGACTCAATAACCAATGCACTCTGATATTGATGATGCAACGGTCAAACTGACACACAAATAGTATTTAAATTAATAGAGGAGTCCTACACCCATGATATAATAATGATTATAAATAACATATAATTTTGATATAAATATAAGCATTCACTTACTGACAGTTTAAAGATTCAAGACGACTACTCCGATGACGAATATGAGCAACCTGTACTTGGGACGAACTCCACGAAATGCGAGCTGGCAGAGAGTTACTTGCAAGACTTCTATCGTCACTGCACGCCTCTAGGCATCGATTCATACTCCTGGTGTGTCAGTGACTCCCATCTCAGATGCTGCTTAGATAACTCAGTAAGCTACAATAACCAAGGCGACGAAGGTACGAAATCCTGCCCCAATATTTACGATGACTTCCAAACTGCTACTATAGTCTCGTCATGTGAAACGTCATCCTGCAGCCACTGCCAAGATATGGAGGCCATGAAACCACCACCAGATAAATCCTGTAAATGGTTTAGCAAACTCAAAAAGAAAAAGGACGGTGATAGGCGAACACTGCCGAAAGACTCGATCGAAGTATTCAGGAGAAGAAAGTTGTATGCAGCGAGCGACAAGTCAAAATGGGCGTGCCCGGAGTTTACCCAAAGCCTGCAGAGCTTGCCACCCCCCGGGCCATGCCCACCACCGCCCTGCCCAGGGTCGCAGATGCCCAGCTCTGACAGTAAGGGCGGAACGCTTGTCGACTGTCAAAAGCTTGTGAAACCTTGTTGCAAGCCTATCGAACCGAAAGCGAAAAAAAAAGCCTGTAATAAGCACGTGTCACTACCAAACTGCGATGTAATGAATGACGCGCTCGCGAAAGGGCTATCAAATACAGTTCCATCGGGGATCTTAGCCTTCAAAGGCGCAGCGGGTTGCGACGCTTGTAAACAGAAAGGCTACTGTTCGAAACACGCGATACTTGTCCCGCAACCGTCGTGTGAGATCCCGAGAGCCGCCTGCCGGGACTCTTGCGAGAAGATGAAGAACCCGCCGTGCGCAAAGTCAAAGACATCTTGTGAGAATCCTCCGCCGCCATCTTGTCCCGAAACGTGCCCGACTGGCAAGAAAGGGTCTTGCCCACCTTCTCCTCCGGAACAGCTTCCGACTCCAAAAACTTCAAGTTCATGCCCTTCGAGTCCTACACAAAATAAAAAGTCGTGCCCAGGATCACCAGTGTCTCGTACCCCATCACCACCTAATAAAAACAGTTTAAGATCACCTTGCCCCTCTCCTCCTCGGGCCAAAAGGCTGAAATCGCCTTGTTCTCCTCCTCCTCAACCCAAAAGGCAAAAATCGCCTTGTTCTCCTCCTCCTCCGACCAAAAAGCTACCTTCATGTCCGTCAACACCCACAAGAGCGAGGAAGAAGCAGGGATCGTGCCCGCAATCGCCAGCTCGAAGGCCGCCATCTCGTCCAAGAACTCCTCCGCCATGTCAGCGCCCAAAATCAAAGCAATCACCTCCGGCTAGCCCGCCTTGCACGCGGTGTGGCCCTTCTCCACCAAGTCCTCCGAAAAAGTCACCTGGCCTTGTTTGCTACACCCCGCCGGGGAGTCCACCACCCTGCAGAAGGCCGCCCTCTTCGCCTTCACCTCCACCAAGTCCTCCGAAAAAGTCACCTGGCCTTGTTTGTTACACCCCGCCCGGGAGTCCACCACCCTGCAGAAGGCCGCCCTCTTCGCCTTCACCTCCACCAAGTCCTCCGAAAAAGTCACCTGGCCTTGTTTGTTACACCCCGCCCGGGAGTCCACCACCCTGCAGAAGGCCGCCCTCTTCGCCTTCACCTCCACCAAGTCCTCCGAAAAAGTCACCAGGCCTTGTTTGTTACACCCCGCCGGGGAGTCCGCCACCCTGCAGAAAGCCACGGAGCCCATCACCATCACCGCCCGCAAGTCCACCGAGTCGGAGGCCTCCTGCATGCTCCCCATCGGCACTTAAAAAAGCGTCGTGTCCGCCGACACCCCAGCCTTGTAGAAAAGCACCTCCCTGCCCTAGCCCCAAGAAAGGAGCGACGTGTCCCTCATCACCACCTCTTTGTAGGCCCCTGCGAGCGCCTCCGTCCTGTCCTCAGATTCCGAGTACCGGCGCACGTCCTGTTCGGTCGTGTCCCCACTCGCCGCCTTGTCCCCCTCCTCCCCCACCCTGTCCTCACTCCCCGCCCTGCCCTGTGCTGCCTCTCGCATGTCCACACTCCCCACCTTGCATGTCCCCTTCGCCACCTAGCTCTCCTCCGCAGCGTGGGCGCTCTCCATCTCCCCCGCCGTGTCCATACGCTCCAGCGTGCTCTTCCCCGCCACCATGTCCTTATGTTCCACCGTGCTATCGGCAATCTCCATCTGGCCCTCCAGCGCGCCCGAAGTGCAATCTTCCAAACAGCAAGTCACCCAAACTGTGTCCCGCATCGCCACCGATGTGCCCCGCGTCACCACCCATGTGTTGCGCAGTGGAACCTAATCGGTGCCCGGGGTTACCACCTCCATGCAAAAAATCGAAGAGTATCTGTAAAAAACTATCCCCGTTTTTCCGAAAAAAACCAATGTGTCCGAGTTCACCACAGTGTAAGCCAATGCCTTGTAAGGAATCTTATTGCAAAGCACTAGCGTGCCAGCAATCGCCGAATCAGTCAGCTCCTGACAAAAAGCAAACACCATCTCCTCGTCCAAAGTTTTCGACAACATCTTGTTCTTACGGATCGTTAAAACAACGCGGTCCGGAGGCACCATACGTATACTCCCCTGTCCATCCCTGCCCTCCGGAGCGTGAGAAACCAAAAAAACCTGCGCCATCCTGCAATTCACCGCCATGTAACAAGTCTCAACCTAAGCATAAACCTCCATTCAACCAATCCACCACTTCAGAACCATTGAGTATTCCGCCATGTGATCCATGCTTGTCACCAAATCAAGATTCCTGGCTAACTAAAAACCAAGGTTCCAATCAATCGTCAATAACATCACTTTATAAAGCCAAAAACCATCAGCCAAAGGAGGAAATAACATACAAGTGTACAAAAAAATGCCCTAATACGGAAAAATCAGATGAAGAATCCGTGAAACAAGATCCATGCAAGAAAAGTTGTCCGAACCGAATGGCGTCCCCGCGGCCGCCCTGTATGCCCCCGATGTCGTGCCCTCCGCCACGCCCCACCCTCTCCTATACGGAACCTCGGCAGACTCCCTCAGAGGGAGTCCGAAGTCCGAAGTCCTGCAGAAGCAAATCCAGAATGTCCGGACTATCCCTTAAAATGAAGCCAACTAAAAAGATAAACATGTGTTCCAAAGACTGCTCCGCTTGGGAGGAGAAGCAACAAGACGAAGGCTGCATCAGTCTAAATTCAGAAGAGAAAATCACGATACGACTTAAAAAAGATACGCAAAATGCCGACGACATGGGAGAAGGATTAAACATCAAAGTGCAAGACGAAGATGGACTGACTTTATTTGAGAGAAAAGATTATATGCTGCACCGTGCAAGCATGAACAGACATACACTACTTCGCGATATGTATAGAGCATCAGAATTGCGAAGAGTGGCGACAACTAACTCCGTGAAAGACTTGACAGAAGTTAAGAACAACACTGAACAAATCACTCAAGGCAACAGCGACGTAAGCATAGCTAATCTCATAGAAATCCAGTTAAAATTAAAAGTCACACAAGGCGAGAAAACTGCAGTAATTAATATCGCAAACGACGCAGAGAAGGAAAATGAAGATAATAAAATAAAGACTTTAGAGCCTGTTAACAAAATACCTCAAGAAATTTTCGTAGTAAAGGATGGAAATGCAAACGTGAAACCAGAAAGACAAACAGATCCAAAGAATGATATAAATATACGTATAGTTATTAAAAACTTTAAACCAAAAGTGGAGGCAAATAAAACTATCAACTTAAAAGACGAGGATCTTGGCAAAGACTTTGCGCAAAAGATTTCGTCGAAGTTCCATACCGTGTCCACTGGCTACAGTGATGTGTTTCATGACGACAATGTGTTTTCAGTGCACCGAACCAGTGTGGACCTAACCTCATCGGTGGATAAGACCCATAGCAATAAAAGCAGAGAAATCATGAGTGACACTCTCATTGGAATCAACAAAGGCAAGTCAGCGCCATCTGTCTGCAGATGCGTTATGACTGACATGTCTGACGGAAAGATAGATTGTGAGGACTTGAAGTCTATTTCAAGCAGGAAATATAGTACGAACAGACAGACCGACACTCAAGAGGAAACCGATACAGACAATAAAACTACACATAGTAAACATAAATATGATACAGAGACTGAAGATTCTGATAAGCAAACTGATCATAAATATGACACAGAGACGACAGACGCCGAGAAAGTACCAGAGACTAAGTATGACACAGAAGAAACGGATACAGACAAACCTACAGCACCCAAATGTGATCCATTCATGTCCACAGACTCAGACGAGCAAGATACAATACCAGAAGAAGACGTATACATTGCAAAACCTAAAAGCTTACAAGTGATTGTCAAACCACACACAAAAGACGAGAAAAAGGAAATGCTTAAACAGGTCTTCGAGAAAGCATACGAGACGAAGACGAAAACTAAAACTCGGATGAGAAAGCTAAGGAGTATGCTCAAAGTGATTTTGACATCTGACAGTAGTGATCATGATGACAGCAAAACTGCAGGGCCAAACGATTTAGCCAAAGACGTGACTTACGCATCTTTAAAACCAAATTACTTTAGAGATAGTGACAGCATGAACAATTACTATCGGACAGACAGCCATGACAAACTTTCAGGGGAAATCAACACTCAAGTTGTGTACCCATCTGTTGAGAATAATAGCGATTGTAGTAATAGTAATCCAAGCGAGGCTTTATCGTCTGAAAACGAATCGACAAATAGGGGTTGTATGTGCAGTACTTTAGCTGCTAGATTAAGGCTAGCGTCAAGAATCGGTGAGGGCGGGGGATGCTGCTGTGGGCCTAAAGTCACCAGCAAAAAAAATGAGGAAACTATATGCGATCTGAAGAGAGAATCCGATTATTTCCAGTACGATTACAAACAGATGGATTACGTCGATGTCGAAACGCAAAACTCGAATTACCTGTTAAGTAAAATTAATAGTACTAATCTGTCAACGAATAAGAGCATAAAGTCGAGTATTCTAGACGACGTGGATACTACAAAAACAAATTCGGGAGTGATAAATGTTGACCAGAAGAAATTCACATTGCCGAGGCCGTTTTCTCCACTTTGTCATCATCGGAGGGAATATGAGATGCGGAGGTTAGTTCGGAACAGTATTCTGAGAATATCTGACGATGACAAAATCATTTTGCTCAGTAGCAAACCGACGAGAATCAACGCGGAATGTGCCAAGAGTAAAGTTAAGGAAAAAAAGAAGAAACACAAGGATCCTAGTACCGTGATGAGAGCGTCAGACATATTGCAGTCTTATGAGACGAAAAAGGCTGTTTTAGAGATTTATACGGAGAAAACATGTTCGAATGATAGAGTGCATTTAGTTGCTAAGCTACCAAAATTTGTTTATGATCGAGAAAGCGAAATAGAAGCGAATTACGAAGCTATTACAAGCAACACAGACAGCGTTTCCAAGAGGAATATTGTAATGATGATGTCGATCAACAGATAGCCGGTCGATTGCCGGTGTTTTTTTTGTCTTTGAATCTGTGTAGATTGTTTATGTTTCTATATTTTTTTTATAATATACAGTTATTGTAATTTTTTTTCATTTTGTTTAATTTTTTTATAAAATGTCATGGTGGTCTTGCGGTTCTATGTGTGGATTTGTATGCAAAAGGTGCAGGTTCGATCCCTAGCGGAGGCAAGTACCAATGAGACTTTTTAAAGTTATATGTTCTTTCTTAATTATTCTAAGACACTATCGACAAACGGTAAAGGTAAACATGGTGAGGAAACCTAGATTAAAAAAAATGTATTCTGAAATTGCTAACCGGCAGTGAGCTAGATTGGTGAGCAATGCCAAACCTTCCCTATATAGGAAAAGGTCTGTGGCCAGCAGTAGGACGTGTATAGTCTGGTTTATTTATTTATATTTTGTTATAAGCTAAGCGGAAGGAAATAAATTCTAAAGATTAGCTATAGGCTTTATAGGAGATAAAGCTGATATCTCGAACTATAACTATAAGCCTGATCTCGCATTTATATGTATAAGTTGTCAATGAGAATATTAAAAAACCTTATTGCTACAGTACTTGATCTTTATTAGCCTCCTGAACAAGCAGAATTCCGCGCACATTCTCTACAACTGATCAACTTCACACCATCAACCAAGTTATAGAAAAATATAACGAATTTAACAAACTTCTTTACGTGGCATTTGTCATATGTCAGTCAAACATAACTCAGTCATGGAAGCTTTAGAGTCCCAAAGCATACCACCTACCTACCTACATAGATCCACCTATCCACCTATATACCTACATAGATCTAGTCGACAAAATATAAATAATTCAGCTAACATTAAATTACATACCACTGGCTCAATTTTCCAAATAGAAAAGGGCGTTAAGCAAGGCGACCCACTCTCACCAAAGTTGTTCACAAGCGCATTGCAGGAGGTCTTCAACAAGCTGCCAGACTCGTGGCAACTCCGGGGAATAAATGTCAGTGGCCACCAAACACAGCTTTCAAATCTCCGTTTCGCTGATGACATTGTGCTATTTTCCGAATCCCATTCAGAACTTGAAGGAATACTCGCAAGACCTGAGCAAGGCAAGTCTTGAGGTTGGACTTACAATGAACCCGTCACAAACCCAACTCATGACCAATAGCACGAAACGTAAGGTCGTGGTAGATGGGCAGGAATTGCAATATGTCGATGAGTTCATATACTTGGGCCAGATTATCTCGTTTATGAACCGGCAGGAAAATGAGTACCTAGAAAGGAGAATTCAGAACGCCTACAAGAGATTTTGGGTCCTAAAAGAACATCTGAAACCTGCCCATGACGCTGAAAAGGAAGCTCATCAATATGTGCGTCCTGCCCGTCCTAAGTTAGTTTGCCCAAAGTTGGTCTCTTACCGAACAGCAGAAGTCCAAACTCAAGATTTGCCAACGTGCAATGGTGCGCAGTATACTCGGTGTCAAGCTAACGGATCGAGTTAGAAACACCACACTGCGCTCCATTACTAAAGTAAGGAATATCGGGCAGAAAACTGCTCAACTTAAATGGTAGTGGGCTGGTTACGCAGTGCGAATTCAGCCTGACCGATGGGCGAAGATTGTCACCCACTGGACGCCAGAGAAATGAAACCGTCGTCGAGGTCGTCCGCGGCGAAGGTGGTGATATGATCTTGTCCAATATGTAGGTCGCACGTGGCCAGAAATCGCAAAAGACAGGGAGGGTCAGAAAGAAAATGGGGCAGCCTTTGCCCAGCAGTGGGATCTTATTTAGGCTACACAAAAAAAAATAGACTTTAAGCAGGAATTAATTAAATAGACGTTATCAATTTATAAATGAAATCATTGCTCTTCTGATGTGATCCTAAGGGTAGGTACATAGGGATTAAAATGAAATATCATAAAACACATCTTAAAACCATTTAATTCATATTACAAATTATATAAAAATACAAAATGTATCACTAGACATTATAAGATCATAAGTACTGGTATTGCAATATTCTTACATTAAAAATAAAAATCCACAAAAAATATACAGTATGTATATTTGAACGACGGACTTATTCAAACCACCAATAGTTTATGCATAGACTTCACCAATAAACGTATAAACAATAAAAAAAACCCTGATTAATGACGAAAAAAATCGTTCCAAAAAAGTCCTAATAACTTCGCAACGTTTTAACACCCTCGCGCTTATCGAACATATGCGCGGTCAATGACCGACGCCGACGTAGGTATGAATGCATTTCACTGCGCGGCACTCGTCGTCGACATCATAAGGGGCGCGGGGGGCCTTGCGCGCTCGCTGCCTTAGCGGCGGCACGTGCTTGGCGCGTGATATTAGGCATTTTGCGCTCTGTGTTCATAAATACTATATTTTATCGGATAGTTAAGTATATGAAAAATTAAGGTCATAGTTTTTTTACATATTTGGGACGAGAATCGAATACTGACCACCCTCCTTCAATAAGTCCGTCGTTCAAATATACATGCTGTATATTTAAAAGAAAACCACAAACTTAGCTTAAAGTAATTCACTACTAAAGTACGACAAATTTATTATTGCTGGTGACGAAAATCGAAATTAAAACTTGACTGAATTTGGAGTTATTGAAATAATGACATCGCCAAATTTAGTGGTCATGACATTAAACTACATTGCCGTGCCCAAATCTGTTCCATTCCTATCTCTAATATTATATTCCTCAAAATTCCCACAACGCCATCTAGTTTCAAATTAAGTAAACGAGTGAAACTTGTGTTATGATCATACCTTCGTCAGTCCTCCACCATCCATATCTAGATCAACCCAGCTCCTTTTATAGGAAATAACTAATTTTATCTAACTTCTTAAATAGATGCACCCTCAACATAGCTTTGGTTTCAAACATTAAAACAACTTTCGATGTATTAATATCGATTATAATATTAATACATGACTATTTTATTACATACTAGCTGTTGCCCGCGACTTCGACTGTGAGAATGTCTGTAATAGCTGCAAAAACATTGCTCTACTCTGACACAGTCGATTAAAACCGTTAGATTAATAAAAAAAGTATTAAAAACGAATTTATCATTCTTCGAGATCACATTAATTTACATTTTAAAGCAAATTAAAGTTATTGATCTCATCTGAATGGCATTAACTTATTAAAACGTTAAAAGGACAAAACGCAATGAAAAAGTTAACGACAAATTAATATTTGTAATCTGCACCTTAATTTTCGACACTATTCCGATCATTTACATCATTTTCTTCATAAAAAACGATATAAAGATCTTAGTTTTCTCCATATAAAGTTAAACACAAACTTATCCTAGTCGAACCAGTAGTACGAGACGAATTTTAGATATGAAAACTCATAAAACCTCGCACACTTTTATGCAACAACTCAATCCAAGCTTTAAGTTCGGATAAATCTGCGTTCCTATCTTAAAAATAAAATCGGGACTATTAAAGAATAGTTAGATTTCAATTTCTCATAATTTTTTACTACGCTTAAATTAGGACTCCAATATTATTCATGACGTTTCTATTTTCCGTAAGTATCTTAACTTATACAGTTGCTTAAAACCTTACTGTTATAATGGACGGTATAAACCACATATAATTAATGTATAAAGCCTTTTAAATATTGGCGATTTTTCCTTCCTTACTAGGCTTTTGAAGTAGGCCTCTTGCTGCCGTACGAGCGAGACAGGGCACTACACTGCATGTAACGTCTTGCTTACATAGGTTGTAATACAATCAAAAATCCTGCTTAAACAACTCATAATAACTCGGGTTACTTCTGTTTTTTTATTAAGTAACTCTAACATAATAATTTTGCTATATTACATTGACATATAGCTAGAATAACGGACGGATTTTAGAGTTGTATAGGTACATGTATAATGCTACAAGGATCTCTAGGCACGTTGCCGAAATCGGAACTAATGCCGTCATGTAAGAAAAATAGAATAACCATCACATTTCACAGACAGTTGAGTTGATTCTTGTTGCGAATATGTATAAGGAACGATATGAATGAAAAAGGAGTAAATGATAGTGTGACGTCTGATAGGGGAGAATGGAAGAAAAAAAAAACGTGTTGCACCGACCCCAAGTACAATGGGATAAGGGCAGGATTATGATAGTGATTTTAATGTCATCCACGGGCCAAAAGATTCTTGTAGCACTATTATAGTACCTTTCACAACAAATAAAAATAGAAGACTTACCCCTGGTTTCTCAAACGCTGAACAACACAACAATTTGTAAATCGTCAGTCAAATCTCATGTTAAGCTCTATGATTGGTTGTAAGTTTTATGGTCAACTATCACAGTCGTGATCATGAATGTGGATGGATATAAGGGAAGACGATGGATGGTGTTTGATTGTGTAAAAGGTGATATGGCTGCAAAGGGTGTTGCTTGCGAGATGACGTCAGATAGGAACGTGTGGAAGAAGAAGACACGCTGCGCCGACCCCAAGTAAATTGGGATAAGGGCAGGGGAATGATGATGAGTCACAGTCGTGATCAGTTGATTTGACAGCAGATTCAATTGATCAGCCTTCCAGAAACCGGGAGATAATCTCATACATAATTAAATTATGGTCACATTTACGAAATGCCTAAATATTTAAAAACTTTCGTATTTTAATAAAATATAGTGTATAATTGAGCTGTATATAAATGCAATAAAGGAACTGCAGTAATATAAAGAATAATTATTAAAAGAGATAATTTCCTTTGGTAATGTTACGTATACGATATTCTCTCAGCCATATTTTAAAGGTGGGTCTGGAAAAATAAAGAATATTAATTAGAATTTAGAAAATATAATAATAATATTCCAAAATTAAATATACGAGAGTAATTTGTATTATAAGTACTGATAAACATACTTATGTACTTCTAAATACACACATACTGTAGATAAATTACACTCAGACACAAAAAAATATGACTAATATTGGGTAACTGCTTTTTTTGCAAAAATGTGTAATGTCGAATCGTTTAGCATGCCTACGTTCATTTAATAAAAATAAATAAATAAAAATTCTTTAAGAACAAGTATCTATCTAAACCTAAACGAAAAAGCTTACTTAACGATGTCACTTATTCTTATACCTACCATTTACATTCAATAACAAGAAATAGCACGAAATGCAAAGAAATCGAATAAATGACAAGACAAAAAAAGAACATATAACATGCAACATATAACATATAACCCAGCTTACCTTGACAGCACCCAAACACCATGATTTAACACAAACACAATATGTGCAGAAGAAAAGTGTAATGTGTTTTTATAATTACTTTCGTGAGAATGATTCATATATTAAGAGATATATAACGGTTTACTCACGCGTATTTATCGGGATAGCCCGACTAGTAGTTCGACTCGCTCGCCCGCCGCCGCGTCAGCTCATGATTAAGGACTCCGGTTGGGTCCGAAACTAGTCCCGCTATCCCGATAAATACGCGTGAGTAAACCGTTATACATATATCTCTTAAAAAAGTGTAATGTGTGTATCGTCGCCCAGCAGTGAAAACCTCGGATGTCTCATTTTCTCAAAAATAATTATATAATTTGTTCTTTGGATTTATAAACTCGGTAAGCACAGATTACTCTAGCAAACTTTCGAATCAGCCACTCCTAGCTTTGAAAGCTTTTAAAGTTTGCTAGAGTAATCTGTGCTTACCGAGTTTATAAATCCAAAGAACAAATATAATTATTTTTGAGAAAATGAGACATCCGAGGTTTTCACTGCTGGGCGACGGTATGTAACTTCAATATTGAAGTTGTTAAACTGTATTTTGTATAAAATGTTTACAAACCCGAGAAAATCGGATTTTTGGTTGGACTTTTGAACTTTTTGGTCATGGCTAGGATCTGAGTTAGACGTTGTATAACAAAATTTAATTGTTCTGTTAAGACACTATAGTTGTTCGAGTCAAATGTTTAGATTTTTTTATTCTTACTTACTTACTTACTGACTTAATCAAGTACCTATTGGAACGAAAAGTAATTTCAAGTTTGAGTGTTTACTACCATTGTATAAATAGTCTACGGAATCTGAGCTTTCCTGATATAAAATTGTGACTAAAAATCAGTAGTGATTTCATTCTTGTCACATAAAATGTAAGTTCAACATAATGGGGCTAATACGATGATTTGAACGCATTCGACGACCAAAATCTTTAAAATATATGAATATAAAGTTAAAAAAAAGGTCATATACGGTCGGTTAGAAAAAAACATATTGCGCCGACCCCAAGTAAAATGGGATAAGGGCAGGAAGATGATGATGATACGGTCGAATTGAGAAACTTTCTCCTTTTTGAAGTCGGTTAGAAAAGTTTAAGATTTTCATAATAAAACGCAAATAATCGCTATGCATTTAATATTTTATCTCTCGCAATATACAGATAAGTACAAGACAATACCAATACATTTGTCGGCACAAACAGCAGCAACATGTTTCATACAAAACTCTTTGTACGACTATATTTAAACAACGATTGATTATTTTAGCTTACATTATAATCGATAACATCACCTTTTTGATAGTCGGGTAAAAACTTCTTCAGTACAGCCAGCATTTGAAGTCGGTTAACAGAAACCGATTTACAAAGTATTATTATTTTTCTATGACATGTAGGAATTGGTGCTTAGTATGTTTTAACTATACCAGGTGTTAAGCCTATTTTGTTACGTAATAGCACAATAGTAATTCATTGAATTCGATTGTGTACAGTTCGTTTGAAAATCTAAATCGACTTTTGATGCTGACCGTACTTGTACCATAAGATCCTAAAGTCAAACAGGTTCTGTTGTGAAAGTGAGATAGGGCTAACTTGTGTATTGCCCCGTCTTGCTTCCACAGTGACAATAGTCTTACTTTAAAACCCGATAACAAGCTTATTTGTTTAAAAAAATGTAATAAAAATTCTAATTGAAAGCAATAAATATATCAAAAGAATTAAAATAATTCTTATCAGAATATGAACAGAAAAAATTGCTTTATAGCAAAACAGTTATAAACTGGCAATTATCAGAACTGTATTTTTAAATAACAGTTTATGTAAAATAGATAATGTAAGCTAAATATTCGTTAAATACTTATTCTACTGAACAACGATTACACCGGTGGAAACTCACTAAGTTTAATACAAAAATATTACAATAATAAATTAATTTAATACCTATTTAAAATAATATGAAGATGCCATTAAAATTACCCATGAAAATAATTAATTTTTGACATTTAAAATGGTAGAAATTAAAACAACTGTAGTGGCAACACTGAAATGAATTGTAAGATGATACAATAATTGAAAATAATTAATTATTATAAAACGTAAACTACTCTTTACATTGACATATTATTTTAACTTATTGTAAGTAATAAGTAAAAAAATATTATATTCAAAATATTGGAAATACCTAGAAAGTGATTATCAAACTTTTACGTTATTAAGATACAAATCATAATATTACTGGTATTGTAAAATAATACAATTAAATACGTAGAAAGTTAAAACAAAAAAGCATAAAAGATAGAAAAATAGATTGGCCTACCTAACTAAAAAATACAAATTGAACTAAAATAATTTTGTTGTATAATAACAAATAAAAAAGATCAGATCTAATATAATCAGTCTAAAAAGATAGCTAAAAAAAACATAAAAATACTGAATTTTATCAACGAAAAACGTGTAATAATGACTGATAACTGAAATATTATAAAGGCTGCCTTATTGATTACAGAAAGAAAAAGTACTTAGTTGCCATAAACAAAATAGAAAAAATACTGGTTCGGAAAAACAAAACATTTTTGCACCTTATTTCAAGCTTATTTCAAATAAATATATCTTACTGTTTATCTTAATTACGTAATTATTAAGATTTTTTATGACTGGTATCTAATATTAAATAAATAAAATAGAAACAATATTAAATTGAATGTCAATTTTATATTTTCTGTAAATAAAATGTATAAAATTCAAGATATAAGACCTAATTCTTATTTTTTGTAAGTCAATGTTTCAGTTATTGCAGTAATATTATAAAAATTAGGCGATTTTTTTTTACAAATATTATTTGTATGATATCACCCCACAAGTGAGCTAGCGTGGTGATCAATGCTCATTCCTTTTCTATATGAGAAGGCCTTTGTCCAGTAGTCAAATAATTGCTTGTAGATTTTTTACCATGATTTACCAAAAAAAATATTTATTTTAAGTAATCGTAAAATCTTTAATAAATAAACAATAAATTGAGCAAAATTAGATACCACTCATAAAAATATAAGATATTAAAATTAACAACAATGGCAGTGGGTAGTTTCTTATCTTAATAATATACCAAGTAATATAGTTTTATTGAATATATATTATAACGATGGCAACACTTGCTTCATAACTTTTGGCTTATTGGGTCCTTCATGACGCCAAAAGTAATGGAGGATTTCTTTCAACTGATCTGAATATTTAATTGCCAAGTCATGTCTATCATGTAAATAAAATGGATAATTAATAACTTGGTTTTATAAAAGAGAAATAACATTTTTCTAAAATACTAGAATATGTAGAAAAACTTGGCAACACTGGATTTTTAACTGTCAAAGTGACAGCTGAAGTTACTGTGTATCACAGTTTAGAAGCTGATTCTTTCAAAGTTCAATAGTATAATTTGTTGCAATACATTGATGACATAAACTACTAAAATACCTCCATTATTTTCGCTTCATAAGAATATTTTAAATGGCTTTCGTTATCCAATCGAAATGTTGATCTGGAGATCAGAAAAGGCTGTTTTTATTTATTTTACAATAAAATTAAAGAATTTATTCTTAGCTGAAGAGATGCTTTACAATCTAACTCAAAGTTGATTTAAAACATTTGTTTATTTTCACATCAATGTAGTCATATTATAAATATACACGATTTAACTTTTTTTTCTTATAAATAATTATTTTTGAACGCAAAAATCCTTCTCAAGCGAAAGATTAATATCATGACAAAGTATTGTCAAAATCTGTTTTTTAGTACACATAATAATAAACAATTGCTATTTTAATATAGATATAAGACATTACAGCCCATATTAAGTACATAAGCCTTATTGATCTCCAGTTAATTCTTTACAAGCACCGATTCAATACTGTTTCACGATTACATAAGCTTTAACAATAACATGTATATAGCCTGCATTATATTATTTTATTTATTGCAATATAATTTTACAAAAACAGATTTTCTTTTGATATTTTGAGTAAAATATAAAGTCTAGCTTTTAAGATTTACTTTTTTGCCTACCATAGAAGACAGACAATAAAAAATAACAAGATTCTAATTGAGATTCATATTATTATGCAGAAATTTTAAGTAATTGATTAGACCGCGTGATATTTAATTGGCTACTAATACTTTATTACCTTGAAAGACGCCTATGTGGATAGTGGACTGCAACCGGCTGATGATGAGATCACGGACTTCTTGTGATTAGCTTTGAAAGCTGAACTATTACATTTGTGGAAATGAGATGCCGCTCATCGTTGTGTAGTGCTGTCTTGCTTTCCCAACTGCTGTAGTTTCTGTCTTTCTACCACAAATGCAACGGTTTTAGTCTAAGAGGTTGTGGTAGGCAGATATATCTCCTCACTTATAACCTTCAAATTTTTTTGCTTAATTATTTCTGTTAATATTATAAACCATAACCAAAACTTTAAGCAACATGTCTAGAAGACGTGTTGCGCCGACCCCAAGTGAAATGGGATAAGGGCAGGAAGATGATGATGATATTTCTGTTAATTATATTGCAATAAACAATACTAGCTGCTTAATCTAACATGGTTCCTCTTCGCTTTCAACGTCCTTATGTATTTCATAACACGAGGTCGTGATTCTTGATATCTCCGACCTTAAATGAGCGATTTCCACCTGTTGTCATAAAATCTAGATCAGTTTATATTCAAACACTTTTAGGCTGGGTACACAGCTATCTAAGGGCCTTACTGCCACATCTTAGTAATAGTGCACACTGGTAACAAAGCAGTTGAAAGATAATATTACAGCATCTTAATATTATTATTTTTTACGGCTTACTCACGCGTATCTATTGGAATATGCCTGACTAGTTAGATACGCCCGCCGGCCGCCGCGTCAGCTCATGATTAGAGACTGCGGTTGGGTCCCAAACTAGTCGGGCTATCAGGATAAATACACGTGAGTAAACCGTCAAATTTAACAATTATAAATCCGCCTCCTGAAAGTTATAAATCTTGCAGCAGTCTTTCAAGTAAAATGTTTTTTTATCGGCGATAAGTAATCTTTATGTCTTAGCAGAAAAAATAGACATGATAGACGGTAGGCAGTTGTAAGTTTCGTAATTGTTTTGTTGCCAGTGAATAATGTAGTTTAAAGTAATATTGTTAAAGTTTTGAAAGAGAGACGGCGCACTAAACGGCGTAGAGCGACGTCTCTCTTCCACAACTGCAATCAAATTTATTTCTAGATTTTTAAAAGGAGTATGGGGGTCCCAGACAGCTGTGTAACTAGCCTAGTATACTTAGGTTTAGCCTAGTATTATACCACTTCAGAATAGTATTAACTTAATTATTTTAACTCATTATTTGTAATGTCGATACGATATGATAGGAAACTTAAAATAATATATTTTATTTATTAATATTGTTAATAAACCCGTGTTATCGTAAGGAAAAAATAAAACATTTTTTAATATTTTTTTTCAATTTAGTAACGTCTTTATATATTTTCTACTTTGCCTATTGTCAAATCTCAATTCGACTTATAGTCTTCAAGATATTAAAAATATATGAAATATTTTATTATTTCCCAACGATTTATAAATTTGTATTTAAATAAATATATATTATAAAATTCTTACCTTGAACAAGCAGTAGGCATTCCATATAAAACTAAATAAAAGGTTACAAATGTCTTAAAGCCAGCCATAGGAAAGCTTTAAGCATGAATTCTACTAATTTAGTAGGATTTTAAATTAATAGTAGTTTTCTATTCTTTAGAGCAGGCAATATGGTCACTAATTTTGTTATACTCAATGGTGATTGGTTTTATTTTGTTAGTTTATTTTAATTTGTTATGATTTTTTTCTAGGGTTGTTTAAATACATAGTCTCTAAAGCGATTTTAAGTTAATTGATGTAACAACACGATTGTTCACTTTTAGTGTAAATATCTCGTATAAAAACGATTAAAGCATACTCCGGTAATAGAAATATGAACAATATTCCTTAAGAAAATCAAAATGGTATCGAAAAATTTAATTGCTTGTTAGTTGATTTGCTTGTATAGCCAATACAAGTTAATCATCTACTAATTAATCATCAAAATTTGTATGAGATGACCCAAGAATTTGAGAAACTAGACTTAGACAGAGACTAAACTAGACAGAACTTTCAGAAAATAGACTAGCTGGCATGAAAAATATGTTTGTATCCATGCTGATAAGCACCATTTAATATAATCCAATATAATAAATCTATTAATTCCGTTATATTTTTAGAGGGTTGTAAGCAAAGGATTTTAAATGTATATCCAAATATTTTCTTAAATGTTTATTCTACAGGTCGGTCGTTTAAATAGTTAACAACAACAAAATATACATTATTGATATATAGTAACAACGACGAGAAACGTAACAGTTTATACACACCAGACTACGTTTTCGTAAGGGTGACCAGTTGAGAAAATTATCTTTTTTAGTAGTTTTTTTAACTTTGTTTAATTATTGCTGGTAACACAGATATTGATTTTTGTAAGTTATGTAGATGTATCGCGTTTTCTTTTCTGTTTCTAAAATGAGTGCCTTATTTTGTCGCCAATTAGAGAAATTTCATTTTAAACATTTAAGTTCAGTATTTCTCTAACTAGAGATAAAACGACTTCTTCAAATATTTACCTATTCTTGTAAAAATAATAATCCCATATTTCTTACACTTATTAATGTTTTTGTCAAATCTCGCAATAAATTTCAGAACTCTTTAATGTCGAACAATTTTTTTTTTATCTAATTCCGACGAATTCAGAACACTTTAAATTTAACCTATAATAATAACTTTAAGAATACTAATTAGTTCTAAATACGTAATTTGTACTGTATCGTGAACCTAGTGAACACATTTCATACATTTTCTTTAACAATTAAATACCTAAATGGTCACCACTTACAAAAAAGTTCAATAATTCGATCTGCAAGTACTTTTACGTTTGAAACTGAATTATTTAAATCTATATTTTTGATAAAATAGTCTTTTACAACAACGATATTATTTGTGATAGAGTATTTTTAACAAGCTGCTTTTAATATCAAGCAATGCGTTTGTTAATTTAGAGGTCAATACATACTAACGCAGAGCTTTCTTTTCACAAGTACTATGGTTAATCTGACCAGCGTTAAAACATTGCCATTTCCAAAGCAATTTTTTGTATCGTATGTATTTGTCATGATGTCGTGATGGCCTTGCAGGCCGAGGTGCAGGTTTGCTCCCTAGTGCAGGCAAGTACCAACTTTACTTTTTCAAAGCTATATGTATTTTCTCAATTAATTTAAGACTAATTAGTTAAGAAACAATGAAGCAAAACATTGATCGGAAACCTGACATATAAAATATTGAAATCTGAAATCGCCAATCCGCAGTGAGCTAGCGTGGTGATCAATGCTCAAACCTTCCCTATATGGGAAGAGGCTTGTACTCGTGGCCTGCACTGAGCAATGGTACGTATATAGTTTGTCGCATTGCGTACGTATAAAGATCAAGGTTATGAAGAAAAGTAACGAGTGAAATCAGTAGTTTTTTTTTTAAAGGAATACGAGCTTTAGGCTGTAAAGTAAAGGATTAATTTGATATAATTTTAAGACTAACGCTTCAAGCTCTGCGCTAGTATCAATCGACATATCGCTCTATAACAATTTTTATGAATTGAATGTAGTAAAAATACTTACAGATCCCATACAGTTTTATAATATTACACTCACATGAAAGCGGGATTACATGTATTTCCAAAGCGAACAACGAATTGCTTTTGTTAACTGACAACCTTCATTTTATAATTAGCATACATTTAACTGATTAAATACGAAAAATGGTAGTTTTGGTCGACTTGTGTTGGCAACACTGGATCTCGTGGCAGTTTTAAAATAAGGAAGTTCAATTCTCTTTTCAAATTTGTACTCTAGCAACGAATTGATATGATCTTACGTACGATTGGACGCGTTATTCTAAATTTGAATGAAATAAAAAGCTTTTGACAGTCTCAGTTAAAGTTTTTACTACTGGTAATACCGGCTATGGTAAAATTAATTAGTTTTTCGAGTCTGAGAACACTAGAAGACTCTTAGATATGTTGGTAAAGTTTTAATCGTTGTATATCGGACCAAGAACGATCAGCACATTCCATTCATTCAATTGAACGATAGACCGATTTTCTCATTCGGTCTTTTGAAGTTTTAGCGTCTTTAGCCGGTATTATACAGGGTGTAGTGTTGTTTTTTTATTATCTTTGACTCACACTGACGCATACATTTGTGAAAACCCTGTTAATGCTCTAGACCCACTAAAGTGACGAGATCAGTCGATTGCTGATAATGATTAGATGAAGTCAGTCGAAACCTTTATTTTAGGACTTATTTAATAGAATATTGTTATAGAATGGTATTGTTAAAATATTTGAAGAAGGGTTTTTTACAGAGATATTTGTTTTATGAGATTTACTTTTTATTTTGTAGCCTTTTCGCAAGCTATGTTGCTGTCGGCTTCCAGTCTCACCGTATGTCACAGAGCGACTGCCTATCTGATCTCCACAACCCATGTTACTGGGTAACACAGTGGCCCATAGTAAGACTGTATATTAACAAAGTTATAGATAGATTTTATTCGTGTCTGAAAGCTATTAAATAAGTCCCAAAGTACAAAAAATATATGAAATAATTACATACTACACAATAGCTAGTTATATTATCTAAAAAACCTTTGTTTAAAAAAATGGGTCCGTTCCTTTGGCAATTTTAAATATTTCGAAAACGGCGTACAACATTCATTATCTAGCGTTCATTTACGATATTTTTTTCAACAAGACAATGGCAACACTTACTTTAAAATTAATTTATTACCAGCCGAAAATACGGTAGTTATTGCTATAAGTATTTTTTTTATGAAATAATGAAATATTTATTTAAATAAACAGCATTTTTTTGCATTCCGAAAAATGGAAGCACCCAATTTGTGTTTTAACATTGAGATTGCCATGACAAAAAATACCTAAAAAGCTAGCATTGTAAAAACAGTTTTTTCAAGCATTATAAATATGGGTTTTTGATATTTCGATCATTTGTAATCCTTCTCTACTCGCTCTTTCAAATGCAACTAGAGACCCACCGGAAGCAGCGTCCAAAGAAAAATGGCATTCATTAATATTGCTTATGCGCTAAAAGGGGAAAATTGATTATTAGTGTTAGGTTGGCAACCCGATAAAAGAAGGACCAAATTACAAAAAAAGTTAAAATTAAAAAAAAATATCCCGAAAAATGCCAATAAGCCAGCCTTTTTTGGGGGTATTTTTTTACGTGACATTTTATATTACCTAAATACATTTTGACAAAAAATCGAAGGACAGTTGTATGAAATTGACATAAGTAGTCAGTCAAAATTGAAATGATGAAAACGAAATTAAGAAACAACGTTTTGATCTACTTTAGGTTGCCAACATAAACCAATAACCCTGTATAATAATAATACTAAGTACATGTGATATAAGGTATTATGTATGCGTGTATGCGTTAGTTAATCAGAAATTGTTAGCACAGACACTAATCATGTACGAAACACTATTAAAAACTGAATAGATTAAAGTTACGTTTATTAACAATTTCTGATGAGATGTTCGTTTATTTGAACGGAAAAACATGAATATTCATTTTGTAAAAGTAATAGTGGCAGATAAAACAAAATGGCGTCGTATTTTTGTTGTGTACGTCAAATGTAGTTGCGCGGTAGGGTGGTTAGCCAAGTCCCACATATAACTTAATTCATATCTTTTATGTACATCAAAGATTGTGTTTTAAAGAGTATTCTTTAAAATTAAGTGTTCAAACTTTGAATCGTGAAATACTGGTTGATAAACATCTAATTTAAAAGGAATTTAATACTTTAATTTTTTTTTTATACATTTATATCATATTTGACCGTTCAGATTCACAAAGTATAAGCTGTAGCGTATAAAATTGTTGTCAGTGTTGTTAGTATATTAGTACCGTTACCTGGTGAACATTACATTACAATACAATACATTCTTACTCGACCAAAACCTGTATTAGAGACAGTACATTTTAGAGCGACGATAGATTTTTATGTTACAACAATATAATCTGGTATAATCTTTAAGCGGTATCTTCAATTATGACCGAGACATGCTTAGTGTCCATGTCCAATAAAGTTGTCATTTCAAAACTTAGTTATTTAAAGATCAAACAATTTAGTCTAAATCTACCGTCACTCCCGTATAATATCGAACTTGGCACTCACCACTCGTCTCCAATCAGCCGTCACTTTAACAACGGGACAGCTCCTCTAGCCGAGTGACATTTCCACAATCGTTAACGATAAAAAATGACAGGTCTAAGGCTTTTATCAAAACGTAACGTCATTTCTTGTAGAAAAGTTACTTAGCTAGAGGGGCAGTATTTACTTGCCACTTACCATGAAAATGGTGGGATAAACCATCAGTCGAACATCGAGACCTAATTATGGAACTTTGACTTACTGCCTCACTAGCAAAACTTTGGTAATGGTACCAATCTTCCATCCCTCCACATTAGCCAGTAGCTATCGCACGGCCGCGCGGTAAATAGCTGGCCTACATAGTATAGGACTTGCACTTACCATCGCTGATCAATCTCCCGTCCCTCCTTACTGGCAAGCCAGACTAACACCTGTGATATTTGACTTGCACTCACTACTTCGCTTTCAAGATCAATCGCCCGTCCCTCTTTAGCTAGCCTAGTTATCCTTGCACTTACCACCGCGCTGACAAGAACAATCTCCCGTACCTCTCTCCTTATTGGCAAACCTAGCTATAGCCTAGATATCATCTGTTATACTTATATTATTACTGTCTACATAGTATAGGACTTATACTCACCACCTCGTTGGTAAGGCAGTTGATGGTGGTGCCGATCTCCCATCCCTCCATATTGGAAAAAAGCTGTGGCACGTCCACGCGGTTATGAACTACACTACACAGTATGGTACTTGCACTCACCACCGCTTGCAAGATCAATCTCCTGTCCCTCCCTCCTTATTGGCAAACCTAGATGGTATGGGACTTGCACTCACCATTCTTGCTAGAACAATCTCCCATCTCTCCTTATTGGCGAACCGACCTATAGTCTAACTGTCGACTGTGATATTTATATTATTACTGTCTACATAGTACAGGAGTCGCACTCACCACCTCGCTGGTAAGACAGTTGATGGTGGTGGGCGGGTTGGAGCGCGCGGGCGGGGGCGGGGGGCGCGGGGAGCGGCGCCCCTCGCGGCTGTCGCAGGGCGTCGCGCCGCGGGCAGGGGTTATTGGGTAGCCTGCGAGATAGATAAGCGTATATTTATACAACTATATTAATGGATGGAGTTGTTGGAAGGGGAAGACCACGACAGACGTTCCATGACCAAATAGGGTTAGGGAAAGTCCTAAAAAAGGGTCAGGTCAGGAGTACCCTAAACCGACGGGCGTGTATGAAGCGACTGATGAGTGTGGATGAAGCTAAAGTGGTACGCCAGAATCGTAAAAAATGGAAAGATGTGATCTCTGCCTACCCCCAAGGGAAAGAGGCGTGACGTTTAAGTATGTATGTGTGGTTCTTATTTGGTTAGAAGTTATACGATGTGCTTCGGGCCAAAAAAGAACCGCACTGATGGAATGATTACAGATTAAGCACTGATTTGTGCGGCCGATCTGTGTAGGTGACCAAAGATCTCACACCAATTCCTTTGTATTTAGAAAGCGTGTCTGGTTCATTAAGGGTACATCTTAACATCGAATTAAAGTGACGACTTACATTTAATTATTTAATTTAAAACAAATACTAGTAGCATGACTTCATCAAGTTCTAAACTTAGATAAATTATATCTCACCTTGTTCACTACTACTGGACTCGGTGAAGCTGGGCGTGCCCTCCGTCCACGTCGGCGTCGAGCCTTCCACTGAGGCTGGCGGGGTCCAGCACACGCTGAAATATTTAACGAACACATTACACCACATATACATACATAAAAGAATGTGTTTTTTTTTAAATATAACCCATTTCATGAGCTGACTACCAAGGAACTTAGCGCCAACTTTTGAATTATTTATATTATAGTTAGGGAAACGTAAAAGTGCATAACGGAAATTGGAGGCATCTTTACTCCACAACTGCTATTATTTTAATTAAAAGGGGTTGTGATAGGTCTTTTGCACACGCAACGCTCTGGCAAGTAGGTAAGTTGTCAGCGTAGGTAAATAAACAAGATTCATTGCCCTTGATTGTCACGCTAAGCAGAAAAGAAAGTGTTTCGAGGACTTTGAAACAGCAATGATTGGGTAGTCTATCCAAAAAAACATCTGAACTGAAGTCTATAGAACGAAGTAAGGAAAAAAAGACTTACCAGTCGGAGTCCAATGAACTAACAAAAAAAAAGACTTACCACTTCGGAAACGGCGAACTTAAAGCAATCAGAACACTATCTATAACATGTTAAGATAAAAAAAAACTCCTTAGTAACTTAGCGGTAATTTTAAAATTAAACCAACCTGGCATCATTACTCCTCGCGCTGCTCAACGCAGCCGGCGTCAAGGCTAGTGAGGACGCAGAAGACGTTGTCATCACACTAGCCGCACTGGACGCCCCGCGACGCCTGCCCGACGCACTGGACGAGGTAGTCGACGACGAGTTCGTACGACTGGTCCGCGCGGGGGGCGCCTCCTCGAAGGGGGGAGGGGGCGTCGAGCAACAAGACTGCGGCGCGCCAGCTGAGGGGAACCTAGCGTTACTACGGAGCTAGCTGAGTTTGGTCGGCTAGATAACTAACTAAGCTTATATGGCATCGCATGAGAATGGTACAATGAGAAACACGGGCATTCAATATCTAAGAGCGATATACATATGACAGTCGCATGATAAAATGAGATGGTTGGATAAAACAGGCATTTGGATGTATCAAGTTTTTTACTAAAAGGTTGTACAATATTGACCTCTATTGCTATGAGAAAAAGGTATAACCACGCTATTTTAAAGGTGATACAGCTCTTTGCGCGCGACGCTATGTGTAAGTCCGATTGTGATTGTTCATTTATTGGAAGCTTTAATCTGTGTGCCTGTGACATATAAATGCAAGCTGTGTTCGTACATGTCACTATATATTTACAATAGTTTCCGACAGATGGCGCCGCGCACAAGTTGAGTTGAATAGACTATACTATAAAGGTCAATAGTAAATTCGCATGTGAGAGTGATGAATGCAGTTTGGGTTATGCAAAATATCAACACTCAAATTCATGATGCTATTCAAGTAAGTTTCGAGGATAAACTTGAACAATCCAAACTGCATCTTGATAAAGTAAAAATGTTGCTAATTAATCTAGCGGTTTCTACAAATTAGTGAAAAAGGAACTCAGTACTACTGAAAATACGGTTAAATCTATTATATTGGCACTAGCAGGCGTGTGACATTTTTGATATTCAATTGTTTTAAGGACTAGGATGATTCTGTGGCCTACCACTTCTTCGAGTAAGACTGTTGCAGTTGTGGAAGCGTAACAGCTTACTACACGGCGTAGAGCGGCGTCTCTCTTCCACAACTACAAGTCCTACTTGAGGAAGTAGTGCTTGGTTAATATTGTAGCAATTGAACGTCAAAAATAATCAAGTGGAATAAGGATAGTTAGGGATTCCTCTTTTCTTTCTTATTACACAAAGCTTCAACAAATGAATATCTACTGTTTAGATATCAGATGAAACTTAGTCCAGTTTGTGTTGCATACACAATTTAATACTTTTAACCGATTTCAGAAAGGCTGATCGATTGATCCTTTTGTCAAATGTATTATTTGGGCCTGTGATTGGTTGGCTATAAGACTGTCAAATAATCATGGCGTTTGCCATTAAACGATTGTATATTTTTGTAATGATCAGCTTTTCAGAAACTGGTAGTAAATCTTGACTATCCATAATTAAATTATTTTGGATCATCAATGCATGGCATAATGTCTAGTATAGGGCAAGATTTTTGCCCTAGAATGGAACACGAGTCTCGTATTTGGCTTATAAGAAAAGTAACTTAATATTTCATAAGATTCGTTAGTAAGATCAAATCACGAAAAATCTTAGTGCAAAAACTAAATAGTTAAAAATACACTACACATCACGCTAACAAATAACATGACAACTACAGTTAAAGGATGCATTAAAATGGAAAGTATTAATTACAACGACCGAGCAAACGCAATAGAAAAATGGCAGTCATTTAGTTCACAACTCATTCTAGACAGCTACATGCTTTATAGCTAACGTCTAAATGGCTTCAGTCCATCCCAAAATATTTCTATCCTTCGAATTTCCGCAAAAATGTTCAGAAGAAAAATTCTGTCATTCTAGTTGTTTTTTACAATATTTCTTCAATGTCTTTCCGCATTTTTAACATCCGTTTCTTATCAGATTTCCGTTTAAAACTACCCTTCTTTTTCTGCCTCGGTATTTTGTTTGGCGTTTTTGTCAACGGCGTTTCAGAGAACTGTTTAATTTTCTCGTGGACGTTACCACTTATTGATTTTGATACTACTGGGTTTAGAGCAGTCGTTGCTAGAGAAAAATGTTTCTTATCGACAGAGGTTAGACTCCCATGTGTGTATTCGATCGGTTCAAACATTTTCTTGGTCTCTTTTACGTGCTTTTTAGGGTCAATTTTGTCTGATTGCTTGCTTTCTTGTGAAGAAGAGAATGAGCTACGTCGTGAACTGTCAGAGTCTGTTTGGGCTTTGAAAATGTGTTTTTGGAACATATCAATTTTAGTTTTAGCTTTCTTGTGGCATATAACTTCGTCTTTTGTCATCCCGCGAGTGTAGGTCCGTATTTCCACTTTTGGTTTCGGCTTTCTGTCTTGTGGGCGAACTTTATCTCTCTTCGACTGGTTGAAGTTTAGTTTCTTTGTGATACCAGATATTATTCCTGGTTTTGCTCCGTTCTTTTCTGTCTTTATGTCTACAACTTCTTTCGTCGGTTCTACATTAGTTTTACTGTCTTTAGTGTCAGCTGGGTGTACTTTCTTAAGAGTTTTTGCGGCAAATATCAGATCTGATGATTTGACGTTATGCACACTGACTTTCTCTGTCGAAGAGCCTAAGTTCGTTGGCGACTTTCTTGATAACTTATCGCCAATCTGTGTTACAACTCCTTTAACGAATTGCGATGGACTTTTAGACTGAGTATTGACTACTTCTTGACTGTGTGTCTTGTTCTTAGTGTGTACCTCATGCACAACGATTCTTTCTTCACTACTAGACTCTGTAAGAGAAGTATCGTCGTAGTCCCCTGAGTCCAAATGCTCTCTTACAATCTTATCAATATTAAACTTCGCCATCATAGAAGTCTGAGCGATCAGATCTTTAGCCGGGTGCGATCTTTCTGTAATACTATCAGCTTCTTCAACATAATCAAGGAAAGAATTCGACGCGACTAACTTGGTGATCTTAACAGAACTATTGGAAACAGACGGTGGGATGCGGCATGCAATAGGTTCTTTGAATATAAAATCATGCCCATAGAAGCAGAAGTCGTCATCACTGCTAGTGATGGGCGTCTGCGGAGGGATGTCACTCACAGAAATGCTTAAAGTCGGATAATCACCTTTCGTGTCGATGCTAGATGCTTGCGAGTTGCCCCCACCCCGTTTAGCTTTGGGGGATCCGCGCGGGGGGACGGGGGGCGGTACCCTCTGCTTTTGCGAGCCTTTCAACACAGCCGGGAACGCGATGTCCGGCTCGGACGCGGCGGTGGCCTTAGCCGACGACATAGTGACCTTGGCGGCCGTCGACACCGGCGAGGTCACAGACGTCGGGGTTATATGAGCTGTCACATCCGATAAAGATACTGGCGATCGACAAAAACTCTCATAATGTTGTATAGGTTTATTAATATCAATCAAAATACACAATAATAAAAATGTATAACCGAATTTGGCACATTAGAAAAAAATATAACATTAAAATATTAAAGATTTGTGTACGAATGGAAGCATAGTAGTAGTAGTAGTAGACGGGTTTTACGTAAAATTACATATCCAAAATAGCATGTTTAAATTTATATTTTTTAGATGGAGCTTGACCGTTTAAATAACGTATTTTTTATTGGTGCATCAAGTTTGTTTTAGATGTTATAAAATAAATGACAGCATGCAGTTTTGGGGAGTAAAATAAAAGCAAGTTGATGGTATACCCAATAAGAAAAAGTTTCCAATAAGGTCAGCAGCGTGGAAAGGAGAGAGAACATGACCATAAGTTTGTTTATTAACTTATTTCTTTATCACACAGTATAAAGCCAACAGGTTGTGACGTAGAATGACAACTTACCGTCAAACAATTGGTAAATTCTAATATCTATAGAAGGTGCTAAGTAAATGCATAGGCAGATTCGCAATAAGAAATTACATGACTAAATGCCTTCAAGAAGTAAATCTACAGGAAGTTATTTTCATAAAGTATTAAGCATACCATACTAAATCTCATCTGGTTTGTTCCGAGATTTTTGTTATAATATACTTATTCATGTAGAAATTTGTTCAACTTTTAGGTTTGAAACAGTATTGCATATAGAATACCACTTTCTATTATAAAGGTATAAAACTTAATAAGTTCCTATAAAGTCATTTTTCTTTGTTATTTACACCGTTTCACCAAACCACTTTGAGCTCTTTTGAAATAGTGAATATGTGAAAAGGAGAAATAGGACCCTGTGTAGTAATTGTAACAGACTATTGAGAAAAAATTATATACGTACGTCCGAAAAGTTGTCATCCTAAATCAAACTGCAAAAAGCGTAGCAAGGAATAAGGGTTTTTTAATTATTATATTTTGCGGGTAGTCAGGAATTTTTCAGGTAACAATGTAATGAATTTTGAATATGAAAACCAATTAAAGCTGAAGCAAAAGCTTTGCTTTGTGTTTTTAATTAATTTTGATACGATTTAAGCAAATTAATGAATTTCAAACTACATTTAGCCAATAAACTTATTTAAATTTATAATCTTGTAGGTATACTCCATTTGTTTAGGTAGTTAACTAAATGTAAACAATCTTGGCGTTACTTTTTAACCAAATTATAATTTTTAATTTGGATATTACTGCTTATAAATCAATTAACTATAGTTTTAGAAAATCTGAATGTATTTCATGTTGTAAAACGTATTTTACATTTTTAAAGATCACATTTTGTTTAAAAGACATACCAAAATTGTTTACATTTAGTTAATTACCTAAACAAATGGAGTATAGTTAGATATAATTTTAGTGTTGTTTTTTCAAAGTGTATTCCTTGCTACACTTCTTGTTTATTTTCAAATTGATTTTAGTTGGTATCATTTTCCTAGCATTTGTGCTGAAGTTATTACAGTTCAATAGTTTTTTTTTACGATTGGCGTATTAAATTTTTTATCAGAACTATTTCTTATAAAAACTATTATACGCTAATATCAAAACCAATAAACTAAAAACAAATAAAATAGTATTCTTAACACAAACAATGATTTCTATTTTTTCTTTTACTATTTATTTAATTACTATATTCGCAACCCTGCGTAAACAGATTAAATCATTAAGTGTTGCCAACAATAGAACATACAAATTAAACTCTTTTAAATTCCTATTCAATTTTTAAAAATGAAACCAATCCACTCATATTTTCAAATATTAAATTAATAACTTTGCAACACAATATATAACCTCACCTGCTTTGACGCTGGCAACCCCACTCGATCCAGCTCCTATCCGTTAGATAGCGTGAAAATATTACGTTTTATCCATGAGAGATGTTATAAGCATACATATTTAAAATTAATACTATTACTACAAAAAATCTAGGTATATCGGTATAGTTTTAATATCAAAATATGTCAAATTCTATGAGAATTTAACGAGCACGGAAAATACCAAAGCATATTTGTTATTTGTTAGTAAATTAATATCAGGTGTTTAAAATACTATAGTATGAAGTTTTTTTTAATTACTTTTATTAACCTAATAACAAAAACTTAAGATAATTTATAAGTTCTCAAATATAATTAAATATTTCGAGCTTCGGCTCGAGCCTATCCAATAGTTAGTATGTAATGAAGAAAAAATCGGTTTTTTATTAAGACCACTTATAATTTCTCTAAAGGCAATTTCTTGTCATAAAGCCTAAATCTTGAACAGAGGGTACTTTCAAATTAAACAAGTAAATATCCAGCCAACAAAAATCATTTATTATCATAGTATATACATAAAAAATTTGGTCAAACACCACAAGCAAGTACACTAACAATACATATACACTTAACAGTCTGCCACACAAGTACACGCTAACATACACTCTACACGTTTTGAATAACTGCAAAACTTTTATCGACGACTGTACCTAACCAGAAGCTGAAAGGCCTATAATGTCACATTGCAATAGAATAGAAAAACGAATGAACTTCAAATGTTTTATTTATAAATTTGTCCTCTTTTTAAATATCATTACAGGCTTCAATATGTTATCAGTGCTTTGTATGGAATTGACAGTCCTTTTCAACAAGTGACGTGACTTTGACTTGACTTCATGCATTGGAGCGATTTGTCAGTATTAGCGATCGGAGAAATATTATTTGTCAAAAATTCTGAAGGCTTAACACTACCTCCTAAAGTAATATTATTGCAGTTGTGGAAGCGTGACAGCGCACTACACGGCGTAGAGCGGTGTCTCTCTTCCACAACTGCAAAAATAATACTTTAAAAGGTGTTGATCGATAATTGTAAATTTTAAAAATGTCTATCTGTCGCTACTTTATAACTTCAAAGTGACAGAGACAGATGTTTTAACGGCAAGTTAAAATAAAATATCCATCAATAAAACACAGCATCATTATTATAGGTACAGTTATCAACAAAAGTTTTAAGTTATTTTTCTAACATTTCATACATTTTAATCTCAATATATTGTGAAAGATGTCATATATTATTCGTAATTATAAATAGGAAATCGAGTAAATATAGAAATTACAATTACTGTAAGCGATAGAGCAAAGTTGGGCTATTTGCAACATACTAAGCTTTTCAAAATGGGGCTTAGGAGTCAGTCAATTTTACAAGGCACTTATTTTACTTGAATTAAAGGGGTATTTAATAGAATTTATGTCAAACAGTTTTACATCTAATATATAAAATTCTCGTGTCACAGTTTTCGTTGCCATACTCCTCCGAAACAGCTGGACCGATTCTCTTGAAATTTTGTATATGCATTCAGTAGGTCTGAGAATCGGCCAACATCTATTTTTCATTCCATTTTTTTTTTGTTTTCGCGAACGAAGTCCCGGGTAACAGCTACTTAATCTATAAAGGCATATCATGTGGTTTTAAATAGCCTATTTTTTTCTAGTATTAGGATAATACGTTGCAAGTATATTTCAGTATATTACCCATAATTATAAATATATTAAAAAGTCAAAAGTGACTTCATTTCTTATATAGGAACGTCTGTACCCAGCATTAAGACATATTATAATATCTTCTTAAACAGCACAATAAGTTGCAAATAGCCCAAACTCTACTATATTTAGAATATAGTTTTAATAGTTTATATTTGTGACATTTCAAATACTAATTGATTGAGGAATGTTCTACAGAGTTAAGGGTATTTTTATATTAGTACATAATCGAGTATTCTTTAAAACAATTACGGAAGACATATATTATTATTATTATTCACAAACAAACAAAAAGTTTTTTTTTTTAAATATCAGTCTAATTGATTATTAGTGAAATAAATATTTTGATTAATTTCAATACATATTTTAATTTATATATCTCATCTTTATTTAAGCGATGTTTGCTCAGCAGTGGGACCACATGCTGATATTATACAGGGACAGGTTTCTCTTTTTTTAAATATTTTGTCCAGCATTGGAATAACGCAATATTATACATAAATTGACCAGCATAGCATATGTATAAAGAACCTAATTTCGTTTCAAAACACCACCAAGACATTTGAATAAAAAAAAAAACAGACACCATAAATAAAATAGAACAATATCATACAAAACTGATGTTTTCATTTATAAATAATCAATTCATAGAAATATTTTGAATACATACTTGTTTCTTTTCAAATTTGTGTATGTTTCTTTTGTGTAATTATAGTCTATCGTTTATAAAGCAATGCAGGTATCCGACACTTGCATAGCCTTATAAACAAAAACCTAAAATGTATTCGAAAGAAAAACCATCACTGGTTATTGATATTATTGTGGGATATTTGTGCATAACATAAAATTATAAACATAACATCAACTAACAGAAGTTGATTATTCAATAACAAATTGATACATTCCATCTCTTTCTCGCAAGTGCCGTTAAAAGAAGACAAAAAACAATCAAACATTCACAAAGTTAGAACCATTTAACAATAAGACAAAATGTTATTTCCGTCTCTTTTCCGTACGTACATAGTTAGAAAGAGATGCAACGACTATTTCGTATAAAAAAAACCACTGCAAGAATCTGCTTGAGACCTAAAAAAGAACCGAGTCGTACAATCATTCGTTCATTAAAAATACTGCATATATTAAATCTCTTTGAAACCTAAACACTGGATAATATAGGTAACTTTAGTAAAATCGTCTTAGCTTTTAGATATTTAAGCTTTTTAGTCGATTTATTTATTAAAAACCAACATTCAAATATAGATGACAAAACAAAAATTATCTATAGCTTCTACTACTACTTCTTAAAGTAATATTATAGCAGGTGTGGAAGAGAGACGCCGCTCTACGCCGTGTAGTGCTGTCACGCTTCCACAACTGCAATAATATCACTTGAAGGCCGGCCTCAGACATTCCGGAATTTAGAATCTAAGAGTTGGTTCTTTATAGCAAATATTTAAAAAGTACTTTAGTATTACTCCCTTGTAACTTAAAAGTGGTTTGAATTGAAATAAAGAACAGACTTTCAGATTCTGAATTAAAGAATGAGGCCGGCCCAAGAGGTAGTGGTAGTCTCACAATCTATCATTAAAGTTAAGATCGTGACTTGCTTGATACTTTTGCTTGACACATATATTTGTCTGGTGGCTGACAAGTTCAGTATTTCGGTAGTTTCATAACAAGTCTGTTAGCAATTTATTTGATCGACTAGTAAATAGTTTAAAAATTATAGTTGTAAACTTTATTTGTAACTAGGCAATCTAATGTTGTAGACTATAGGAGGATTACTAAACCTTTTAAAGTAATATCATTGCAGTTGTGGAAGCGTGACAGCACTACACGGCGTAGAGCGGCGTCTCTCTTCCAAAACTGCGATAATATTATTTTAAAAGGTAGTAGACCTACAGAACCTTGTATAAAATTGTATATCATTGACTTACGATGTAAAAAAAGAATATTTATTGTCAATGTTTTTAAATTCACAAGGCGTTATAACTACCTAAATGTACTGAATTCATTGCAAGCATTAAACTAACGTCTTTTCAAACACTTTTTAATCGATTAATATTAACCGATTTTTATATCGATCGGTTTTGATATAAGATAACGCAGGTAAAAAGAGCTCTGACACGACAGTAGAGGAAATACTTTCACGTACGGTATACAGAAATGACTTTGGACGAACAATAACAACACTACAAACAAAAATCGTCGTTCATATCAAACCACCAATTTACTTCATTATTCACTACAAAACGTCTTACAAAGCTCATTTCACATACGTTAACTTACACATACACTACAAATTTATCGAGCAAATCGATAATTCAATAGTACAGTAAGCATATCTATTTTATTTTACCAGAAAATTCCATACATTTTCAGTCGGCCGGCGGTACAACGATTATAGTACTTCCACTGTCTTGCGTCGAATAGATTTCAGCTTGTTCAATACCACTACGAACATAGACAATTTCTTTGATGACTTTCTCTGAGTCTGAATCTTTTATATCCAGTTCGTTTCCGTTGAGTTTCACGACAGATACATGTTCTTTGTGGAAACTCTTGTCTTGAAGAACAGGAGATTCTTGGCGTATGTAAACTGTTTGTGTTGACCGAACCTTTCTGAACCGCATGTCTTTAGGTAAAGTTGACGTTTCTCGGGATTCCAAAGATGGCGTCACGCTTCGTCGGTAACTTGAGTTTAAGCTTTTTGGTAGAGTGTTGGTTGTGGTAGGTTGTTCTTCGGTGACTGTCGTGCTTTCGGTCTTAACTAAGCCGATATCAACGAAGAATTTCTTGAATTTTTCAACGAAAGTCGGTGATTTAGCTCGGTTTAGACTGTTGGTTAGTCTCTCATTATCTTGGCTAACTTCGTCAATTCTCGCTGGTATGTTGGAGGTACTCTTGTGTTTTTCTAGAAAGTTCGAACGCCGTTTCCATCTAGAATCTTCGTCCTCGTCGTCTATAAACGGTATATCTTGTAGGTTATTCTCGTTTCTGGTGTCGACAGCTGCATCTTTCTTCTTAGGGAAGGTGGTATGAGCTTCTACGTATATTTGAGGTACACTGGTACTGGTGTTGTCTGTCTGTATGCCGCTGTCGGCCAGACTGCCGTTGATATGCGAGCTGCCGGCTCCAGTACTTAGGACTTTGGTGAGCTGATCAGATAGTGACTCCATACGATCTTGTATGGAGGCTCTGTATACATTATTCGCGTAGGACGTGCCTGGATCTCGGCTTATATTTGAAGTGTCAAACTCTATCCTCCGTGGGAAGGGTCCTAACCGATCTCTGTCTATGATCTTCAGTCTGTCTGAGAGCACTGACGGGTACTCGGTCGGCGCCTGTATGCTTGGATGCCTCTGATTCCAAGTAGATATAGTCGTATCAGTAAAATCGCTCATACTCGATCTTATAGAAGATCTAGGCGATAGTCGGGACTGCCTCAACAAATCAGGGTTGTAATCTTTAATCGGTCTGCCGATGTAGATACGCCCTGAATAACAAACGTTGATTTAATTCGTGGTAGCCCTGTGTCGTGGTACATTTCAGTTTATTTCTCCCCGTCGGCAAACCATGCTTTGAACATGTTGTAACACCAACACCGTTAGCACATTTAAAACACATCACAATTTTTTTTTGACGAAAAACGCGAAGAAAAAAATTGGAAAAATAATGTCTACGAGTAAAAGGTAACGTAAAGGACAGGTCACAACAGCGATTGGGGATCAAACACCGGGAAGGATGGGTGGGGGGGATAAAATAAACTGAAATGTATAATAATATATAGGTACCAACATAATTCGCATTCAATGTTAGGATAGTTGGGGTTAAACTACAGTTTAAATAATTCGGTTAATAATTAAAATAGGTTTAGTTTTATTGAGCTTACTGATGAAATGAGTTGATGTCGTTTAAAACAAATACAACAATGCAATTTTCAGAGAATTGTTAAGTAAATAATTCAAGAGAAGTTATGAATTATTGCTGCAACTTAAAATCTCTTTACCGTTAGTTTTCAATTTAAGTCAAAATATTTTTTTATTAGTACATTTGACCACGAAATTTAGGCACACAACAAAGCCATTATATCTCTTTCATTACAATTTTAAAGGAAACTTAAGCCGACTCAAATGTATAATTATTTATGTTTTTTATACAAACAACTTACAATGGACGGACTTAATACCTGAGGCATTCTCAGTAACAAAACTTTCTAACACCAACATCAACTCACTTCACACACAAAAAATATACCAAAAACTAAAAAAAAAAAACAGTATAATACAAATACAATATCATACCTGGCGTGTCAATATCTTCTTGTGGCCTAGCCGGCTTCGCGATGCTCTTTCTCTTCGACGGCGAGTGTTTCAATGCTGTATATAGGAAAGTATATGTTAGTATTGTATTTATAGGGGTAGGAGGGGGGAATATTATTGTGATTGTTTTTGTGTGTTGTTTGAATTTTAAAGTTAGTTAGATTATAAGTTGTTACAATCAATAATGAAATCCTTGTGTTAGATCATAAGTTAAGTTGTACACTCAATACTGAAGTTATATTTATTATAATATACGTTAGTGAGTAATTGAAGTCAAGTATATCATTTGTCAGACAGTCAGCTAGAAACAATTAAGTTTTTGTTCTTAAACTGTACTAAGTGTTAAAAATATCTGTTATTAAAATTGTTAGTTAAACAAAGTTAATGTTTAGATTAGTTACTTATGTCAAGCAGAGAATAACCTTCTATTCAATAAAACTGCAGTTGTTGTTATTTACTCTGCAACCATTTCCTTTAAGGTTTAATAAATAATAAATATCCCTTCCACAAGCTTTATTAAGGGACTTAATAGTTATTAATAACGTCATTTATTTAAAAAAATCACAATAATATTCCAATTTACTACAATATTTAAAAATAAAATGAAAACAGCTCACTAGACTTAAAAAGCTCTTCATTTAAAATAAAGCGTATTGCTTTATTACATAATAAACTCGCAAAATAATCGTCAAAAATCTCAAAAAAGCATATCTAATACAGTGTAGAATTTTGTGAAAATCATAGTAAAAAAAGGAGATAGTAACGCCAGGATATAATTTACAATTAAAAAACAATAATTTTGTATATAAATAATCTTGTAAAATTTGGGCGTACATAAAATGTAATTCTTACGCGCTGACGGTGCATATATGATATGTATTTCAACTTGTATAATAATTGTTATTGTACTAATAATAATCAAATAATTGGTAATGGTCACTGGCGAAGCTATCTCATAGATTAGAAAAAGAAATTAAATAAAAAATAAAATCAAAACGTCATTTTAGACAGTAGTGTAGTGATACATTAGTTTGAAATCATTTTGCAATTTTAAACTTCGAACTTGTTATAACCAAATACTATAATGAGTTTAAACTTTAGTATTAAATAAAACCATAATATTATTCTTGTCTTTTACACACAACTGTGAGACAAAGACAGGAATACATCAATTTAAAACTTAGTTTCTTTCAGCCAAAGAGCTTGCAGATGCTTACATATGCAGAGCACATAGCTCTTAGACTATAATCCAAAAAAAAATACTGCAAAATGACTTCAAACATAAAAAAAAACTCCTTAAAAAGTCAAAACATAATAAAAAAACCAAGACGAATAGAGATGAGAACGTGCTGTCGACGTATCGATAGAAACCAACAGTCATAGAGGGGGGGAGCTAACTACAAGAGGGGGGGGACGGGTGAGAGGTGAGCTCGGTAGGTGGAGCCACTTGCGACATGTACTAGCGTACGTAGACAATAACATTGGATTGTTGTTGTAAATATTATTTAAGAATTGAATTGTATTGAGTATTGAATTGTAGAAATCAATTTGCTAGTATGTTTTAGTTACATTTTATCATTAAAACATAATTATTCGTAGATAAATTATTTATGTATATTCAAAACAATTATTTTTAGGGATAACAAGTCTTCCATAAAATAGACGTTTCAATATTAACTGTCGAGATTCGCCTATGTAACACGCACATTAATTTTCTCACAAATAGACAAATCAATATTACAATTACTGTAAAGACATTACAAAAAAAAATTACACAAAAATATTTACAACAACAACCACACCGAAAAAAAAAACCACAAAAACAAAAACGGTACTGAAAACTGAAACAATTCCATACAACGACAAGACAAGACCATGAACAAATGGGGGGGGGGGGATGTTGGGGGCAAGTGGGGGGTCAACAGTCAACAACGTCATGCTCGAGACCCCATACAACACAGGGACTTACTTAGACCTCCACGGACCCGCGCGATTATCCGAAATCGGACAATTGTCGAAAGGGGAAATAGAAAAAAAAATACAGATATTATTTTTGTTGGCAACACTCTTCCTTTGTACGTGCATGAGTACTGGTCATGCTGTATTGCATCCAATTTGTTTTTAAAAATAAAAGTGACTAATAACATGCCTGATTAATTGCTTTAGAACAAAAAAAGTAATAATAAAATATACGAAAATAAAAATTTAGTACAAATTAAATCACGTTATCAGCAAATACCTACAAAACGCGGTTTAGGTGTTGGTGTCTTTTTTTATTATTATCTAGAAGATATTCCTATGAAACTACTACTAGTATAATAAGACAGTCTTGAAGTAAGATTAAGTTAAATAATATAGGAAGAGAAAATTTATTAAACTATTTACAAAATATACATATTCACTATACCTATTTTTAATAAATTATCGAGCACTTATGTAACACTATAAAAACTAACTAACCATTCATCATTAATACTAACTCTACTTGAATTTAGCCGTAATAGAACCTACTCTAAAAATTAACTAAAATTTATGTTACTTGGTTAGTCACCGAGATTATTTTGAAAACATGCTTTTACAGAACATAGAAATGATTTTATTTGACAACGATATGCTACCTATTATACATATAATTAAGAATTTCATTCTTAAAAATCCGACTAAATACAAGCGTCGGACTTTAGGAAAAGGTTTAATTTAGTCAATATTTTCTCTATTAATAATTTGGCCTGTAACATTTATAGGACTGCAACACTATCATTCAGTCAAAAAAAATATTACGAACGCAAAAAATACGTGAGTTAATGTTCAATTCGATTTAACTGCTTTGGCTATAGAAACTTATACTTTAGTATAATCTAGCCAACATATTAATAATATTAATTAACTATAACACAACATTTTACTAGAGTTATAACAACACGATTTTGATTTACCATTTTTCACCGCCTCAAAAAAAGAGGAGTTTTTTCAATTCGACAGTATATTTGCTTTTTTATCTTTACAAGAAAACTACAACTACACACAACCATCATTTCAACAGCTCTCACTTATATCACAAGTATCAACTACAAAACTAAATAATTTGCGTAATACGAGCAAAGGTTTATATAATCAAACACCAACACCCGCCCCGGGCACACATCCACACAAGTATAACACATTATAAAATCAGTTAACCCTACGGTACCTATGTAGGAGGTGACTAGCGTACGGAACTTGCGATGGTTCCCCTTGATCTCTGGTAGGTCCACTGATGCAACATAGATTGTGTTATTGTTATTGTTTGGTAGATGTTAGGCGTGGTTTAGAGGGTATACTAGGGTACACTTGCGATATACCTTCTTTTTTTACTTATTGTATATTGTCTGACCGTGTGTGTATATTGTCCCAAGATATTTATTTATTTATTTACATATAAGACAATTAGTCTGTTTGTAGGATATTAAGACAAATTAAACTATGTGTGTTATTTGTTGGCCCAATACTGGACAATTATTATCATCTTCCTGCCTTTGTCCCTTTTTACTTAGGGTCGGCTCAATACTGGGCAGTAGACTCCAAAGTTATCTCAAGTGAGTAATTAAGGTCCAAGCAAGAACTATATTTAGGTACTCGCCTCCATAGCAGTGGTAAATATAACTTACTTGTTAATTCAATTTAAAAACAGTTATTAGTACCCAACTTTCGTACAAGTTTATATAAATACTGTTACAAGTTGGACTAAATTCAAGTACTACTTTATATTTGTATTTTAGTAAGCAATACTGGTTCGTACCTTTGTTTTTTCGTGGCTAAGAACTGGCTCAAAAAATATAATTTGTATAATGTAGTAAAGTATAGAAGTTTAGGTAAACGGAAGTAAACGCAAGGTAGTATTTGACTCACTCTAAACCACGCCATTGAACAAAATAATTTTGACACAGGCAATTTTGTTCTTTGTTTTAAACACATAACAAATAAGGCTACATAATTTATTTAGTAGCGTATTCTTATAACATAATTTTGAGACTATTTAATTACAAAGAAAAGCCCTGTAGGGAAAAACGCAGTTACGCAGAAAACCTATACATGAAATGGTTAAAAAATCGTCGAATTTTCAGGAAAAAAGACACAATCTATTCACCCGCTCGGGAATCGAACCCGCAGCACAGTTTGCAAAATATTTTATAAGCAAAAAAAAAGTTGTGATAATTTTAGTCTCAAAATTATGTTACAACACTATACCCCCTAAAGATTAGGTAACATTTATTACGTTAGACACATTGTTAGCAAATTTAACTATTGGAGATCGAGTAACTAGTCAAGCTTAAACATGGCAGTAACTTCTAAACAGTTTATTTTTAACTATTTTTATCTATGAGATATATTGAGTGTTGTAGCAGTAATAAATGTGTTTTTAACAGTTTATTCGAATGCAGTGTCAAAAAAGAACGTTTTGTTATTTATAAACGTCTCAACTTTCATATATCCTGATTTATTAAATTCAATCGTATTTTTTTATAATTTTAACATAAACTTACGTTTAAAATAAACAAGAATGCCATGTTTAAACTTATATAGTAACTGTGGATCTACACAGGTCCTTTTATTATCAGATCAACTTTCAAATGGAGATGGGATAGAACTTGAAGTTATTCATAGCCAAATATTACATAAAATATATTTTAGTTAAACAAACAAAAATGTACCAATTATACAAAAAATCACATTTATTTCATGTTAAAAGAATTCTTATACACAATGCAACACAAGTATCTCACTTGCATTGCTTCTTTTACGAAGGCTAAACAATGTCTTAATAACTCTAGAAACTTAATTTTCTAAATAAATATTTGTCCCACCCATTTCCATTTCGACTAAAAAAAATAGTATATTTCTAATACAATAGGACTTACTATTGGTTAAAGACAATAGCAACATGAGAGAGCTGATCTAATGATAGGACACAATAGAAGAGAGAGAGAAATATTGAAATATTAAGTCTGGTAACCCTAATCCTTGAGTATGGCAACATTGAACCATAGATATGACTATGTATCCTTTTTGGTTGATGTTATATATGAAAATAATGGAGTAATACTTACACGAAGGTATTTTCTTAAAGACGGTTTTGGCCATGAAATCTAAAAACCTCTGCGCGTAGAAACTTGGTCTGTGGACTGAGACCGTGTCCTGGAAAAATATATTTAGATATTAATATTATTGTTAAAAACTATCTCTATACGAGAAATAAATTGTTTTCTTCTTAATTATGTAATTTGCCCTTTTGCAGGTCTACTGATCAAAAAGAATTACTTTTTCTTCTCTACTATTTAATTTGTTGTGTATTTTGTAAATGTTTATACAAAAATTGTTAGTAAATAAATCGAATTTGAAAGTAGCCCCTGTTACGGTGGTTTCACCTGTAAAAATGAAAGGCAATCGTCTGTCTTGGTATGGTCATGTAATGAGGAGGGATAAGACTCATGTGACTAAGAGAGTGATGAGTATGAATGTTGATGGATGGAGAGGAAGAGGAAGGCCAAAGAAAGGATGGATGGATTATCTTAGGAATGATATGAATGAAAAAGGGGTGAATGATATTGTGACCCCAAATTTTCTTATGAAATAATTTATGTGAAATTCCATAAAGTAAACTTGCCCCTGTGATATGCTGTATTTGTCACATTAAAATGTAAGTGTTGTTATTGTTTGTTGTTGTTCTTGTTTTAGAACACATCATATGAGTTGGTGTCTATGCTTACCCCATCGTGTATCATGCTCTTCCACGTGTGCTCGAGTTTCTTGCGCAGGCGGTACGATTGGAGGATGTCGATGATACCCAGGAACAGCAACAGCCGCTCGCCGCGCGCGTTACGGGCTGGTATGCCGCCAGGACTGGGTATACAAACATAGGTTATTGAGGATAGTTGTTAATGTTATATATATTTTATATTAAATTTCCATGTCATAGTGTTAGTTACCGTACTCGTCTGAAACGGCTGGACTGATTCTCTTGAAATTTTGTATATGCATTCAGTGGGTCTGAGAATGGGCTACAATCTATTTTTACCCCTATTTTTTTTATTACCTACCTTATATTATTATACATTATACCTTACATTTTTTTTTATTGAAAAACGTCTCCCACAACAAGAAATTTAATCCTTGTATCGCAGAGGGTGTAATAATATGCACAGAGACACCCAGACTCAGAACAAGCATTTGTGGAACGCACAAATTCTTGTTTTACGCGGGGATCGAACTCGCGACACGTCGCGCACAGTGGTGATTGGCGTGGTGACCTATACCGCTCGGCTATCCATGCAGTCATGTTTATTTTGTAGGTATCATCAAATATTTATTTATCTGGCACGATTCCTACTTAATTTAAATCTTAGAATAAATGTTATTTGAAAGACAACGTGCTGCTGGGGAGTTTGTTGCGCCGTTTCTTCCCCGCAGCAATAGCACAGGAAGCGGTGAAGGGTGGGCGATGGGGTGCTGTATATAATTTATAAATTTTGACGTTCAAAAAGTGCTGCATTGTAGCCTAATTTGAATAAATGACTTTTGATTTTGATGGAGTCTCGGCCTTAATTTCTCTATCTGACCTTACAGACTTTCCTATATTCATTAATATTATCATATAATTCTACTCACGGCACATCATCCTCTTCATCGATAGGTTCGCTCTCCGCCTGTATGCTCTCCATCGCGGTGGAGTGCGCCACCAGCCGCTGGCGGTTGATGGATCTGGAAGTAACGTGGTTATTATAAGCGGGGTGAAGATATAGTGCTTTTATGTACAAGTGTATGGGAGTTGGGAGGTTGTGGTGATGGGAATAAAGTTGGATTTTCCGTATTTTTTTTTATTCTAAATTTTTGTTTGGTATTGTACTTTTTATCTGTTGTGAAGTGGCAATATGAACGGTGTGTGTTTTGTGTTGTTACGATGCCATTTGGAAGATAACCCGTCTAGAATTTTTATAAATCTAAAAATTATGTACAATATCTTAGATATTTTAGCGTCAACGTAGTAAAAAGAAAAAAAAATGTTGTAAGTTAGTATTATTTTCTTTTAAAACTTAACTAAACTATCCTTGACTAAATAAGTAAAATCTCAATCTCAATCTAATCTATCGTAGTAAAGTTAAAATTAATGAAACTTGAAAATTAGGAAAGATGGATGGATGAATGAAAGGAGGATAATCAACACTTGCACATAAAAGCAGTAACATAGAACATTATTATTTGTTAAATCCAACATTCTGAAGAATACTCTTAGTGTATTAAAAGTGCAGTGAGAGATAATAACATGGAATTTTACATTTTACACCCTATAGATAAAAATTTAAAGTCGAAAATGGACAAACCAAACAAATAACGACCTTATAACACAAGTCATAAGGTTGAAAATACTTTGATCTATTTTAGAAATTGGGTTTAAAATGTAATATTCAATGTATTAAAGATATTACAAAACTGTTTTATAAACTATCGACTGAAGAGGTTTACAAGTAAATGCATGCTTTTAGATCTCATACACATTCATTTGAGGCTCCAGAGTAGATCTAAACTTTCAACAAATCAAGACTAATAATAATAATATTTATGTAGTTACTTGTCGTACTTAGTATTCATAACATCAAAATAAAAAGGTTTTTTTTCGAGTAGGCCTTTTTAGGCACTTTCAAAACGTTAAACGTTTCAAACTCTAGTTGCGCGGTTCCAAAACGTCATTCTCATGGAGAACCGGCAAGAAACTCCATAAATATAATGAAACAAACTAGCCTAAAAACGACCCACTGCTGGGCACAGGCCTTTTCCCATATAGGAAAGGTCTGAGCATTGATCACCACGCTAGCTTACTGCGTATTGGCGATTTCAGACTCCAAAATTTAGAATAGATACTAGGCGCGCTGACCTGTCTTCAAATAATATTGTAGGCTAATTGTATTTAAGATATATTAATAAAATGAAATAAGTGATCTTCGATTTTACCTTTATATAAACATGCCTAACATAAATATAATTTTGAAATTAATAATATTTCTAGTATATTCTTGAATGAAAATTAAAATAAATCACCTACGTATAACTTATATAAGTATTTAATATAAATAACTGATTAAAAAGAACAATACTACAATGGAGCCTCTCATTATTGTTGTTAGAACATGCATAATATAATAAACAATTGTATGTTATTATAGTTAATATACCTATTACAGGAGCACATGACGTAGGAGTGGGTTGGGTGTACGGATTATGAGCTAATCAATTACTTTTATCGATCATCATCTTCCTGCCCTCACCCCATTTCACTTGGGGTCGGCGCAACACGTCTTTTAGACATGTTGCTTAAAGTTTTGGCTATGGATTTATAGTCGGCCGCCTGCCTGACACTAACCCTCTTTGGGAATGCGATTGTTGGTTGTTTACCCGCCACCATTCGGGTGACCCAAGGTGCTTGGTACAGTGCACTGGGTCTTAAGGTCCATTAGTCGCCTTTTACGACACCCAGTGGAGGATATGGGGTGGTGCTATTCTTTATATCCGGACACCACGCGGATCAATTTTACTTTATCAGAATTACTTTTATCGATATTATTTTAATTTAGTTTTTTTTACAAATATATGGCCTGAATGAGAACCATATTGTGTTAAATTAGATTTTGGTTAAATTGTAAAACCCGCTATAGTGCGTGGATATTAAGAATTTTATCTATGTATAAAGTATTGAAAATAATACCTAGAGATTCAGTTCAGTTGTAATAATAATTTCGTAAAGAAAGCCCGAGTTGATTAAGCAATTTTTACTAACTTCTTGTAGATATTGGATCATTTGCTTTCTCTAGTCATTTTCATGACTAGGTTCTGTTTAAACATGTTTTATACAATTAAGCATTGAACTTAATTATAAAATCATTGTCCACACAAAAATGCTTTTAATTTGAAACTCAAACTCACAATCGATACACCAACCGAATTAACAAGGAAAATACAAATACATATAAAAAATAATGTTAAATATATATAAAAAGTAACATTCAAACATATAAACTCAAATCGTACTGGGTCCTTTTGACTTGCGCGGTGAAATCCTCCCTGCCTTCCGATCTGAAATGTGTGTATTAAACAAACAATAACTAAACCGCCACCGAGACTTGGAAAAACATAATGTATAGAAATGTGGTTTTTCTTACAATGACTTTTAAAACAATTATAAAAATTACCTGTTGACAGTTGAGTTTTAAAAATATATCAAGTGATATGTTCGCACTTAAATGATATAACGGTTTACTCACGCGTATTTATAGGGATAGCCCGACTAGTTTCGGACCCAACCGTAGTCCTTAATCATGAGCTGACGCGGCGGTGGGGTAGCGAGTTCGACTTGCTACGGTTGGGTGCGGATGATAAATACGCGTGAGTAAACCATTATATCAGTTAAGTATGAATCTTCCTCACGAAAGTTATTATAAAAATTCACATTATCACATACGATATCGGTATCGGATGACGATCCGATATAGGTGAAGGTAAAATGTATGAAATATGTAGCTCGGATATCCAAATATCGGGTCAAATAATGTGAAAAACAGATGCATATTTCATTCATTTGACTTCCTCCGATATCGTATGGTCGCCCGATACCGGTATCAGATTGGATAATATAAAAACTTACTTATAGTGTTGTTCCTCGATTTAGACTAAGGCTGTCTAACCGATCATTATAATGGGAGTAAAACATTACTTCTAAAATCTTAATATCATACTTCTGGGTTTCGCATTCATGTAACTAATTTCACAATGGTAGAAAATCATAAAACAAAACTTTAAGAATCTACTTAATGCTTAGCTACACTGTGGGACGTCGGTCTGGGGTAAGACAGCCTTATCTAAAACCACAATTGAACTAATGTAACTGTGCTAGTGCTAGGCACCCCCTTGAGGTATTTCAGCGGTAGGAGGGGGGAGACAAAAGACAATCTATGACGTCTCGCGTGTTTCAATCCCTTCCGCGCCTCACCACTCACATACTGAGAGAGTAAACTAGCACAAGCATACTACACAATTGAACGAAAAACAACACTGACGCGTAATATGAATTAACAAAACTTTCATACATGAAAAATATAACAAAGTTACACTTAAAGCGTTTTTTCTTTGCTTGCATCATAAAGAAAAATATCAAGAACTTGGAAAAATCGTGGACTTAACTCTTCAATGATATTAACAAAGTATAATATTATGTTGTTATGAGTTGTAATTGGGTATTTGACTAAAAAAATCTAATTATGTAGTCCGTGCGATAGATTTCCAAAAAATATTAATTACGTATTTTTTCTTTTAGTTTGAGTATGTTGAAATCTCGTGTGACGTTACATATAAGTCACTTTTTACTGACAAGTGACGTTGGTAGCCCGACTTTCACACTTTTTACCACCTTTGTTCCTTTTATTGATTTAATAAAATAAAAAATATGTATACAATATTTTTTGGAAATCTACCTGACGGACTAATTCGATTTTTTAGTCAAATAGCCTAATGAGCGAAAAACAACACACATGTCATGAAAAATATAACAAAATTACACTTAAAGCGTCTTTTTCTTTGCTTGCATTAAAGAAAAACGTTAAAAAATATCAAATATTGAATAAAATCGTTGCCTTAACTCTTCAATGATATTAACAAAGTATAATATGTTGTATTTATGTCGTATATATGTCGTACCTCGTCCTATTCAGTCCGCTTTTCTTGGGCTCGCCCTCTGCGTCGTCGCCGTCGCTGTTGCCGGAGTCTGTACGCTTGCGAGCTTCGGTCTTCTCGCGCTGAGCTTCGTCTAAATTGTGAATACCGACTAGGAGGGAGTAGTCCATTATCTGTGGAGATTAATTTGACACATACATTAAACTATTATAAAGATATGATATTGGATTTGTTGCTCACTTTCCTCTACCTGTTTATATTCTATGACATAATTATACCAATGTTATATTTTTGACTATTATTGTAACGAAATGACAATTTACATTCTAGTAGCCAACATATAAACATGCGTCCTGATGCTTGTTGGGGTTTTACGATCTTATGAGTCCAGGTTTTAAGGGAGTCTCAGTGTCCATAGTCTTGGGGTCACGTATTCTACACCGTGACTTTTAGGTCGTTTTAAAAAAGCAGCCCAGTTCATGTATCCAATGACTAGTAAACGTTTATAATAAAAAAATATGTTTTTTTTAAGATTTGAATGAATAAAAATATTATTCATTATTATGACACAAGGCAGTTTTACGAACACTCTGTAGTGAGCGCGGTCCGAACCTTGTGCCAAAGGGGCCGCGCGGGCGGCGCGGCGGCGTCTTATCACAGGTCATTCACCTTAGCGTAAAACAGCTGTCTTACTATTGCAATCATAATGTTCGCAGTAAGTATGTAGCATGTATCTTCAACAGTTTGATACGTAAACATTTTTAACAGGATGTTTCATATTTCCAATGTATTATTTATTTTTTTCATGCATATTATTTTAATTAATGATAAAAAAATTATATTCGCGCCTAGAGGTATTTTATGACGGATACATTGTGTGGACGACTTTTTTAAAACGTCCTAAAAATCACGGTGTATAATGAATTCCAAAAGAAATAACCATGTCTATTCAGTGGTTTAGCCACAGGAATTATTTTTCGTTTTCATAATTTAGAACACCATGTATAAAGCAGAGATTTATAACTATTAAATACGTAAATGTCAATGATGACATTGGCGTTCTTACAACACACGTCAGTGACCTATTAAAATGGTGTTCTAATTCTCGCACATTTTTATTCTATTTACTTTCTTCGAAAAACGTATTTTTTCTTTACGTAATTTCATTTTTTATTCGACATATATGTCGATATTAACGTATTTAATTTAATGTGATTATCAATTTTTAAAAAATGACTACCGCACTACGGAATTATTCCTTGTATCGCGGGGGGTTTCACAGACATTCAATTTACATGCACAAAGACACCCAGACTCAGAACAAGCCATTGTGGATCGCAAAAATTCTTGTCCTACGCGGGGATCGAGCCCGCGTCACGTTGGTGCAGTGGTAATTGGCGTGGTGACCTATACCGCTCGGCTATCCGTGAAGTAAGATTAGGTATGACACATATTGTATAGTTTTAAGCCCCAATCTTGTGTGATCATACCTTAAAGCTCTCGAGCACCCTGCAGTCCCGCTGCATGGTCTTGATGAGCGCGTTGTAAGTGTCGGCCTCAAGGAACAGGCCCTCGGTGTGGTGCTCCATGAAGTCCAGGTCTTTGTACGTCGGCGAGGTCTTCTGACGCTCGCCTTTGCTTGCCTGGAATTAAATGGGTCAAACAATCAATTAAATGTCATTTATTTGACAATATCACTTTTTGAAAGTCAAGATTAATATTTTTTAAACAGCACCCTATCGCCGCTTCTTGTGCTATTGTTGCTGGAGAAGAAAGGGCGCAAAAAAATAGGAATCGTGCCAGATAAATAAATATATTTCAGAATACTCCCAAAGTATTATGAAATTGAAACTATTGAGTAATTTTGAAACCATAGTAACACTCATACAGGATGTTAGCCCTCATTAGATTTCACCAAAATTGGAAAAATCTAAGAAAACACAAACATATGCCGTACACGTACAGAAGTAATTGATGATCTATCCGTGTATTCGACCATGAGTGGTTCATGGTCGAATACACGGATAATTAAATAATTATAATTGCTAATAAAAAGCCATACTTATTGCTAATAAGGTAATATAAGTGTTAAACTTAAATACATACCTTCCTCTTATACGTAGACCCTTTAAGATCGTACTTCTGATGCAGTTTGATGGAGGAAGGCAGGATATTGTTCATGGCAACGAGTCGCACGTTCTTACTGTTGCACTGGTAGCAGTATAATCCGAAGAATTTTGGTAGGAGTGTACGTGGGTTCTGAAATTAGAAAAAGAGATAGTTAAAAAAAGCTCAGGGAAAAAAAGTAAATGAAGCTAAAATAAGGTTAAAGGCCGTATTTTTTTAATAACTTTCCTACATCGCCATCTAGTCTCAAATTAAGTATACGAGAGTAACTTGTGTAACGAGTAAGTACTCACCACACGAACATTTATCCTGGGTGGGAATCGAAACCACAACCTCCGGTATAGCAGTCAGGGTCACTAACCACCAGACCAACAGACCAGTCAAACAGTCAACAACACTGCGGTATTTGACGTTCGTACATTTCAGTGACTTAAGAGTGCATGACACTTAAAGCTAACGTTTTACTTATTGTCATTCTTGAAATCAATTAAATTTTTATACATACGTACATAATAATTATGAAAAATTAAAAATGAATTAAATTTTTAAGAATCATTATACAGCAGATGATGTTATAGAATGAGCAAATCTGAAAACACCCTCCCGCAGTAATCTGGCGTCTTGATCAATGCTCAAACCTTGTCTATAAGATAAGAGGTTTGTGCAACTTGATGTTATTAGTCGTCGAATGTAGCAGATAATGTTTTAGTAACATCAAATCCTCTCGCTCACCTGATCAAGATTCAAGTAGTACCCAGGCAGTAGTTTCTGAAGGAACTCGCCCTCCTTGTGCTGCACAGTCTTGATGATAAACTCATCATCGTTGGTGAGGTAGAAGATGCTGCCGGACGCGCCGGGGTTGCTCAGCTCGCGTAGCGGGGCGCTACACATCGACATCTGGTGGACGACGATTAACATAATATGGTTTTTACGAGTTTCATTGTATAGTTGTTAGGTTAGGTTGTGTCCTAGGTAATTTGTGTGTTTGCTATTAACCTCGCAGGCTTATTACTATTTTAAGGGTGTTGCTAACTGTTTTTTTTAAGGAGTTTAAGATTGTCCCACTGTAAGGCAAAGTTTTAACTTTATTATTTTCATACGTGAGTTAAGACAGCCATAATTCTAGTACTTGGAGCCAATAGTGTCCAGTTGTAGAACCGTTCCGAGGTACAAAGGACTATTTTCATCTAACATGGTGTTTAACTAACAGTTTTACGAAAAGAAGTTGAATTTATCCTACCATCTTCTTATCTGCCTACCAAAATACATTTATCTCTATTGATCAGCTGAGAAATATATAAGAAAAGCTTGATTTTACTAACTACATAACTTTTACGAACTATATAACTACAAACATGACCAGAGTTTGCCTAAAAACGTTATCTGGATATCTCGTAAGTATTTCAAATAAATACATTTGCTCATCTATTTTCCTGATAAAAAAAAACACTAAGATTCGACCGAATCATTTATAAATACCTAAACAACTATGATAATATCCGTCTCGAGTCAGAATCAGATAATAAAGGTTAAAACAATTAATTAATTATTGCTACGATCCGAGTTGAAAGAATCGATAAAATCTGTATTATATCGATAAGAAAGCAATCGATTAGCCGCGTACTGATAAAACACAACTACTTACATTGAATAATGTTGCAGTCATGATATCATAGAATTATGTAAATTACTTTATATTAAAATAACAATAAAAACACAAAATTAGTTTCAAATGTCAAACAATTAAATGTCATATCACTTTCATGAGCGACTCGATTTTATTGGAATGTTATAGGTTTATTTTTATCTATATTATCTGTTTTTAATCTTATAATAACAATTGTCGCTGTCTATCCTTCTGTCTGTCTGATACGTTTTTCCGGCTTAAACAAATGACTAATTTAAATTGTATTTAGTATAGATTATTTTCTCATAAACATAACAAATTTTACTATTACAATTGAATATAGATTCTATACTCTTACATAATTTTGTTGCAACAATTTGCTTCTTTAAAAATTTGTAAACTATGTAAATATCTTATTTCGCAAACCGATATTCTATACAATGACAATCAAAAGATTAGCAGCTATAGTATCAAAACGTCACTTTTGATACTATAGCTGCTGGACAAGCAATGTATTTCAATCACACGATGGTTTTCGCTTCGTCTAATGAGCTAATAGACGATAAATCCACATCTTTCCTACAACAATTCTTAAAGAATCTTCTAGAACGATCGTGACCGCACTAATGGTTAATAACGTAAGATTATTACAATCGACGCATTGCATTGTGCAAATAATTTCATTGTTAGAGCGCTTTGTCAACTAACCGGTCATCGTGGCGAAGTAAATAACATTTATGTGGTGTTTCATATGCAGTATAATGCGGATGTCTTGTTATGTAAAATTGTTTTTATGGTACTTACTGACAAGTAATAAAAATGTCTATATTTTATCTACTTTGTTAAACGAGGCGACGCAAGTCTCCGATGGATATAAATTTTAGTATTCAAGCGATTACCGACATATAAAATAGATTTGTACATATAAATACGTCATTCGATACTAAAATCGGCGCGTATTGGAAATTTGCATCGCCTAACTTAAAAACGTGTTATTTTCTAGGCAGTAATTAATTAAAGAAAGGAACCTACAAGCGCTATAAATGGACAGCTGATTAAGTATACAGAAAATAAAAAAATACGCAAAGAAAGACCGTGCAAGCTACTGCTATATACTTCTCTATTTAAAGCTTAAACTCCTCACAACAAATATCAAAAAAAATCGTCAACGAAAAAAGAAAATGTGACTACTTTTTACATTTTAATCATTGCATTTTTCTCTTTGATCTGTCTCTATTTGTGATAAAAAAAAATGATCTACTGATCTACCATACGTAAACTAATACTATTGCGGGTGTGAAAATGTGATAGCGCACTACACGGCATAGAGCGGCATCTCTCTCCCACAACTTGCAAGAATCTAAAGATTGGTAATAGGCCCCTCAGATCTAATGCTACAGACAATCTACCTACTAGCACCTAGCTACATAAACCTACTTGATACGCAATAAAGAATCCTTACCAGGAAATCGTCAGGCTGTATCCCGAACAGGTCTCTGAAGTATCTGAACGCGATGGGAGCGTAAGTCTTGAACTTGAACTCTGAGTAGTGGTGCGCGGGCGTGTGGTTCGAACCCTCGTGGGGAAAGTTTGTCGTTTCAACTGTCATGAAGTCCTGCATGAGAAGGTCTCGTTCCGGTTTGGATGCTAGCCCGCCGATTGCGTGCTGGATTCCTGGAAACAATTGAAAAATATAAATTAGAAAATGGCAATGACAAAAAATATAATTTTAAAAATGCTCTAATATTAGTGATATCGCTCTCGCGTTGGTTTAAGTATGTGATATTAATACCCCTGCGATACTGTGCGTACTTTACTTTAGATGATTCACACTCTAGCTAGAATCAAGATTAAGAAAATCCTTAATTACTTTAAGACACCGCTGACAGTCGGTATGTAAAATGTTTTTGACAAACCTGAATTCCATAAATTCATATTCATCAAACTGCAAGCAAAACTTTCAGTACTAAATCCTGGCTGGAAAACATTTACTTTGAAACGCATCAACAAAAGTACCATTGAGATGGAAAACTCGCGAACTATAGACTATTATACTAAAATTACCATAAAAAGACGTTCATTCTCGAAGTTCATAAACAGGCAATATAATTAATAGCCGTCAAGTTAATTGCTATTAAGATGCAAACTCATTTGTGTCTCGGACGGGTTGAGGCGTGATTTAATAGTGCAGAAGACCACTACCACCTCATAAAATAAGAGTTTTTCAGTTATGGAAGAGAGACGCCGCTCTACGCCGTGTAGAACGCTGTCTCGCTTCCACAACTGCGATATTCTTACTTTAAGATATGGTAGTTAGACTTCTGAAGGTTGGTTAAGTGTTAAAACTCGCGTGCGGATGCAAAAAAAGTTACTGTATAAATATACGGCCTTATTCAAGAAAGGCACTTGACTGAGACACGGTATAAGACTGTGGTATAAGTGTCTTTTTGTCTCTGCTCTCATTTGATTATAACTGAGACTTTTTATTGAGCATCTTCGAATAAGGAAATCGTCTGTCTTGATATAGGCATGATGAGGAGGGAAGAGACTCATGTGTCTAAGAGAGTGATGAGTATGAATGGATAGGAAGGTTAAGCCTAAAGATAAGATGGGTGGATTGTATAAGGAATGAAATGAATAAAAAAGAAGTAAATGATGCTGCGACGTCTGATAGGGGAGAATGGAAAAAAAATCGTAAGGAAACCAGGATATTGTAATCTGAAATTGTCAATTCGTAGTTAGCTAGTGGTGATATATGCTCATATCTACCGTATGTGGGAAAAACCCTGTGCCCAGATGAGGGATGTATATAGACTGGTATTATCATTTCAATAATTGTTATTTGCCAAAATTGCGGTTATAGACTACTCATCATTTCATTACTAATCTTGAAAGAAAAGCAAGGCAAGTAAAACCAAGGGGCAAAGTTAACTATACAAACTTAAGAGTTTGCCTGTCGGTTTATATCATAGTAACCACTTATTACATAAAGGTCAAAGGTCTGAATCAAGAAGCCAACCTTGACAACAAGTATGTGAATAAACATTGACGATTTGAATATTTTAATTTTGAACAAATATTAAGTTTTTTTTTTCGATGTCTCAATTTTATTAAAACTACTGTTGTCATACGAAGATACGACGTTATAACCAGGGAGATCATAATTTATTAAGGTTTAATTCCCATATTATAATGATAATATTATAAGAATACTTCAAATCTTTCAGAAACTTTAAGAACTTGTAAAATCCATAAAATTCTCTCTACTCTTATTATCTCTAGTCCTTACTCTTATAATCATTATAATTTGCGCCCAGAAGAACCCACTGGTGTAAACCTCCCCCCTTTTTTGCTATTTATGTCTCTGTTTCGCATCCCCCTCTCCAACCGCCTCAAGCAAACCTAACTATAATAACAACCCAATTAATTACATAATTTATCATTTACACAGATGACATGTGGTCACTGTTTGTTGGTCCAAAATAATTAAACAAACTCAATGCTATCTTGATTGCCATGCGCCTATTTGAATTTTAATTAATTTAAAATTCAAACAAATTTTACTATGGGATGTGAGGTAAGTTAGCGAGTTAACTCCCTTAGAGCCAACCCTAACATAGCTTAGCAAAAGGTGTAAATAAAAATGGATATTTTTAAAACAGCTTATAATATTATCGTTCTATTCTTGTATTTTTTATTTCATTATGTCTTATAATTGCTATTTACTTGTTGATTTTTTCCTTTGTGTTATAGAATAATGCGTGTGTAAAAAAATAAACTCTCATAGAATATCAGTTTCTTGAAAGAGGACTGTTGGGGGTTGCGGAAGTGAAACAACACAATACACAACGTGTAGCTGAGTCTCATTCACAAACACGACAATAGTTCCGTTAAAGGAGTTCAAAATCCCTGCCGGGGCTGCGGGATGTTCGTGAGAGTTACCGCTCGCCCGGCACCCAAAGGGCTCCAGGAGGAACATAGTGGGTTTTAGTCGGTAAAAGTCTGACACCCCCTCCCGCTGCACCCACAGCGGGCATTTGATGATTTCCCAAAAAAAAAAGAAAGGAGTTCAAAATCGGCAGTCAATTATTTCTTGTTTTTAGTGTTTCTTCACACTAGCGTTTCTCAATAAGCTTATAACAGACGGTGATTTCTTCGTAGGGATATTAACATTGTGCTAAGACCCATGGCTGACAATGCCTCTGGAACTGACCAGGTATAAAGGAGCACTAAAAGTTCAGTAATGCCAGCAAACCTGCACTCAATCTAACTGCATCGACCAGTATAAAAAGAACCCCCTAAAAAAAATTAAAGAACCCTCTACCAAAATAATAAAGTCCAAAAAAACAAACATATTCAGGAAAACAAACAAAAACCATAACGGAACTAAAAGTTCATACGTTCTTTGGGTCGTATCCATCAAATATTTACCAGATACTCGTGAACGCGGTTATTTCTGTATACATGTATGTGGTTTGTTACGGCGATCGAAGGTATCGTATCAAATATTTAGGTAGCCATTCATGACACCACGGGAAAACACTTCAAGGTTTTCTGTTTAAAGTTTTGCTTGAACTTTCCGTTTTCTTTATTTTTGTAATGGGGATTTCGTACCCGAAGGGTGGCACTAAGACCTTTCTCTTTTGCCTCCGCTGGCGTCTAATATGCGAGTCTAACTTGAATTTAATCGAATTTATTTTATCCAGGACATTTCTACGTCTAGCACCACGTGATTTCTTTAAAATGGTTGCCGTTGTAAAAACGACAAACCACAACGAGGACGCACATGCTTTCGATAGTCTTAATACAATGCTTAATGAGAGACCAATTACTTGCTTACTATCATATAACTTTACTTTCCAAAATAAGTACTCCTCAAATCTCAGACTAAAGACCTTGCAAACCTTCGAAAAAAATCATACAAACATTACCACTATCATCCTTACGCCCACAAAATCAGTTCAACATACATTGCTCGTCTAAAAATATCACATTACAACTAACCACATAAACATATGTCAGTAGCACAACACTCGTTGGATGCATACAAACTTGACATTGATAGCACGGCCTTGAATATGTAAGATACATCCTAACCAACCTTATGCCCAGAGGGTCTAGCTACACAATGTTACATTGCTAATAGAAAACGAATACAAAGTTTCAAATGTATTGGAATGACTTTCATCACCATCATCAGCCTATAGCAGTCCACTGCTGGACAAAGGCATTTTGAAGTGCAGTGTTTTTTTTTTCTTTCTTTCATTTTTTTTTCTTAGATAAGTATTCTTACAGTTTGCCGAAACAAATTGCCGAAAGTACAGTCAATGACACTTACGTGTGACGTCAATTTATGCAAAAGATTGCATAAATTTCGCGAATGCTTTATGACATTTTTATTGCTCAGAAAAACGCAAAAATGTGTCTTATTTTTTAACAATTTATCTGACGGACTAATTAGGATCCGATCCTTATTGACGTGACATAGTGTTAGTTCAATACATTGAAGCGATTCGTCAACGTTAGCGTGAGGAGAAATGTCCACATTTCCATTTAGAAGTACATTGCTTGCCTAAATTCACCCCAGTACGTTACCAACCACACATAACACACGTTGTACGTCAACTTGACATTGATATCGGCCTTGGATTAGTATCAGCTTCCTATGCGCCACGGGAAGTCGTTTTGTTTTCCTCTGTATTCTGTTTGTTATTTGTTAAATGCATTGACGAAGATTAATGGTTTTATTCTGATGTTGTTTTGGCAAGTTTCTAATCTGATATTGGAAAAGGGGTTGGGTGTTTCTTAAACTTTCGGAAATTATTTGTGTACATTTGCTAGCTGTTGCCCGCGATTTCGTTCGCGAATAAAAAAGAATAGGGATGAAAAATAGATAGTAGCCGATTCTATGCATATTATACAAAATTTCAAGAGGATCGGGTCCAGCCGTTTCGGAGGAGTACGGTAAGTAACATTGTGACACGGGAATTTTATATATAAGATAATGTACTAGTTTTTAGTCGCAGTTTCGCATGAAGGTTGTTATAATAGCCTGGCCATTTTTCCCTGGAATTCCAATTATCCTCATCAAAATTTATCAAATCGGTTAAGCGGTTTAGATGGGAAAGTGTAACGAATAAAACCATATTTGGACTTATTCGTTACAGAATTTAAGGTAAAAACATTTTACATTCAAGGGATATTATTAGCAGTTTGTGTCTGTAAAATACAAAAGAATCATCACTAACGCTTTACGCGTATATTTTAGGGATCGCCCGAATTTCGGTCAAAATACGAGTCCTTAATTATGCCCTGACATCGATCGTTAATGATAAATGAATCCGCAATGGGAAAGTTATTTTACAAAATACTAGAATTTTCCTTGAATTATGTGTTTGGTCGTTTAATATGAGCATGAATTTAAAATTTAGCTGTATTCAGTGAATCTATAAGCCGATTTACTATTCGCTAAGAGTCTTAAACAAAGGACACGATGAAGAGTATATTATTTGTCTAATCTGTACACTTGTAGGTAGCTTATAGCTTTTGCAAGAAACTTCGTGCGAGTAGCAATACATAGCTTGCTTCTCGCCTCCTATAAATCTTACTTACAAATGCGAAAGTTGTTGTAAGTATGGATGGATGTTTGTTACTCTTTTACGGTAAAACGGCTAAAGCAATTAAAATTAAATTAGATATAGAGTTTACTGACATCTGGGTTAACACATAGGTCTAGTCGATAGCGTCAGAGAAGGGTAATGTTTTTATAGCTAAAACCGACATTCGCGCGGACGAAATCGTGACTAACAGTAAGTCTAAATATCAATTTAGCATGATATGTGTAGGCAAAGTTAATCCTTTACAGAGTGTATGTGGGAACATGAGTAATTGGTCTAACTTATCTGTTTATACGCAATCAAGCGAGAAAACTGGGTTATTGTAACATGATTGTAACATCATATCAATAAAATGTACTATTAACTGTCTAATGTATTCAAGCACGCTTGGTATAAAGCATTTAAAATTGTCTATTTGTCTCTACATTTAACTTGACAATGACAAAGACAGGGCACCCCCACATATAAGGGGGAATTATTTTTCTCTATGTCCTTCTTGGTTTAATAATTATAGTAATCGGATAATTTCATTTAAAGTTGCCGTTAATTATTCTGCTATGTCTATCAGCATAGAGTGTTAAAAGGAGACAGATACCTTTCAAAGTCAACTCACATTTAAGTATGCGAGAACATGCCTTTTGAAAAACGAGTCTTACAAAACTAAAACCTTTTTTATTTTAAATTCTTGGTTCAAGCGACAAATCAGATTCAATGAGACAAGTAAACATCAGAAATCCAGCCTTTTTGTTCCCTCTTACATTGTCCTTATTTAAGCTCGGTAAGCTATCGTTATTTGCACAAAGCGTTTGGTAGACCTACATAAGTCTCGGAGACTTGGCACTGGGCCGTGTTTTCCTCGCCTAGTAGCCAAATTTTTAACCACTATTGCTGCGAAGCTAGAAATTCTTGGTGTACTTTATCGACGAAAAGTTTGATTATGAAAGCTTGGGTGTAACTTCGGAAAGAAATGAAAAAGTATGGGTTTAAAACGACAAAAGTTTGTTTGGAGATCATTTTAAACCCTTATCTACATTTCCCACTTTATTTCTGTTATATTCCTAATTGTATTTCCAAGAGACCAATACAAATTTAATTTACTAAAATATTTGAATATTATTGACAATAAAACCTAAATAACATATAAGCTCACATAATTCTAATTGTCTGCTAAATTTATAGGTGATTTAAGCAGGAAAATTTGCATACATAACCAAAACGGGCAGATAGCTCGCAAAGGACAACAATTATATAATTATACTCATTAAATTTACTGTAATAAGTAGTAATAACTATCGCGAAGGTGGGTCATAATTCATAATTATATCTCGATAAATATGCGTTAAAAAATCATTGTATTCACTTACCACATCGCACATTATCCATTAACAACTGAGCCATTATTTATCCCAAAAAAAAAACAGTCCTTAGTCACGGAAAACCACCACACGTCACATCCATAGGAACAGAAAGAATATAGCCCAATTTCTATTAAAACATCACACCCGAATCACAGACCACTGTCCAACACAGTTCGGAACAAGAATGAGGATTACCAAAGGGTTTCGCTCAGTTAATTTCCTTAAACAATTTTCCTTAATTAATAAATATTATTGGAATCACTGCGGTGACCGATGAGTACTGTCCGACGAGTTCTGTTAAACTAACATAAATATGACTATAGTGATATCTGAGTGACAGGAAACTGAATATCAGTGGTGACTACTGCATTGTATTTTATGGTAAGTATGGCGGTTTGTGTAAAATAATTGTATTTATTGTTTTAAGAAATATTGTGCCGGTACTGACCTTAAGGGTGAAAGAAAACATCAATGGTCTACGGGCAGCTTAAACTATGACGCCAGGTTGTTTCAACCAACCAAAGAAAAGAAGAAGACTTTTGTTGCAAATAAAGATAACTTTTAACAAAATCGATATTAAAATCGGTTGTGAAAGGACTGAGTACATTCCAAAATAAAATTATATCCAACGGTCTGATTACCCATTCATCCAGCTGCCATCAACAAACCTTTACTGGTAGCAGCTGAATGATTGACGCCTAATATAGAGAAAAGAGGCAAAAAAAGGGCAGGCCTATATCCAACAATGGGTGATATTGGGTCAAAATAATGATGATGTTAACGGTGTTGATGTTGATGGTGTCCAACGTCTGGTGTTGGACACCAAAAGCTAAGCAAAGAAAACCTCACAGTTCAAAAAAATAAAAATTATGGCAACTATATTGATCAAGTATGAGACGTAAGTCAAATTTGAACAAGCTACAAAAAAACATTGAGGAAAGTCTAAAACATGTTTCTAAGAAACAAGATCTTTAAAGTGTTATACATACATTGACATCATGCCAAAAAAAAACTAAACATTAAGCGCCTAACAGTCTACTTAAAAACCACTCAATGCTTTAAAGATGTAAACACCATTCAAAAACCAGTATTCATCACTAGCATAGCAACTGCACGCTAATGTTCAGCAAAAGAAATATCGGAATTAATAACCTTGAATTTGGTAGTTCCCCTGTCAAAATTTCCCATTCACAAAACTTTTTATAACATTATTGGGAATCCTTATACGCATTTTGGATTCTTAAAGCTAGACAGCATGCTAGATTTTCATCCTCATAGGGGAAAAGGCATTGATATATTTAAAGGCCCGTGTTATTTAGCTATACTGCTGATTACAAAAGAAAGTTCTGCTTATTCCCATTTTCTTAGACCAATTTGAAAGTTCATTGAATTAATTGAATTTTATTTACTTATCTAAAACAAAATCCCTACCAGAGTCTTTAATACGACTGTTACAGTTGTGGAAGAGCAACAACACTTCACGCCGTAGCGTCGTCTACTTCATCGCCTTTAATAATCTCAACTACAAAGCAATACCTAAACAGGTAAATACTCTGTTTCGGGAAAATATAAACGTTACGACCGCCGATAAATATAAAAAAACACATGACAATAATGAAAACGAGTCCATTGCCTTTACACAACCTTGAACCAACGAACCTAGTTCTCGACTGGTATCAATTATAATTATCAAATTGAGTGGTTCACAACGAATTGCTTGATTAGCCGACCAATTAGCTTCTATTTCGTGTAGTTGGGTTTTATCGACAATGTCTAACGTTTTTGCTATGGTCAGGTGTTTTATAAGACTTGGAAGATGGAGGATTGAATTTAACGTATGCGTGAAACTAGTCAATCAAACTAAAGCAGATAAGTAATGGGGTAAACTGACACTTTTGTATCCAAAGTTTCCATCCTTAGTTCTGGTTTTTTTTTTGACCAAATCTTTGTTTTTTGCACAACACACTTCAAGTACTAGTTTCAACTTCAAGTTATAATTATAATTGGGCTTAATAAGGCTAGGTAACCGCAGGATCAATTACTTTTGAGGTCATTAAAACAACAGGACGCAATGTGGTTAAATGACAAACGCAGTCCATAATAGTCAAATTATTAGAAAACACAAAAAATCAGGTTGAAAAAAATCATAATACAATTTCTAAACCAAAAATCTGTTTCAAAAATTGGACTTTAAATAACAAAGTTAAGGATACTCAAAAACAGATCTCAGTGGCGTGCACTAGGAGAGGCCTAAGTCCAGCAGTCACTGGACTGCGATAGACTGATAATGATGATGATGAAGGATACTCGTATTATAACGATAATGTAAAAAGCAAAGGGCATATATTTAATAGATGATTCTGCACTTATTACACCAATGGTCAACAGAGATTACGGCAATAGGTCTGACGTAATATTGATACCATAAGTGCAAGTACTCACGTCACTGTGACGTCGATAGGGAGTTATCAAACTACTATAGTATGTGTAATATCTAACCTTTTTTGGGGTCTGCCATAGCTTTGTTGGTGTAAGCTTTCGGTCTCAATGGATTCAGCTAAGCCTATATGTTATGTATTTATGTTATAGACTGCTTAACCGGATATCTACGACTACTTCTTAAAGAAAGACGGCGGCAAACTTGGAAGGGAAATTATTGTTGTCACAAATGTAACACTAACTATAAGAAGTGGTGATAATAACCCAGAGGGTCTACCAACACCTCATAAAGTAATAATATTACGTGAGTGAAAGAGACACTGCTTTACACTGTATGGTACGCTCTTTCGCTTCCTCACCAGCAATCATATTACTTTAAGAGGTGGTGGTTAAGTCTAAACCTACATAACCCATTTCACTGAGTTACTTTGCACACCAATACAGATCAAACTAGACTATTTATCTGTAATAGGTACCAAATTAATCCTTAGGATATCCTTTCTGATAAATAGAATCCTAAAACGAGCCCATATTTATCTGACATGACAATGCGAAAATTCGGGTCGTATCGGCAAATCCGAACTACAATGACATTTTGACGAGGCGAGAAATTTCGAGCGGTTTGCAGTACATTACTTAGCGAGTAGCTTCGATATCAAAAGTGGTGTACATCGCCGTCAATGTATCGTAACTTGCGGTATATTTCTCACACCGTCTGAGCCTTTATGATTCATTGTCTAATAATACAAGTTTGGATTTATCTAGTCCGTAATATTGAGACAGAGATAAGACATCAGTAATAGTGATAGCAAATCACGTAATTACTATAATTGTTCGTATTTTTATATCGTATTGGGATTAGTTTTTTTAGATAACGAGTCCATAGAGACAAGACTGATTTGTACTAGGGTCAATCAACTTTTTTTTGTTCAACACCTGTCCCCAGTGAACTTACTGTCTTTATTCGAAAACTTTTAAAAAAATCGATGATTTTACATTCGTTTTCATAATTGCAGGATAAATCCACAATACTAAAATAGTAATTAAGTTAAGTTTACATAAATTTAAACGAAAATAATTGGTTACCCAGAGGACGTAATCACACGTTCCTATACAAAACGTAGGTGTCCCCTGACCCCTAGCTTCAGAAATATATTGCTCTGGTTTAAAAAATCTTCACTAAAGTCCCATCATTTTGTATATGTTCAGTACTAAAATATAAATGAGCACATGTTTAGAAATTTACAAAGATATAGTCATGTTATATTTTCCATAATTTGAAAACATATTCCCGCGCGAAAGTGTCCCTCCTTATTAAGTTCATCCTCCGTCCACTGAGTAACCGCGGCTGTTGAACATGAATGCGAGTGAGATAGCGATATACGTGCGTTAGACTAATAAGAAACAGTTCTGATAATCATACGATCAAGGTTGCCGTCGTATGAAATTTTGATTCGCTCGGCCATTTTGCCTGCGGCCGGAGAAGTCGTCACGTGTCTTTATTGTTAGTCTGCTGGGAGACCGTGCAAAACATCGTAAGTTTTTACTTCTTAATGGATTTAGTTCTCTATTTATATTGCATTATGATCTAATAAGTCAGTAGGGACTGAATTTTTATTTTAATCCTATTAAATTCATAATGAGAACAGCTTTTGGTGTAAAATGTCCCCTGGATAACCTGTCACTTGGGTCACTCTGGTGGTTACCCAAGAGACAGTTTTGGTTACCCAAGAGACATAATGGTTTTGCATGCAGATGAAACGTTTGGAATGTATATTTTTTATGCGTTACGACTGTTTTAAGGAGTGATAAGCGGAATGAGCTTTGTTTTTGCAGTGTTTTATTATGGGTTTATGTGCTTACATAGCTTATTTTGTTTTAGGTATAAGGAATGCCTCTTACAAACGCAGAAAAGCAAAGACGTTATAAAGAGAGATTAAAACAAGATCCAGATAAATATAATCATCATCTTCCTGCCCTTATCCCATTTCACTTGGGGTCGGCGCAACACGTCTTCTAGACGTGTTGCTTAAAGATTTGGCTATGGTTTTATAGTCAGCCGCCTGCCTGACACTAACCCTCTTTGGGAATGCGTTTGTTGATGGCTTACCCGCCAGCATTCGGGTGACCCAAGGTGCTTGGTACAGTGCACTGGGTCTTAAGGTCCATTAGTCGCCTTTTACGACACCCAGTGGAGGATATGGGGTGGTGCTTTCTTTATATCCGGACACCACACGGACCACCAGATAAATATAATGAGTACAAAAAAAGAAGAGAGAAAACTATCACGCCAAAAAAAGACTGACTAAAGACTTAAACCCTAAAGAGAGATACAACGCGAGAGTGATTTAGAGAATAAGGAAAAAGAATCAAAGAGAGCGAATGCGAAATCTCAATAGAGTTCTTGAAGAAACGCCTCCTAGTTCTCCAGGCTTTCCAGATGCTGATACTGACGCTGAGCAAGACGTTGCTGATCAGAATAAAAATTATGATGTTCATCAAGAACAAAATGTATGCGATTCTCCTACAGTTGGAGCAGCAAAAAAGGGAAGAATGAAAGTGAGAAGGGACAGATCCAAAATTTATCGAGAAAACGTTGAATTGAAGAAAGAAAACGAAAAACTTAAACATAAGTATGAAAAATACAAGAAGAGACTACAGAGAACCAAGAAAAAACTGGAAAAGAAGGTAAAAATACCTACAGAAAAGGAAAAGTATGAGAACCTAAGTAATGCAATAAAAGACAAATATAAGAAAAGTAAAAACCGAAAAGACAAAAATATTGTAAAGAGTGTTCAAAGTTGATGATTCTATGAAAAAGGAAATTGCTAAAGATGCTTATGCAGTAATAGGGTCTCTTGAGTCACTAAATTTGTCTCTTGGGTCACCAAATGTCCCCAATTTTAAGAGTTGTTTTTTCTATGTTATTACCTCTTGAATATGCATAATAATTAGTTTTTCTTACTGTTAGCTAAATTACTTTGATTAAATTACGTATAATATAAAATTATTTATAAATGAACAACTCAGTACAAAATACGCAAAAGTTAAATTTTTTTTTTTAGTATTGGTTAACCAAGAGACCTTGTTTATGACTTTTTTGTAAAAAGTATTCAAATTTTATCAGAATTTATATTTGAATACAGTTGCTATTACTACTTTGTTTTGATTACATTAAAGAATAAATATTAAAAATGCATTTTCATTCACAAAGTTATCATCTAAACATCGGTTACCCAAAGGACATAAGATGATGTGTCACCCGATATTACTGGTGAAAATATTATAATTCGTACGTTGTTGGTCGCGGCACGGGTTGTATTTGTAAACTAGGTTAAATTAGCTACTACACTAAGTATAAAATCACGATGAAATTAGAACTTTTGTTTTTTTACATTTGATATCGTATTTTACAAAAAATAGTTGATTGACCCACTATGTCCGAGTGTCTATTACCAGCTCATAATGTATTGTTATAGCAGTTGAGGAAGAGCGATACCTCTCTGAAACGTGTAGCGTGCTGTCACGCATCCACCATTGTAATAAAGTCTGCAACTTTAAAGCCTTTAAGTAATAGTGGTAGTTAAAATAAATCGATGATAAGGTCAAACTGTACTTCTATGTACAATTTAAGAACTTTTCATTCCTAGTCAGATTGACTAAACCAAACTGTTGAATACATTATCTTCAAATCTGCTAAAGATAAAGTATCAGTAACAATCATAAGTTAAAAATAAACACAAACAAATTTCTGATAACATTTTTAGTCACTCTCACCGAAAAAAAGTACAAATTCAGTGGGCCGAGTTATCAGGATAATTTGAAACAATAACAAACACTGCTTTATTTACAACAGCGAGTGACTCAATATCTCTTTTCTTGATAAACGTATGAATCATGAGAAGATATTAACACGCGCCAAATTCGCGAGATGCAATGGACACTTCCGTTTCCGAATGCTATTGTGATGTCCGTATGATATTCTTATAGATGACGTCGTGTTTGTATTGCTTTCAACTATTCACGAGCGTTTTCAGTATCTGGACAGTGAATTGACCAATCACAGTGCTTGTAGAAACTTTGTTAAAAGATTTTTAGTTGGTGATTGGCTCCGTTTTACTCCACCAGACTTCAAATCGATGGAGGGGCACCTTAGGGCGGGTCTTTTAAAAAGAAAACGATTCTAGCACTAAGGAATTTAATCATTGTGTCGCTGGGGTTTTAACAAATATTTCACCTAATTTAAAACTTCCAGACTTAGAACAAGCGATTGATAATCACACAAATGCAGTGATCGAACCCGCGGCACTTAAGACTATTGTAGCTGAAGAAGCGAGGCAGAATAATACACGAAGGAGACCGGTCTCTCCAAAGACGAGAAAAAATGGGGAAATCCTACATTAAATTATAGGTAGGCAATATTAGGCATCTTGATATAATTGGCAATCATCACGAATAAATTCCGATATTTTGTTTCTTAAAACCTATAAGGAAAATACAATCACATGGGCAGCAATCCAACGGGACAAAATTAAAACAATGATAAATAAATGTTTACCATAATAATCTGTTTAGTAAAATAGGTATGAGTAATGTTTACAAATATTTATTGCGTGCTAGTGATTCATTTGATATTGTGTAAATGAGTATGGAGTTATAACATAACAAGTGTGCTAATATGGCTCAATTTATCTAAAAGACTAAAGCCCACAGTCTTTGGGGGTCTGTCAGTCTGTATCCACACATAAAAAGACTAAATCAAGCCCTATAATAGCAGTGGTTTTAGACTTTTAAGCAATTCGCGCACTCGCCAAAACGTCGCGTAAGGAATGCGCTTGGATCTGAAAGTAGAAGGGTAATCCGCAAAAAAACCCGTGAGTAAACCGTTCATAAAATAATTTGGAACGACCAATGGCTGTCATGGTATGGACATGTCATGCGAAGAAAAGAAGATCACGTGGTAAGGAAGGTGATGGACATGAATGTGGATGGATATAGGGGAAGAGGACGACCAAAGAAACGATGGATGGATTGGATGATGAAAGATGATATGGCTGCAAAGAGTGTGACTTGCGAGATGACGTCAGATAGGAACGTGTGGAAGAAGAAGACATGCTGCGCCGACCCCAAATAATAATAATTGGGCTAAGGGCAGGGGAATGATGATGACCAATCACAATCATAAGATTTGGCAAGCAAATCAAATCGTATTTTCAAGAAACCGGGAGTTAAGAAAAAGGTTCACATTAAATAAATAGGTAAAGTTAAGTAGGTACTAATGTTTATTCTAATAACTTTTCTTTATAATATTCTACTTCTACCTTCCTTAAACTATTACAAATAATTATAATTATAAGTCTATCGACCTTACTAGGTATATATTGATCAGGAAAAGTGTAAACAGAATAAAAATAGCGACAGGTAAATAAAATATGCGTCGGATGGCTATTATTTCACAGGCAACAATAGTAATAATAGCACTGAGTGTTTATACTATAAATACTATTTATATGTAATACTAAAAGAATTCTGTGTACCTATAATAGTAAGTGATCTAAGTCATTCAGTGGCTAGTTTTAGTATTAAAAACATGAGTAGGTTTTTTACCCATACTACTGGTAAAAGACAGAAGAGAATGCTACAAACATAGCGAGATCTATGCCCAGCGATGGGTTATATACTGATGATGAAGGCGCAGTTAACCTGGCTCCAAACTGCTTTACCTTAAGTAATATAGCGAGTTATATTGTGTAAGAAATCATCATCATCTTTCTGCCCTTATCCCATTTTACTTGGGGTCGGCGCAACACGTTTTTTCCTTCCATTTTCCTCTATCAGACGTCACACTATCATTTACTCCTTTTTCACTCATATCGTTTCTTACACAATCCATCCATCTTTTCTTTGGCCTTCCCCTTTCTCTCCAACCATCAACATTCGTATATAACAACATCGTCTATAGAAATATGTTTGAAAAAAACATATGATCCCTGATCTAACTTTGGGACTACATCAGCGTTTCTTGTCATAACAAAAAGAATAATTCCTGAAAACCTTACACAGGAACATACAGCAGGCCTGGGATTTATACAGTTCAACCTAATATTCCAGTCTGTATTATACAATATTAATAAGCATAACTGTCGGAGGTCTGCTAATCTAATATGCCATCCGGAACCTAACCGTGTGGTAGTCTGGTGTATTACATATGTATGTATGTTTGTTGGTATTTAGATGCGTATGGTAACGTTACGTTGTCAATTAAGCTGACCATGTATGAGATGATGTGTTGAGATTATTGTGGATGTAATGATGTAGAAGTTGAAGTATGGCAGGAATGCTTGGGGTCTTTTGGGGAGGATAGTCTCGGTAGTGGACTGCGATAGCAGTAGTTTCATGTATATCAATGGATAGAGCGAGTTTATGAATTATTATTTATGGAGAATTTAGAACAACATACGAAAGTGTGGTAAGACTGAAATCCGGCTACAATATAACTTAGGAAAAGGGTCTACAGAATAGTCTCTAAATTGCACAGGAAGATAAACGTTAATGCTAAAAGGTCCTTAATTAGAGGTATCAAGATTTTGTCATATAAAATCAGAATCAAAAACATAATTTTACACAGTGAAAATGAACTGGTACTAAGGATAAGGTTTCCAATGTTCTTGTTATTAAGTAGCAACTTATGTCAGTAGACTTGCTTTCTATCCAGCAGTAATTTAATATTTTACAAACACGCCGAATTGCAGAAGCCTACAAACAGTTACCCAAAAAATCACCCAAAACTTTACTAATACAATTTCAAAATATATCGACTAATCAAATAGGCAGTACCTTACCATGTATAGTAAGTATAGTAACCTTAGTACCGTAAAACACGGCTTAATGATCAGTGAACACGTAAGTTAATCATAAAAACATTGACCCCCAGTGACCCCTGGCGGTGCCTCGAGGAAAACAGTCTGAAGGTAGTGTTTAAACCTCCTTTGTAAACATCGGAACAATTGCTAATGATTTACAGTCAGCAACAGAAGGCTAATAATATTGCAGTTGTGGAAGCGTGACAGCACACTACACGGCGTAGAGCGGCGTCCCTCTTTGACAAGTGCCATAATATTACCACAGTAGAAACAATCATATGATATTTTGACTGTGATATTAGGTACTTAAAGGGTTGTGGATTAGTTCTCAGAATATTGTTAATGATTAACAGCAGGTAACAGAGGCGCGCGTGGCCAAAACAGCAAAGATAGGAAGGTTTGGTAAAAAATTAGGGAGGCCTTTGTCCAGCACTAGAATCTCAACCAGGCTCCAAAAAAAACAGGAGTCCTACCTCCTCGTCTTCTCAAGTTATATAATTGAAGCTGTGGAAGAGAGACGCCGCTCTACGCCGTGTAGTGCGCTGTCACGGTTTCACAACTGAAATAATGCTGCTTTATGACGTGGTACACGCCTTCAGAACAATTGCTAATGATTTGACGAGTAAACAGAACCCGGTTAGTCAAGGCACCATGCTTTAGTCTGGGTAAGCCTGGCAAATATACAGTGACCTTGTGTACCTAATGCAGTTTTTATTTGTACGTCTCTTTCACATGAATTAAAGCTTCCGTAATAAACAATCGCTGTCAATTGCACGTACACACAGCGCCGAGCGCACCGATGAGTTTAACTATATGTAACACAATTTGATTTACAAATTGCCAGCATTTTCAGTCACATGTATAAAGTGTTCAGTAAGTTTTAATTAAGCCTATTTTGTTACCTAATATCACAACATAAAGAATTAATTTGTTTGTTGAACAGTTGTTTTAAAATCTGAGACTTGCTAACCGTACGTGTAGAAGTGTTGTTATATGAAATGTACACGTGACAAAAAAATGTGGTCATTGGTCAATGTTACGTATGATTCATGAATATCGTGATTATATTCCAAGTATGGGTGATATTATGACAATATTACACCTGTATGTGCCACGTTTTTTGCACGTAATGACAATAGCATGTAAAGTTAGGTTTTCAACGAGATTGTGTACCGAGAGATGTGTTTTTAAGAGTGTATTGTTAGCCTGGTATAGGTAAATATTCTAGTTTTTAGCCGTGACGTTAAACAGCGCAAGTTAAAAACCTCTTGTCAGAGCTAGAACAAGCGTTAGTCAACACGCTTCACTGCATCTAACTGCGAATTAGATAGTTTAGTAAAAATCTGTTAAAGTATAAAGTAACGTTCACTCTGTACTGAAAGGAACCTAAAGGATAATATCTTAAGATCTCATAGATCCTACTTTTTTTATAAACGCGAAAGATTGTAAGTAACGTAAGTAGGATTGATGATTGTTACTCTTCACCTCAAACAGATCAATTCTGACAAATTGAGTATGAAATTAGTTGACACCCTGGATTACCAAATAGGCTACTTTTAACCGGCTGCATCAAAGGGGAATGTTTTACTGACTTACCGACGATTGCGCGGGCGAAGTTTCAGGCAATAGTTAGTTTCATTGTAAGTATACGAAACATTACTTTAATTTTACGTTTAACTCAGGTTTAACTCGAGTGTACTCTTGTACACTCGAGTTAAACCACGTTTTTCATCGGAGCAAATACTACAGCGTGCTGCTGGGGAGTTTGTTGTACGGTTTCTTCTCCCGTAGCGAAAGCACAGGAAGCGGTGAAGGGCGATGGAGTGCGGACTCTTATCATTTTATCTTACAAAAAGTGCTACATTGTATCCTAATTTGAACAAATTACTTTTGAATTTGATTTCATCCTCTTTGTTAACACAACTAACTCTAAATTTCCATTTTACCTGCCATCCAAAAACTACGTCTAGAATTCTAGCTCAATCCATTTCCTGCACCTATTTCTGCTTTCCATGTTTATCTAACAAAGCGTCTATCCCAACTATACAATATACAATCTAATTTTAACCATTGCACGCATCCATTTGTTTATAAAACACACCGGTATATGGGTCGTTCTGGAATTATCTGCAACGATTCAATGTTAAGGTTATTTCTGTTGACGTCGTTTTAGTTAACTAGGTGTTATCAACCATGGTTGTGAATAAAATGATAGACCTGTTGGTCTAGTGGTTAGTGGCCCTGACTGCTATGCCGGGGGTCGTGGGTTCAATTCCCACTTAGGACAAATCTTTATGTGATAGGCACGACCATTTTTTCTGTGGCTGGGTATAATTTTATTTATCTATATTACGCATGTATGTAGTATTATGTAAGTACGTTAATCAGTCGTCTAGTACTCATAACACATCACATCACGGGTCATTTTCACAATATTGGTATTTTCACGGTCAAAAGTCCTACTATTACTGAAATTTCAGTATGACGGGACAGTTTTCGTTTCAATACTTTTTTCAATAAGTCTTACGGTTACAGTTTAGGCCTATTTAGTTTTCAGTCCACTAAGACCGTTAGCAGTACTTGTAGCGGTCTAATAAATAGAATAATCCGTATAATAGTAACCGTTAGAAAACTATCTTAGTTTTTTATTGTGATAAGTTATGGTCTTATTCTTACGTCCAGAGATGATAGTACGATCTTAGATGATTCTTATGTCTTATTCTTAAGCCGAGAAAACGCGAAACCGCAGTGAATAGATCCATTTCTCTTCCTCAAAAGAAATAGTTTTACTTTAAAAGGTAGTCTACCAACCGATAGGGCTGCGAGATGTCCGTAAAAGTTACCGCTCGCCTGGCACTCAAAGGGCTCCAGGAGGAACATAGTGGGTTTTAGTCAGTAAAAGTCTGACACTCCCTCGCGCTGCACCCACAGCGGGCGGGGCCAGACATCTGACAAGAACATGGTAGTGGAAAGAGAGTGAACACTTCAGAAATACTCTAATTTAATTAATTACTCTTAAAAAGTTATAAGTCTAGTTATATCAGTGTAACTGTGAATATGCATTTTCCCCTACTTTAGAAAGAAAGAAAGAAAGAAAGAAAGAAAGTTTATTTAGCGCAAACAATAATATAGGTACTGAATATTACACATTCATCATCCCCCTGCCCTTATCCCATTGTTAGTGACAAATACACATTAACATTTTGTACTAATTCGTATCTCCACGATTATTTTGTAAGGCAGAAACAATGCGACAATTAGTAACACAGTTACCAACTTTCTCGCAATAATTAATTCAAGTTAGAACTAAATTTTTTGGTTTATGTACACAAACTATCGGCTTGGGAAATGAAACGTAAAGCGAGTGAGTGAAATAAACGTATATGAGAGAAAGGGATAGGAAATCTATTGATTAAATATGTTACAATCACATTTAATTAGTTACTGTAAAGATAGGAATATCATATACTAAAATAATTGTACTATTTTTAGTTGTTTATGAATGATAAAATTAAAGTATATTTAGAAAGAAAATTGTTTACGTTTACAATCATTTATTGAGACAAACTCATTTATTCTGGATCAACTGAATCTGTTATTAGCTGATTGCGACTGTATATGCTTCAATACAAGACTTACAACAAATCACAGCTATCCACATGAGATAGATGACCTAATTTTTATGATCAGCTCTCGAGAAACAGACTATAACCCATAACTTTAGTAGGTCTACCACCACTTCTTAAGAGAAGGACTACTACTACTCCTCCGAGAAGATAGTAGATTCTTTACTCAATACGAAAATTAGGAAGAAACTCAGACTTACGTAAGAAATCGATAACCTATGTTCTAAATCAGAGTATAACCTACCTAAAAAACATATTCCCTTCATATTTTTACACCGATTTATTAACTTGTAAATAAAAATGTAGAGCTAGTAAATGTTTAACATCAAAGAGACTGAATAACTCCCCAAAGTGGGAATACTAAGAGAATATATTAAATCAAAATGTAACGATAACACGTTCAGAGTTATTTGAATGTACTAAAGGATTTACCGATGGCTGTAATACTTATAAAATTGGTCACAAGAAGCCTAGAACCACGTCTGAAATATAAACGTAAGACTGTTGCATTTTTGGAAAAGAGATAGAGGGGATAAGGGAGGGGAGCTAAGGAGATTGGGGAGGAAGACAGCGAGAGAGAGTTTCACTTCCACGACTCAACTGGGACCCTAACACTCTTAAGGTAAGATCGTTACAATTGTGGTAGTTTGACGATGCATCAAACAAAGTTCTCCTGTGCAGGAAGAAATATGGTCCAGTGATCCACACAATAGGCCTTTCTTTTTCGTGGTGAAGCGCTAATGACTGCAATCTACGCCGAGGGCAAGGCGTGAGGATATGTTGAACTCCCACCGACTAAAAACAACCCCGGGGCCTTTCTACTACCTAAGCCAGAGTCACGGGATCGCTCGCGCATGCTCTGCATGACCCTGGCTGGACACACACAGAATAGACCCTGAAGTTAGTTTTTCATCGCATGTTCCCTTATAGTGACAAAGTATCATCCTAAAGTACACAATACATCTACTATACATATAAATTACTGTTATTGAATAAACTTGGCTTGTTCATTCAAGCGTTTACGCGATAGGTAAATGAAGTAAACTGGTTAACGACTTGGCTTCTGACAAAAGAGGTTTGAAAGGAAAATATGTTGTTGGTGTGAAAATAGACGGGAAATGTGCTACTGAAGAAAAACGATTTTTAGAAGATTTTCTATAAAAAGGGACGAAACTTAATCATGACTTTTTTGGTCATGAAGTTTTCATTTAAACGGTAGCAACGCTAGTTATACCTAAGCTATCGGATCGTGGCATGATACAGTCGCGAGCGTGTCGCAGTGACGAACAGACGGTGTGTTGTTGATGAACTACAATACTAGAGTACATACCGCCACCTGCTGACGCACTTTTTTTAAGAGGAGGAGAATTATTTAAATATTGCCATCATGATTTTCTTACGTAAAGTTTTTGCAATACCTTATCTAAATTTTGGTTTCGTCAGCAATAATTGCAAACATATTGTTAACGCTTAACTTTTGCTCGATACATATCAAGAAAAAATATACTTCTGCGGGGTCCCTGGCGATACTTGACAGCAAAAACATTAGGCGTAGCTAGTATTATTCTTCCAGATATTACTTACGGATGAAAAATGCTTTAGGAGAAATGGGAACCACGCCAAGAGCACAAAACTATAGGCTTACAAAAATATTCACGAATTCGAGATTAGCGTGTTTTGTTTTTCTTTCTATCACGAGTTATGGGTCCGCGAGACGATCAAGTGCGCTTGACAAGTCTACGTGCTTGAAATGCATATTGATCGTTTACAGCGTTGACTTGACAAGTCCCGTCAAGTATCTACGGGCTGGACCATAATTGACCAAAATTTTGATTGACGGTACTTGAACCTCCTTGCGCTTGATGCGACTTGACGCAACTTGACAAGTTTTATTCATTTGCGACCGGAACATCAAAGAGTTATAGCAAGAAATGCCTTGTCTGCGTTGGAAACCATTATTAATTTTTGCGACGACCACTTTCCTGAGCACAGGCCGGTGAACGACTGCGGTATGTGAACTTGACGGCACCTTCAAGTCGCGTCAAGTCCCTGGTCAAGTGAAATCGTCAAGCACGTAGACTTGTCAAGCGCACTTGATCGTCTCGCGGACCCATAGTGACCAACTTATATACCATCAACTAAAACTTTCTTATCACGAAATTAATAAGATAATTTTAATGTAACAATGCGATTCTCGTAGTTAAACTCTCACGGAATCGTGTGAAAAAGGCTTTCGTGTCTCGGGTCAAATAAAAAACCGTTGAATTGTGCAAAAACGACAGGTGTTACGTGTTATAATCAGTTATAAAGTGTATCATAATTGTAACTTCTGAAATTGTTATACATTTTTGTTTGTTTTAAGTTTTAACGGACTGTAAATGCCCCAGGATCGTAGCAAATGGAAAGATGTGATCTCTGCCTACCCCCAAGGGAAAGAGGCGTGACGTATATGTATGTATGTACATATGTAAATGTCCCATTTGTCGAAATGCTGCTGCCGTTAAACGTAGCTAGTTTTTGAGCACCATCACTTTAGATGAGACTACTGGCGTCGTTGCATACTGGCGATTACAGATTCCAATTTTCAAAAATCACTATTTTCCTTAAATCAGCTCACAATTAAGAAATAACATCGTGTCCACAAACAAAATAAATATTGATAAAACATTACTTCTCAAAAAGTTAACAAGAAACTCAGGACTCAACTCACTCCCCATTAATAGACAAACAGTCTTAAATACTCCAAATTAACATGTAAACAGGTCCATATGACGTGTATATTGACAGATGACGTTTCTAATTACCATTACACAGATGTTAAATGGTCCGGTACATGATTTACAAACGTCATTACGATATGAGGAGCGTCAATAAGGCCGTGTGGAATAATGTTTGGAATCGCGAATTTATTGTTAGAATAGATTACATGTGGCAGCTGAGTGACGTTGATTTTCGTGAATGAACTATTTTGTTGTAGACGTGTGTCTAAGACGAAATAATGGACGTATGTAGACATCTATTATTTTATTGAATGGTGTCTGAATTTTGACTGGATGTGAGCGATATGTAGTATGTCGATTTGTGTTCGAATGAATAAGTTGTTTTTTGTATCGTGCGTAATTTTCAAACCTTTAACGGTAAATATCAATCGAGTAGGTCAACTAGATTCACCAAAAATGGAACTAGATGGTACTTCCTAGAAAAACCAACTCAGCGCAGCTAATTTCCTACATTCGACGACCTTTCCACATTACAAAAAATGCAAGGAACCTCTTACCGTCGTAATATCGTATACTCGTAATATCTAAGCCGATTTTGGCTAGAAATTATCAGTTCTTACTTGTGCCCTTTGACGGCTACATTCTCCAGTCCTTTGAGTAAACCTACACGTGGATTGTTTCCACGCGAAGGTATCCTTAAGTGTCACGATGTTAGTTACCGTACTCCTCCAAAACGGCTGGACCGATTCTCATGTAAATATGAATTCAGTAGGTCTGAGAATCGGCCAACATCTATTTTTCATCCCTTTTTTTGCGAACGAAGTCGAGGGCAACAGCTAGTACATTTAAAGGAAGCGGTGAAGAACAATGTCTCCTCCTATTTTTGGTACTCACCAAGCTGAATGGAGCCCATAATCTGTGATGACTGGATCTTCTTGTAGGTGATCTCGCCACCCTCGCCGACGCGACGGTGGCCAATCTTCCTGTCCGACTTGTGCACCTTGCTGATGGCCCCCGAGGGGCCCACGGCCGGCTGTAAACAGAAAATATTGTAAATCTCATGGTAGATACTAAATTAAAAAAATAATTGATAAATTATGTACCGTATGTATTTTGGATTGTTTCTTTGAAAGTATTAATCTGATTGTGGCCATTTTTATCTTATTCTAATTTTGGAGAGTAATTAACTTAATTCATATCGTAGCAACGTAAAATATCATCTTAGAATTTGGTGAAATTATTCGTCGAAATTGTTTTTTATTTTACTGGTCAGTATGAAAAGGTAAGTTAGGTTTATAGCAGAGGAACTTTATTGTTTAGGTACTAATCAACTAACGTGCAAACGGTTTCAGAACACCTTATTTTTTATGAATTTGTTATCACACTAATTTGCTTTCATAAAATAAATAAGTTTTCGTGGAAACCCGAGGTGTACGACCTGATATTATGTTAAGTGCTTAATTTATTAATATTCAAATGTTTAATACCTTTGCATAGGTCATTCTTCATATCATTTTTTTTATTATAATAATCGTCTAAGTTTATATCACCTGGTTTTTATGACCAAATTCGTATTAAAGTAACTTAAAATCACCATCGCACGTGGTATCTACACCGATTCTTCATCTCCATATGGGAAGAGGCTTAAGCTTTGCATCAGGAGCATGTACATGCCGATGTATGACTTCTCACATATATCGACCTAATATGCTGGGTAAACGAAACATCTACATACACAGTCAGAGTACTAAAAAAGTGGCGATGTCCAGTGTTATCTTCACGTTCAAAAATGCTACCTAATACCCTATTCTAAATAAACGGTTTTTGATTATGATAAATCGTAATAATGTCATAGAAAATGGAAAGATGTGATCTCTGCCTACCCCCAAGGGAAAGAGGCGTGACGTTTATGTATGTATGTAATAATGTCTCCTGACCGTTTTCGGCCACGGCGGTTGGAGTCACTGTCATAGTGACACCAGCTAGGCAGGACATATTATAGTGCACAAGCGTGTGCGCAAACAAGGGTGCACTCTCTGCTCTTTACTCTCATAGCTCGATGAGACGGCAATCCGACATGACCGGAGAGAGAAAGGCGCAGGATCCAGATTTTGCCGTGCCTTCCGAAACACGGACTCGGATAAATTGGATTCCCTCTGTGTACTACTGTCTCGTCTAAGCATTCCTTACCAAACCTATCCGGATCGTCACGCTAACGTTTAACGACATACCAATATTACTATAGTATTATTCAAAGCAGTTTGTCTTCTGCCCCAGTTTATTTTGCATTTACAAGTAGATGGATGGATTAAAAAGGCTCCGAGCGTTGTTTTAGGAAAGTACGTATTTCTTCTGTTACCCAACCTATTTCGGTGTACAAAGGCAAAAGGAATAATTTGGAAAGGTCAGCATCGCTTATTTTACTACTTTATATACATTTGTGGAAGTTTACCTGTAGCTAAAACAACATGGTTTAAATTTCTTCAGTACAAAACTTCTGTACATTTCGATTTTAAAGTTAGTACTTAGCTAAAGGAAAAGTCTCTCGCTATCTTTTTTTTATAAACAAACAAGCTTTTGCCCGCAACTTCAATCGCAAAAACAAAAAAAAATCAAGGATAAAAAATAGATGTTCGGATGATTTCAAGAGAATCGGTCCAACCGTTTCGGAGGAGTATGGTAACTAACATTGTGACATGGGAATTTTATATAAGACAATTTACCCCAACTTTGTAAGATCGTTGATACCAAGAAAATGAGGATGCAAAGTTAAAAATTCCGACTAAAGGCAGTTTTAGAAGGTCTTGAGGAAAAATCTCTCTCAAGGAAAAAGGAGATACGTCCTAATTAAACTTTTTTTAATTACAATATGAGGAGAAACGATACAAAAGATCAAGGTCCCCGTTCGCAGGCATTCCGGTAACACAAGATTATGTAAGAACAATGTAGGGCAGCCGCTGGCTTACACAGTAGGTCACTTGAGTAGGTCGAATGTAATAAGCATACGAACCGTTGACGAGTTATAAAATAATTTGCAGTTACCAGCACGAATGGTTACGAGAGTAAATGCGGTTCTGCTAAATGTTGTTTCATTGATAAAATTGTTAAAGAAAGAAAAGAAACGATGGATGGATTGTGTGAAAGATGATATGGCTGCAAAGAGTGTGACTTGCGAGATGACGTCAGATAGGAACGTTTGGAAGAAGAAGACATGCTGCGCCGACCCCAAATAATAATTAGGATAAGGGCAGTGGAATAATGAATGATGATGATAAAAATTGTGGTTTTCTCGCACTCTTTCGGGATTACACAGGGTACAGGTGAATACAGGGAGTTGATGCCTAGTTGACTACATGACCTTTTGATGGCGTAATACTTTGATAAAATTTGCGTGACTGCCAAAAAAAGGACATAATCGTATGAAATTAGGCCAGAAATGTTTTATGAATCACGTATGTCTTTTTTTCTTTATGTTCTATAAATTAAGACCATAGCGAAAAGATAATAAAATAATGCCGGCCTGTGCATGTCTTATTACTGGCCAAGTGGTCTTTGCCCTTATAATTTGCCCTAATATCATCAGCTCGGCGAGAACTGGCGTAATAATATTAATTTTACAAAAAAATTAAACAGTAATATTATAACTTTATGAGATAAAATACGAAAGCCCCAAATCTAAAGTCAGTTATACTTACATACATATTATTATCCAAGAACAAAACTTTATAACTAATTTATACACAATAGTTTATAAAAAATACAGAGAGCACTACAAATGTGTACACATTAAAGAAAAAACACGATTATGACTAATATTAGTAAACATTACGTAAGATATATGACAGTTTATTTTTCATAGAAGATTTCATCTTATCTTTAGTAAGAAAAAGTATATTGTTTGGATATGAGCTTGATAGTAAGATAGTGACACTTTATCTTAGAAAACGACGGTTTGAAGAGAATGTTATGTTTTCGAACGAATTTTTAGGGCATCTGTGGTCCTTAGTGATAGAATGTGTCAAATAAATAAAAAAACTTCGAAAGAATCTGTCAAAATTGTTTATCTGCAGGCAAGTTAGATGTAGAGGTTAACAATTAAAGTGAGAATCGATGGAATTTTGAAAGTAACTTGAGTTTTGCAGAAAATATAGGTAGTTAAGAAAACTCTCTGGTAGTCAAAAAAACAGAGATGAATAAGTTAAGATTAAATATATTTTACATACACTTTCATAAACTGCAAAGGTAAAGGCAATAACAAAAAACATCAAGACGAGAATCACCTAAAAATTTAGTACAATAGAATTGTTTACTTACTACTTATAAATGTTTGAATCACAGAATAATAAAACTGAATATTTTACGTAACAATCAAAACTTACTGTGATTCAAAACTTAATCATACGATAGGATTGATCTTTTGATATTATTATGATAAGCGAGATATATAAAAGATAGTCAGTCATTCTAAGCACTTGCGTACAGTTCGTGTGAAGGTGGATTAATATCTAATAGGAGTCTTTATTTTTTCTTTACCAACGATCCTTTTTTCTCACTTTGTTATATTTTTTTTTCTACTTAAGTGGATGATTCCTCATAGATAGTCTTCTTCCTAGGAAAGGAAGAGGCTAAGGCCCCTCGCCCACGGGCGACTTTTTGTAGCGATGATGTCGCGCGTAGCATCGATACAGACGTGAAGCGGTCGCTAGCTGTGTACCCTCGCCCACAGGCCCAGATTCGGTCGCGATGCAGACGCTGCACAACATACCTTGGATTAGTAGTTGCAAGATAGAGGCAATATTAGTGACGTTGTCTTTGGTGCTGCTTGTAAGTAAGTAGCCGAGGCATCATGTAACAATGTTCAAAATACTGAAAAATTTGGATCTTAATTTCAGAAGTTGTTATAGAACGTCAAAGTTAGTAGCGCGTTGGCATCGCTACTGTAGCGCGTTTCAAATGCGACTAACACGCTTTGGAAGAGATGCAGTCGCGCGTTTGACAAACGCGCGACTGCATCGCTACAAAAAGTCGCCGTGGGCGAGGGGCCTAATGGCTCTTACTAACTAAACCCAAACGCCGAACCGCGTTTGGTCGGTACGTGGCAATGCAATTCATCACGCACAATTCCTTCATATCTTCCCTTAAGTCCTTAATTCATCCCCTATTAGCCATAGACTGGGATAAATGGAAGGGGCGAAGGGATGCTTTTGCAATGCAGTTTGACACTAATGGCTAACAATAATAAAGGTCAATTTCGAAAAATTATCTATCCAACACTTAGACAAGAATAATAGGCTATTTGACTAAAAAAATCTAATTAGTCCGTCAGGTAGATTTCTAAAAAATATTGTATACGTATATTTTCTTTTATCACGTTAACAGAAAAATAAGATGATACCGTATGTTGAAATCTCGTGTGACGTCACATACTAGTCACTTTTTACTGTCAAGTGACGTTTTTAGCCCCCACTTCCACACTTTCCACCACCTTTGATGCGTTTTATCTTGGTATTTTTTATTGATTTAAAAAAATAAAAAATACGTCTCTAATATTTTTTGGAAATCTACCTGACGGACTAATTAGATTTTTTTAGTCAAATACCCAATTGTAAGCAGATGACAAGCTTGTCACGAGCTTACCAAAAATTAAGTGGATTCCCGTTTTAAGCAGTTTCTATTTTCGGTGGAAGCTTGTAGAAATATCACTTGTCATAGCGGACAGGTTGTTTCAACACCTTTTTAAGCTGACAGTTTTTAGTGCAGCAAAATTTTGGGCTCATTAAGAAGATCTTTGTATCCCAAGAACAGTTTGTGTAGTTGTAATGAGTACTTGTTCTATGTCAGTATGGTATATAGTATGGTATACTCTAAACCGACAACTGATGCCCAAGAAGTGACAAATAGGCTAGTTAAATTGTATTCTTCAAATAATTAAGTTATTGGCTTATTGGTCTAATAATGATGAAAATGGCGACAACCGAAAAAAACAGCCATTTCCAAGTTAAAAGTGCACTTTCTTCCAAGAAGAAGCTACTGTTAAAAATCACAGTTTCAAAGATAAGATTTTATTAGTCACTGCCTGGAGTTAAGTTGGCAGTAATACAAGAACGTGCCCCGGAAAACACGTAAACCCGTTTAACCTTCGGTTGATCTCTCCGGTCGTGTCCGGAACAAAAGTTAACTATAAGACTTTAAAACTGTAATATTCTGTACATTCAGTAAAAATAATACGAAATTTCTAGTGCCTTAAAATACAGTGAATTGTGAGGTTATGGTTATGTGGAAAGAATTTTCACAGCACCTTTTTGTTTAGAACTTTAGATGGGCTGTCGACAAGGGTTGATGGGGAATAATGTTTTAGACATTTCCATGTATTTTTAACATGAACATTGAACTTGAAATCTTGAGTTCTTGAGTCTTATATGATATGGCTGGTCGACTAGACATCAAGAATACTACTCTGTTGCTGACGGAATTAAAATGGTGTGTAACTTTTTAGCTCCGTCAAACTACGTGAATATGCAATTCAATGAGATGGGAAGATGAAATGGGTAGATGATTTAAAAAAATGTCAGGAGTAGAATGAATGCATCTGGCAAGAGACAGCCATTGTGACAAAGGCAAAGGGGGTCCTATGCCCAGCAATACAGTATACAGGGCTGGAGACAATTATAATAATGACGATATCAATACTTATACCAACAAACCATTTAATTATCCAGTCTTTCCTCCACAAGACACAGTCGACCGACTCTATTGTCCTACATTCAATGCTGTTATCAAACTTTTTACGTAACATTCTAACCGGGACAGACCAGAAGCCTTAAATAATACATTAATAGCGGCGGCTAGAGTGAAAACACCGGAAGGGCCTAACTGGATCTAAACTGACCTTATTAATAATGTACCTCGAAAAGGTGAGCGCGGGTCAGCGGGTTTCGTACGTCCCAAAAGGGTTGGGATATAGTATAGGTATTTAGAGTAAAAAGCTGGCCAAGTGCGAGTTAGAAACGCGCACGAAGAGATCCTACTATCATCTATACACAGCGAAAATTTGAAACGTCTACCTGTTACCGTTTTTTTAATATTGAGCAAAAAAAATACGAAAAAACACGTTTATTGTTTTTAGACCCCCCCCCCCTTTCATTTTTTTTTAAGTTTCAGTATTTGTTGTTATAGCGGCAACGAAAATACATCATTTGTGAAAATTTCAGCTTTCTAGCTAATTACGGTTTATAAGATACAGCCTGGAGACAGACAGCGGAGGCTTAGTAATAGGGTTCCGTCTTACCCTTTGGGTACGGAACCCTAAAAATGATCCTTCATGTTGTGGAGTTTAGATAGAATATCTATAGAATGTGTTAAGAGATGACTGTTGAGGTTTATGTGAATGGTATATGAAGGAGACTATTTTGAAAGGTTTCTTATTTTATGTCCTATAGTAGTTTATCGTGTAGTTGGAGACGTTTTGACCTCTTTGCAGGTGTCTCGGATAGGGGCTATCAATTCATTCGTGAAAATGTTAAAATTTATCATAATTAGAATAAGAAAATTTGATGTGAGGAAATGTATCTTAAGAAATCTTAGAATGCTTTTTGACAGATCTATACAGCTAGCACGAGCACAGCTTTGAATTAATAAGCAGACTATTAAAATTATCTATCTAATCAGATCTGATCAAAGGGCGAATTCGAACTGAATTGTCGATAATAAATGTAATTAGCATGAAGGGCTGTCACTACGGATTTCTACGAATTTGTTGATTCGCGAATATTCGTCCAAATCAAGGTCTATCTATTATATTGTTAACAAAGTGTTTAAATATGTATAAAACAACGTGAACATTATTCTGTACGGAAGTCGTTTAAAATCGTTTCGGATATACCGCACTATGATCTTTTACGTAAGCGTCTATTCTTATAAGTTCTCATACGAAAAACAAACCTAACTTGGCAGTCTGTTGTCCCCTTAATCACCTTTCTTTCACCTACATTTAGTTATTTATAGTCAACACCCACTTTTGTCAGCATTTAAATATAAGTGGCGTAGCGATATAGGGTCAGAAGTTCAACTTACAATTTAGAGCTTTATAATTATGCTTTTTTGCTATTTAATATACAATTTGATTTTGATGATAGAGTAAAGAAACACGCTGTATAAAAGGCTCTAGGTTTATACCCAGCAGTGGATGATTCCAGACTGACAATGATACAAATTTCAAAAGCTATTAGCCTACTCGACAGCATAACAAATAGTCAAAGATTCTTCGTGGTTATAATATTAGTACTAATTCATGCTTACAACAGGTTTTTGATATTGCCAGGATAGACTATAATTGAACCACACGTCAGGCATTTGTTTTAAAAGGAGTAAGATTACTTTAATCAAGATAGAGAATCGTGGAAAGACTTGAGGAAGGCCTTTGCCCAGCAGTGGGACATTATAGGCTAGGAAAATAAAAGAAGAATCCTTTCCATCGGCATCTTAGGTAGTTAATTACATTTCTACCGTTTTATTCAAAACTATAGGTAGGCAACGTTGAAAAATTTATGACAAACAGAATAAAATATAATACACATCGGACAGTGGCACTTCTGTGACAAATCGTTGGTAGTGACACTTCCTAAATTGGCCCAGGTCAACGGTCTCGAACAATGATGGGTTTAGCAGCTACGATTCCGAGACCAAACAGAATTGATACATTTATTTATATACTCTACTTATCTGATAATATGGTTTTTAAGGTAGAAAAGTTTATTTATAATTGTTTTCATAATATGATGAAATGATTTAATTAATAATTTATAGCTCATGGTAATATTATTAGTCTGCAAGATGTTGGTTCGAGTGTTTTGCTTCAAAATCATAAAAAGCTAAACAGGATTGTATAAAACTTGCGTATATACAATTCATCTAAGACCCTAATCGTTGGATTCTTTGGTAAGGCTTTGTGTTATAACCTAAGGTTTTTATTGATTTGATACATGAAAAAATAAGTTTAAAATGTTTATTGTTTTTATTTAATTAGTCAAAGACTTAATTGTGTAGTTTCTACGATTAACGTGCTTGAAATAAACCCACAAACTATTTACCTTTATTTAAGTAATTAGTATAGATATAATTATGAAAAAAACGTGTGTTTAAACAAATACTACACGCCACGTACATGTTTTTAATTATAAATTACGTGAGTAAAGCTGAATCTAATTTAATTAAAACATATTAATTAATTAATAAAGGCGATTTAATTACGAATACATATCATAAACAATAGCGGTACATGGAAATTCGTGATATAAACAAGCAAAAATGCAGAATGAATCATTGTGATGACATCTCTTAGGCTCCTTTTTTGTGCAAGGATGACTGCGACCTGCATTGGGTCCTAATTTAACTGTTTGTGATTATTATACAAAGAATATGTGAATAAAAGCAACTGTCATTTATCGTTGTTTCAATGTTATAATGGTCGGACCGCCCTAACTTCGCACGGGTGCAATACTGATGGATTATACAAATAAATCTTCCTCTTGAAAAAAACTATCTAATAAAAAGAGCATCAAAATCTACTACACGTAGCTTTAAAGATCTAAGCATACATAAGGGCAGACAGACGCGGGAAGCGTCTTTATTTTACACTGTGTATTGATTAAAGATTTCTGTTGTTCCTGTATTTAGGGAATATACTGTAAATGTAAAATCAAATACTTTGACTTAAGGGTTTCGTAATTTAGCGACAAAATTAAACTTAGCTCGGTAAAATGGAAGGGGTTAAATTAATCAGGTCGATGTGACTCGTAACACACTGTATAGTCCTTAATGAAGGAATATGTGTGACAAGAATTTAAGCAATAGTATTTGTAAATTGAATTATACACAAAAGACCCATACTTATTGGTCCAGGGATCTATGTAGTTCACCGTATTTTGTTTTTCGTGCTTCGATTTAGTTTCCCCCTGGTTTGTGGAAAGCTGATCAATAGAATCTGCTGTGAAATCAACTGATCACGACTGTGATTGGTTGTCCACAAAACTTACAACCATTAATAGAGTTTAACATGAGATTTGAGATTTTACTAAGATTTTCCCTCTACAATGTCATAAACTGATATGAAATTAAATTATTTATTCTTTAAACAGAATACATCATCAATTCGCTGGAGTTGACATTTCTTACTGCTCACAAACTTGACTTTAGCTCATAATATTTATTTTAAATTTAATCCTATAGCTAACTAAATCTTTATAATAGCGTAGACAATAAACAGGCAACGGCCTCTACGTGTGAGAACCATCCTTATAGGGGCCATTGTGAATGGCTCAAACTGTTTGGAACGAAGCCGACTGCGCCGTTTAATGTGACAGAATGAGCTTTTTATTGTGCATTTACTTCTATACCAGAAAAGAGGTTCAAAAGGCATTTTTTAACCTTTTTGCTGGTTGTAGACTTGAAATGGTACTCCTTTGGGGTAGTTTTCTAAGTTGCTTGTACTATAGAGCTGCAAGGATCTTTTGGCACGAGGATGATATTAACAGGATGGTGTCGGTATGTATATTCACATCAAGAAACAATTCAACTGTCCGTCAAAAGTGATAGTTGTACACCTACCTATGATTTAAGTACAAATTTTTTATTTATTACTAGCCGTTAGTGTCCCACTGCAGGGCAAAGGCCTCCCTTCCCTCCTTCCAGCCATCCCGGTCCATGGCCAACTGGGGCAAGTTTTGTAAAAATGAGTCGAGCTCATCGCGCCATCTCCTTCTGGGTCTACCGCGAGGTCTCCTTCTGTTGTTTGGCACCCAATGTGTGGTTGATTTTGCCCAGAAGTACAAAATTACTTTTTTTTTAGGTTTCCAATAGTCAAAACTATGTTGGTATTTCTGACATTATGTCAATAACTCAGCCTATAGGTACTGTCCCATTGCTGGGCAAAGACCTCTCTGTCCTTACCCTTTCATAAAACCCGAGAGCAGCTCATTGAATGTGTAATAAATAAAGTGTTCCTTGGCAAGACGGTTTGTGAGAATCGTAAAACTTATGTCAGCTGGGATAGGGTCAACGTGCTTCCCGAGACGCGGAAGGATTTTTATGTTAGACTACTAACTCACCCCGGCTTCGTACGGGTGAAATACTGATGTTATTATACATTTAAATCTTCCTCTTGAGTCACTCTGAAACCAGCGTCAGTAATTGTACTCATACTTAAACGGTAACTTACGCGTATTTATCGGGATAGACGGGCATCTATTAAAAAAAACGACTTCAAAATCCGTTGCATAGCTTTGGTTATTGAAGCGGGCATACAGACAGGCAGCGACAGCGACTTTGTTTCATACTTTGTATTAATCTTCGTCTTCTAAGAAAGTACGCTATATTTTGAACTTTAAAGTAATATTCCTCTATCATTCTCTTATTGTACTATCCAGCTATTCTTTTTGTGGATGCCAAACAGTACTATACTCTCCGAAGCAGCTTTTATTTTCCATCAGTTTTACCAAGCTATAAACCTCTTCCAAAATACATATTAACTTAAAGATTTTAACAATGTTATATTAGAATAGTGAGATTCCGTACCGCTCGGAGAAATATAACTTGTCTACAGATTGAATAAACATATCTACAAAGGCCTTAAGACAAAACCTAAGTAGGTATGACCGGGCAATTCTTTATCGACGACTGGCGATACGCCAGATAATACAACTTTATCCCCATACACAATATTTACGAGCCCTGAATACTGATCCCTTAGTCTCAGACATAGGGAAACGCCTTGGCTGTCTGGTTATGCTATTACTTATAATATATTAGTACGCAGTTTGTGTTTTTTCGAGGAAGGTTGGATGTTGGAGATTAATTTTATAGGGTTAAGATAATAATATGTAAGATTAATTTTCATGTTATAGAAATTCATATTCTTAAATTATATGATGCGGAGGGATCGCGGATCGAACTCGACTACCCCGCCGCGTCAGCTCATGATTAGGGACTCCGGTTGGGTCCGAAACCATTAGGACTATCCCGATAAATACGTGTGAGTTAGCCGTTAATATATAATTATGAATCCACCTCACAATAGTTATTACAATAATATATTCTTTAAGTTAGTACTATGTAACCATACTGTAAGAAAACTTGGCAAGTTGATGCAAATTTCATTACTTTATTCATACATTTCTCCTCTAATACATTTGCTCTACTAGATATCTATGATGATAAGGACTCAATGTCTTAAGAGGTATAACTACACTGAATCAGAATCTTGAACCCTTTTCAGGGAAGTACGACTGAAATGAAAGCTAAGCAGTAAGGGGTTTATAGGGGTGTCAGAACGAGAGGGCGCACTACGCGGCTTAGAGCGGCGTCTCTCTTCCACAACTGCAATACTTTTACTTTAAGCGGTAATACCCAAGTCAAAGATCGTAGGTTTGAGCCCGGGCGATCACATTAGTAGATAATAATGTCGGTTTTTCACAAATTAGATATTTCGTGATAAACAAACATTGATGATAACGTTCTAATAGTCGTGAATGATAATTACTATTTAGTTTAATTTATTCACGGCTAGCTTTTGCTCTCGACACTGTTTGATACGTCAATGTGTCTTAAGGATAACTTAGACAAAGAGAGAAATATCTTGTGATTTGTGATACATTGACGACGAAGATATGTCACTTTTGATTCCAGAGATGCACGACTCCACAATGTAATGGAACTAGCACGATATTCATTCCGCCGTCTAAATGATATTAAGCCCATTCTTTGAGTAAAAGCCAGCTCTATACTAATTTTATCGAAATCGTAAAAGTGTGAAAAAGTACAACCCATTGGATACATATTTTTTGGATACCTTTATTTGTGACCCATTTTTTTTAGACAACTGTGTGCAGTGAGGCTTTGAACACTTCACCAGCCTTAGCCCCAGTTTCTGGAAGGCTGATCAATTGAATCTGCTGTAAAGTCAACCAATCATGACTGTGATTGGTTGACCATAAACTTACAACCAACCACCACATGAGTGACGATTAACATTTTTTTGTGTTGATCAGCATTTGAGAAACCAGGGGTAAGGGACAAATCATGCACAGACAGACAACTGCAAGACATTTGTCACATCTTCTCTATCAAACTAAGTTGCCTATCTGAGTAGCAACATGTAAACAATAATATGTACGAAAATGTAGGTCGATAAACATTCTTATCAATGCAGTTAGAGTTTATATCTTTATCAACTAAAATTATCTCGAGAATATTGACCATTGTACATCTTATAATAGCAATAATACTAGCTTGTTAATGCCCTAATCTAAGGGAAAGGCCTCTTCTCACATAGAGAAGGAATGAGCATTGATTACCACCGTTTACCGTGGGTTGATGATTCCAGACTTCTTTATACAGAATCTAGGTTTCCTTCAATGTTTCTCATCTCAAAACATTCAAGACTTGTAATTTTCAATGTTATTTGTGCATTTAACTTGCAACCTTGTGCATACAAATGAAACTGCCTCATCTCATAATTATTTATACGACAATTAAATGAATATACTGACTTTTATTAATGAAATTTCCCTTTTAACTATTAAGGCCAATATTGTTAATACTCAATTTACAGTAAAGTCATAATAAAAGGCAAAAGTTTTAAACATTTCCATACAAACAATACTTGAAATAAAACCTCAAAGCAGGTACCAAGCTTAAGTGTAGAAAAAAAAAACACATTGTTGCCGTGTCAAAAAAAAGAATTGCTTTTTGCTAACCCCAGTAATGTTCTATTGTGATATAATGAGTTTCAAGTACTGGCTGGTAACAATCACTTTTTTTTATATTATTGAATTTAGAAGGAAGCTTATTTTGCTTTTTTAATGGCTTGGTTAATTTAGTGTAATAATTTACTTTAATTAATTTAATATTATGCTGGCCTGTAAATGTCTTATTACTGGGTAAGCAATTTCCGATTTATTTTGGAAATGATGTTAATAAGTTCAATTTTTTACTAAAGTTTTATAATCATTTCATTGTAATATTGACTTTGAAGACATCAAGAATAATTATTTCTTAATTTGTTAAGGCTTGGCCAGAAATATAAAAGATTAGAGAGAATTTTGGAAGTAGAAAAGGGTGTTTTTGGGATTACATGTCTACTAAAACACTATGTGCACTAGAATAACTCTTTGTTAACTGTACCATATGGGGCATAGACTCAAACATTGACAGTCAAGTCATATGTTTGATTTTTGTTGCTTAAAATTTCATGTGAGTCAAAAAAAATACATGCGCAAGTGGCACATACAATCTCCTTTCGGTCAATGGGTTGTCTTAGGAGTGGTGTTGAAGTAGGATAGTGACAAAGTCTTTAAAAAAAAGTTCATCTTTTTGATGAAAATAATACAAGAAATACTTGACATAAACTGAATTAAGTATAATTAATGATTTCAAGATAAAATTATCAGTTTATGATGTAATAGAATTTTATTATCTTATTTTATTAAACACAACACACTTAACCCAAAAACTGCAGGACTTGTTTTGATAGAAACAAGTTTTAGATTTTACTAGAAGGTTTGCTACTTTTTTTGCTTGCATTTTAATGCACGTCGTGCGTAAATGTGTGTATTATTTAAATGTATGAAGTGTACCACTAAATATACACTCCGAGAACTATTTGTGGTACTTAACAGATTCTCGCCGCGTAATACTTAATGAATCTTGAATGCTAATTACACCAATTTACGAATACAATCCGAGCAACACTTTCTCCGCAATATTTCCACAATTTAACTCGGTTATGAATGAAATCAGCACTTTAATAACAAATATAAGTATCACTTACATCGTATGGTGCATTTTTTTCAGCGATTGAACTCTTGTCACGATCTGTAAAAAGGAAAATAGGACGTTGAACATTGTGAAAATCGTCCCCGTTGACAACGGTATTATCTTGTTACAATGGGATTATAACAATGGAATGCGTTGTAGTATTATTAGATTTAGCAATGCACTACCATCGTCGTCCGTGCCCGCAGTCCCAGTCGCGTTATCCGTCTTTTTAGACGCTGAACTGTCCATAACTTCTATGTGATCGGTATCTCCTGAAGCCATTTTTGTTTTCTTGTTACATCCCCTATTTTGAAGTCTCTTGTTTGTATATTAGCACAATATTAATTCGCATGGCTCACATCACACTTGCATCGCTAACACAATGATTCACTATAATTTAATTACAAGAAATCAATTAGTTTACGCGAAAATGCTCGCCCGAAGCATCCGTCTGACACGACCACTCATAGTAACTGGGTTGCAAATTAAAATAATATTGTATAGACAATAGACTTAAGTGGGTGGACCGTGGATAGGGTGGTTTAGGGTATTGTCACTTGAGTTGCTGAATGAATGAATGATGCTGTTCAGGGTTGTGCATTATTACTTTAATATGTGTTGAGATTTTTAATGAAAGGCTTATTTTGATGTTAGTTATAATATTGATTATGGGTTTTAAGTTTATGGCCAATTTATTTATGGGTCATTATATAATATGGAGACTATCCTAGCCACCTGAATATAATTTATGTTCAAGCTATGAATTAAACTTCTTTTGATTTTATGATATCATAACGATTACATGAAATAGTCTAAAAATATTTTTTTAAGCTAGGCTTTTAAGGAACTCTAAATAACCCAACTCCACAGAGTTCGATTGTTTTCTCAGTTTTAGCTTTTTGAAACTTTCTATTAAAAACTTATTCCAATGTAACAAAACATTGATAGTAAAACAGTATTATACTTTTATTTTTTTGAATAAAAAAGCAATCAATATCCAGAATAGTAGGACTGTGATAGTAGTTTTCTAATTTAATGTACATGGAAACACTGTCAAACGCCATGTTTATTTCTTTACCGTCAATCCGTTGCCGCGGTAAGATTTTTTTTAGGTTATTACTTATCTTAGCGTCTTTATGAATAAAATAAATAATTACACATAATTCATATACAGTACGCTATTACGGTACCAAAAATTACCGGTCCAAATACATTTCGTTTCCAGTTTCTGTGAAAAAGCAGTGAGCGGTTGAAAATTTCAAGAATACATTATTGCAGCGGCGTTCGACAAAAATGGGTAAAAAAGTTAGGGAATACAAGTCTGGCGACTTCATATTTGCTAAAGTAAAAGGATATCCCGCTTGGCCAGCCAGGGTGAGTGTAATTCGCAGTAATTTTGTAGTGCTTGAGTGTTAAAATGATAAAACTGTTTGCTTTGTTGTATTCTAATTGGTGGCAAGCGCGGGAAGACATGTTGTATCGCCGCCCGACGCCTTCGCTTTAGCCCAAGGCCTCGGAACGCAAACAACGGCTGTTAAAGACAAGTATAACAGAAAAAAACACTGACATTATAGACAGATCACTCAAAATAAAACAAAGACTTTATTTCAGTGTTATTTTGTTTATTGTAATCTATTCTGAAGCGTAAAGATATTTCGGCGTCATATTGGAGTTTTCTCTAGCCTTTTTGTTCATTAGAACCTCAAGCCTATTATTTTATTGATATGTTAGACATTAGAAGAATGACAATCAAAATCAATTCTTGAAATTCAGACAATAACAATTCAGAAAATTTAGCTGATCTACATCTAAATGTAAATATTTATTCTAGTTTTAATTGTAAATGAAGCAGATAAGTTGTAAAGTTGACAATGATAAGACTTATCTATCAGTTTTTTTTTAATATTGTGTTCATATACAACAATATAATCAACATTTTGCCTCTGTTTTTAATTTTTAGTGTTTTTTCAACCATTATTTTTCCTTTTTCATAAATTTTTAGGTTTGAATTTAGACTCCAAATAAAAGTATTGATTTTTTCAACAAGCCTTGCAGTTGTAGGTAATACAGTTGATATAACTATAAATGCTACAAATATTATTGATTGATAAGATAAAGAAGTTATTTTTGTTTATTATGTGTATTACAATAATTAAATATATTAGAGAATTTTAACATAAATTGGCAATCAAAGCCAAAGGCTTAAACTAACCTTTCCTTTACCTGGAATATACATAGATACTTTCCACTTTACACAAGTTTGTAAAATATTTTTAGGGTCCCATACCCAAAGGGTAAAAATGGATCCATATTCTAAGACTGCTGTCTGTTTGTCAGTCTGTCCATCTGTCATTAGACTTCCTTAATATATCATTAGAATATATCTTATAAGCATTCTTGGAAAAACCATCTCAAAGGTTTTTATAAATTATGATAATTGATATTTGGCATACATTAAAATAAATGTTAATCTTCTTTTACACAGTTCAGTAAAAAGTAACCTGTCTTCACCAAAATTGATCCAGCCGTTTGATCATAAAGGAGTAAAAAACATCCATGCTTACAAATTTTTATGTTTTTAATATTAAAAGGACATTTTCAACCTCACACAAGTCTTTTGTTTAAATTACTTTGTTGTCTAAATCTTAGCCTAAACTACACTTTGTATGGTACTAGTATTTTTATGTAGTCATTTCTTGTCTTTTCAGGTACAAAAACACAATGGCAAGAGATATTTTGTATATTTCTATGGTACAGGAGAAACGTAAGTGTTTATTTTAATAAGATGTTGCTTGAAGACAACTGAATCTCTCAGTATTCTGAATCTTACTGGTTACCAATTCTTTCTATACTTACCTGGTCAGACAACATTGCTCATAGATTTGTACAGTACTTTTGTGTAGGTGGTATATACAATAGTAAAGTAGCATGTATGTAGTACATTTCAATAACTTATGCATCTGATTTGAAATAAAAAAGAACCTTTATTCATAATCGAAATTGTTTAACTCAATATGAACTATTAAATCAAATTTTAAACATATTGAGAGTCAAGAAAAATACAAAAAAAATCCCTAATTCACCCAATCAATCTAAACATACTTATCATTCACCTCTTATTTTTTAGAGCGAATCTACCACCAAACATGATATTTGACTATGCGGAGAACAAAGATAAGTTCCTAACTAAGACAGTAAAGCGGCGTGACTTCAACGATGGTGTCAAACAAATTGAGCATGACTTTGCTAACAATGTGCCATTGGAACAAGTTATTGGGATTTCTGCTGAGGTAAGTCTATTATATGTTGTAATGTTGATACAAAAACTATAAATATTCTTAACAGCACTGTCAATATGCAGTTGTGATGATGTTTAACGTAATAAACAAAATATTGATTACACCGTTATAAAAAAAAAATGAATAATGATATTCCACGACTTTCACACAACGCCATCTAGTCTCAAATTAAGTATACCAGAGTAACTTTTGTTGTGAGTACTAAACAACTGATAAACATACTTAAACATTTCTAAATACATACATATTATAGATAAATAACACCCAAACTCCGAATACACAGACTATAGAACCGAACCCACAACCTCTGGTATAACAGTCAGAGCCACTAACCACTAGACCAACCGGTTCGTCATCAAGATTGAATTATAAAGAAATGTGTACGAAAGACCTTAGATTTTATAATAACTAACCAGGTTCTTGAGAAAGCACTTAACAGGAAATTTTACCCTTCTGTTTAATATTGATAGATAAATATAATAATTTATCCAGGACCCGCCCGGCGACTCAGCAGCTAACGACACTGTGAACGAGTCTACCAACGACACAATGGACGAGACGGCCGACACCACAGCTGCCGACGAAACTATGGCGGATGACGTAAGTATATTATGAATATGTACTAATGTACTGTAAAGAATAATAATGTCCGGACTGATGCTGGCCGAGGCGGCTAGTGTTACTATGACACCAGCCAGCTACGCGGGACATATTATAGTGCACAAGCGTGTGCTAACACAGGTGCACTCTCTGTTCCTTTCCTCTCATAGCCCGAGGGGAAGGCAATCCGACACGATTGAAGAGAGATCAGGCGCAGGCGATAAGGCGAAATGTACTGTAAAGAATGTCCGGACCGATTCCGGCCGCGGCGGCTAGTGTTAATATAACACCAGCCAGCTACGCGGGACATATTATAGTGCACAAGCGTGTGCTAACACAGGTGCACTCTCTGTTCCTTTGGTCTCATAGCCCGATGAGACGGCCATCCGGACACGACTGGAGAGCGATCAGGCGCAGGCGGTAAGGTGAAATGTATGTATTAATATACTGTAAAGAATAATGTCCGGACTGATTCCGGCCCCGGCGGCTAGTGTTACTATGACACCAGCCAGCTACGCGGGACATATTATAGTGCACAAGTTTCTAAAACGCACACAACACTCAAAAAGTCGGTGCGCGCCGTGGGGATCGAACTCGAGACAGTCCTAGGCCACAGCTTTGCACTAAAGACTACTTCATCAGTGGATAAACAGTCTATGTACTCGTAATATATATTGTTTCAGACTACCCTCAATGCGACTCTGAATGACACTGGTATTGAAGATTCCGATGAGGCTGGAAACCTGGTCATAGACGAAGGAAAGGTGTGTACCGACTATTATTTGATACTCAGATATTCGCTGTAGGCTTTTCGCTAATGAGGTCAATTCGCGAATATCATCATTCCCCTACCCTTATCCCAATTATTATTTGAGGTCGATTACAATTCGCAAAAAGTTGGGTCACAAAACCGGCTGCAGTGTTGATGCAACTTTTTTATTAAAATGTGACAATATGAGTGTAACTGCTGTACTAGCTCTGACAGAGGTTTAGTATTAATATTAATACTGAATTGTAAAAAGTATAAATACTTAAATATGTAATAACACAGCTGTTAAAATATAAATAGCTTTACTGTTTCATACTTTGTAAACTAAAAGGAGATTTAACTTAACAAAAAAACTTAGGTTGAATTACTCAATGTTTTCATCAACTTAAATGAAGGGCATTTAAAGAAAAAGCTGTATTTATTATATTTATACGACTCCCACTGCTCCCGCAGTAATTTGTATAATATCTTGTTTCAGCAAAAACCAAGAAAAAGCAAAGATGTAAAAGCCAAAGAAACGCCAGCCAAACCTGGTAAAGAACCTAAGACGCCACGAGGTAAAGCCAAGAAGGAGGAGGCTGCTAAAGACGATGATGAGGAGAAGAAAGAAGAAGAAATAGTCAGCCGGAGCGGCAGGAAGATACGACCGAAGAGGTAAGGGATCTGAAACTATGCTTGTTAGCTGAAGACATAATTATAATGTCTCTCCTGACCGATTTTGACCACGGCGGCTAGTGTTACTATGACACCAGCCAGCTACTCGGGACATATTATAGTGCACAAGCGTGTGCTAACACAGGAGCACTCTCTGATCATTTACTCTCATCTCATGGGACGGCAATCCGACACGACTAGAGAGAGATCTGGCGCAGGGCCCACATTTTTACGTGCCTTCCGAAACAGGAAAGCTGTGATATTTATTTCTAAAACGCACACAAAATTCGAAAAGTCGGTGAGTCGCGTGGGGATCTATGTTATGTATGTGAGTTGTTTTATACTATGTGTTAATTGGTAAGGTTTACATGGTATAATTACTTCACTATATAGTAGTAAATTTTAAGAATATGTATATTGGATACCAAACGCCAGTTGTTGAAATCAAGCAGCTTGGTCTACACTATCCATAGATTAATAGTCTCTTGCCGAAATATAGTTTTGAAGTTTTAAACTACGTTTGCGATTGAGACTAACATTTAAATAATTAATTATTGTTGCCAATAGCATTACTTTTTAACCGACTGTGTCAGAAAGAGGGTAATATTGTTAAGTAAATGTTGTCGAGTTTGTCCATTTCTTGAGCACGGCTCTTTCTGGCTAGTTTTTATCACAGAAATGTTGTCGAATTCATCAGAATTATGGTAGTGACATTGTCTGTATAAAATTTTAAAATTATTCCAGCAAAAACTGGGGAAGATTCCCTATCTTTCCTTTCTAGTTTTTGCTGGCATCATTACTATTCTTACCATAGCAATATAGAATCAAGTAAAAGCTAGTGATAAAAAATAGTCTTCTTTTTTTATGCAGTCGAGAAAATCATAAGTGATAAGTACTTATGTTATCAATAAAAAGGTATAAGAGAAACTAAACTTTTACTTGAAAAAAAAAACACGTTATTATATCATATTATACTATATTATACAGGTATATGGACGAACAGACAGAAGATAACGCGACTCTGCCCTCCCCCGCGCCTAAGAAGCGTCGCGGTGGCTCTCCAGTTTCTGACAAAGACAAGTCTGAGGTCAAAGACAAACCCGCGGAGAAGAACATTAAGCAGTTTAATGCTGTTACACAGGTGAGTCTTAGATATGAGTACTAATATTCGAGAAACTTAGGAAATATCAATAGAAAAAACTATGAATGGAGAAAATACGTAGTTGTAGTCTATAGATAAGGACTTCAGACACTGTTTAGGGACGCAGTACTACAGTCTACTACCATGGCCCAATTAAACCTTTCCTCTCCATGATCCTAAATTAATTAGAAATCATCTTACGGTAATTTAATGATAACGAAATAGAGAGATAATTCAATTATTTCTTCTTTACAGTCCGAACTTGAAGATTTGAAAGAGCCATTCAAATCAGGTAAGAAAAACAATATTTTTTATAAACAATGTCTCTAATATTATTCTGAAAACGTATTCTAGAAAAAAAAAAAGTATTATCGGACCATATTACAACCTTTTTTGTACATTTGCATGAAACCTATTTTACGTTGGCAGAATACTGAATACCATAGTCTATAAAAAAAGTAAACGAAAACACGTTCTGATTTTAAAACACACGCGGTTTACCGCGCAACATTTCAAAATCTGCACAAACTTTTATTGTTGAAAATTTAAATTAAATAAATTATTAAAAATATGGAAGATATTATCAATGAAAATAGTCAATTAAGTTTATCAAATGATATATTTAGTCAATATGATGATAATTTTGCTACAGAAGATTGTTTGAAGAGCTTTGAAAATAACTTCCGAGTTGGTTCAAAAGACGATACGGTTGAATCGCAATCGGGAGGTAAATATTATACTTTTTAATATTAATTTCCTTTTTATTATTGTTTTACTGAAATAGTGATAGTCACAAAGTCTAATTTGCGTATATTTCATTTACTGATCATTGTAACCTGCGTCTTTAATTTCTATATAACCGGAAACTGTTTATAATTAAAGTTAACATTTTAATTTTAATGTTTTGTACAAGAAAACGAAGTTTAATAATTATTTTGTCTAATAGTACTCGAGTTAAAAAAAATTAGACCATTACAAATAATAAAGTTAAATAATCGAATAATATTTTAGGCTCGAACAATTCCCAAGAAAAGGTTGAACCGACTAAAGCGAAAATAGTACCAAAGTTTGGCAAGCAGAAGGCAACAAAACGTGATGATAAAATAGTAAATAAACCGAAGAAATTCGTCCCGCCTATCAAAAATATCCCAAAGAACAATTCATCTTTGCAAAATGATACTAACCCAAGTTTAAACCAACATTTGCCGCCAACTTTCAATATGAACCAAGGCTCCAATATTTCTAATACAATAACTTCGAATGACGAAACTCCAAGTTTGAACCAACATTTGCCGCCAACCTACAATATAAGCCAAGAGCCCAACTTTTCTAGTACACTTACTTCAAATATAGATCATTTTAATTATATTGATACTGAAATACCACAAATAACACCAATCGAAAACGTTAATGCATTCAATACACTAGATAGCATAAATATTGATTGCAATTACTTAGAAAATAGTACAAATATACTCCAAGCTAATTCTACGTTAGGAATAAATACATTCAATAGTGAACTTGAAGGATATACTCAACAAATTAAAGAAAATAATATAACCAAAGACATGCAAAAAGTTTCTATTACACCCAAAAAAAAGAATCTAGGTAGTTTAATATCAAGTACTTTGAACATACTAGATGATGAAGAAATGTTAAATTTATCACAAGAATCGAACTCTGACGCATCCAGTGTTAAAAACTTATCAATGTCTCGCAATCAATCTATTTGCTCTGTAGTATCTCTTAATAAAACATATAAAAACCTAGATTGCTGTAGTTTTAAAAGTACGTACAAAATCCCACAAGGAAATGATTTTCTTGATCTATTTAAAAACTATGAATGTAAAAAGGTTAAGCATGTAGCTATGTCTACAGAGTTTGGAGAAATAGGTTTTAATGTTAAATATTCTGATTATATTAAAGGCTTAGGTAGGATTGAGGATCGGACGAATGAAGAAAAAGAGGCGGTTAGGAATATTCTGAATATGTATCCTAATGAAAATAGTGTGTTGAAAAAGAGGATGTTTAAATAAATGCTGTAGTAAAAAATAAAATTGTAATGAGTTTTTCCGTTCTCGTGTATTTTATTTGTAGTTTAGATGTTATACAGAAATAGGTTATGTGAGTTTACTTCTTTCAATTAAGTTCAAAGAAAAGTTCTGATATTTTTTTGACACAATAGCTAAACAAAGTGCTATCAAGCATTGCTATTTGTTACATTTTCATACTTTGCTATGATACTATGCTGGTTTAAACGTAAAACTGCTTTAAAAATACATGCAAATTCATTTTTATTGTCTACTAGCTTCTGCCCGCGGCTTCGCCCGCGTGGTAAAGGGACAAAAAAACCAAGGTCTTTTCTTAATATTTTTTTCCGTAAGAACCTTCTCCTAATAATAACAAATACAACAAAAAAAGAATTAGTGAAATCGGTCCAGCCATTCACGCGTGATGCCGTGACCAAGGAAAACGGGTTTCATTTTTATATATATTGTCTATTGATATATCTTCTGGAACAGTTCTACCAACATAAGTATACTACAGTTAAAACATACATATCATAATAAAATTTAGCTTTAAATGCATTTTCCTACTTGCGTACTAATTATCAATCATAACAAAAACAATACGTAAGAACGGCGCTTCAGTATAGGTTTTTATCAAAACAAGTTGTGTACAAACCAAAACATAGCAAGAAATTACAATGTGTGACAGGTACCTACAAAAAATATCTATCTACGTTTAAAACTAAACTTATGTTGACAAAGCTTCACAAATTATGTCTTTATCTCCCTAAATGACGGGAAACATGCCCAGGACACTGGCGGCATGACCGATTAAATAATCATAAAAAAAATGTCACCTATTTGTGTAGATTGTCGGAATAGAGCTATTCACTGGTTGATTAAAATAAAAAAAAACAAACACCACTAAAAATAAAAAAAATAATATTTTTAATTAAAAAAAAAACCGCCTTCAAAAAAACAACAATAAAAAACGGGAACTAAAAAGCAAAAAATAATAAACAATTACTTTCATACATAACACGCTAACCTACCTATATTTATAATCTATTCTAACCTACGATTAACCAATAATAAAATTTACAACTTTTTTGCAGTCGGTGCCAAGCGCCAACATAATTAATTTCCAATCAGAACATGATTCCTTATCATATGCCGGAATTCTACATAGTTTTAGTTTAGTTTCGATAGATGGCGTTGTTCATTTAGACACTATTCCTGAATCGCGCTATGGTTTCGTTACCAACATTTCTACAAGTAAGGTGGCTACACTATACGATGCATTACGTTCACGTGACTCGGAATCTCTTGGTTATTCGTCGAACTCGTTGTATTGATGCGTTGTGTGATTTATGTTTTCTTTCGTTAAGTCATTGAGTAATTGATTTGTAAAGTAGAGGTGTATTACACTGTTATCATTAGTGCTACACTTACTTTGTGTTTGTGTCTAATTATAAAGTAAATAAATAGTAATTTAAATATTTTAGTTGTTTTCTCATTTGATTTATTAATAAAATCTAGAAGCTGTGGAATTAGTTTTTTTCTTCTTTTAGTCCTAGTCTGTAAGTGTTTAGTAATTTTTTGGCCATTGCTTGGCACCGACTGCAAAAAAGTTGTAAATTTTATTATTGGTTAATCGTAGGTTAGAATAGATTATAAATATAGGTAGGTTAGCGTGTTATGTATGAAAGTAATTGTTTATTATTTTTTGCTTTTTAGTTCCCGTTTTTTATTGTTGTTTTTTTGAAGGCGGTTTTTTTTTTAATTAAAAATATTATTTTTTTTATTTTTAGTGGTGTTTGTTTTTTTTTATTTTAATCAACCAGTGAATAGCTCTATCTGATTTAGAACCCTCTAAGCTGTTAACTAAGCCCCACGATAAACGAGCATTAGCAGAAATGCAAAGGCTGAGAAATCTTGTTTTTGATGAAAGGTAGACCAGTACATTCTTGTGCTTTCTTACATGATTTTTTTCTTAATGTATTTTTTTAATTATTTATTGTAACAACATCTCGTTAACGTCGTAAAAAACGTTTAGCTTTTCAGTGACTATACATATACCTATATTAGTGATAAGCATAGTTGTTACTATCCGCATTAGTGGAAAGTTCTCATCAATACGAATAATATAAGCCCAAACACGAAGTAGTTTACATATTCAGCTGTCGAGTTCCTTCGACCTTCTCTGGTCTCCATCATCAGATCAGCTCCAAACCTTCACTGTTGCAAAGGTCTCGTCAATACAAACATAATAAGCCCAAACACGAGGTAGTTAAAATGTACCGTTGCTGAGTTCCCTCGACCTTCTCTCGTCTCCATCATCAGGTTAGATCCAAACCTACACTAGTGAATAGTGTTATTAAACATACACCTGAGTATTAAGTTTTTACCCTATGCATGCCTACAACTTTCCAAAGTTGCCCTCGATTTCTCAAGGTTCCCATCATCAGATCCTGACCTGATGACAATGGGACCACCTGGAAAGTATACCCTACCAAATAAAAAAACAATTTTGCAAATCGGCCCAGGCGTCTTCGAGTAATCGGTGAACATACATAAAAAATAAAATAAAAAAAAAGATCCCGACGAATTGAGAACCTCCTCCTTTTTTTTGAAGTCGGTTAAAAAATTACTGTCGTGTTACGTAGACCATTTTTCTAACGTCACCACTAAGGTATTTCAATCTTGTATCACAAAGAGTTCAACAAGCATTCAAATCAAACATTCACCCAACATTATAACAAACAACACACACAACTAAACATACACACATATTAAAATAAAATCTATCTTATTTACAGAAGATACAGAGAAAGAAAACATCCTAATAGCGTACCTACCGTCTGGGCAGTACATAGGCATTAAGCTGTTTCAATCTAGACCGAACTCCTTCAAGAATGAGGCGGCGAGGCTACAGTGGGACAAGCAGGCCGCTTCTAACGCCGTCACACTCAAGATGCAGTTAGGTAAGTCACCATCATCATCATCTTCCTACCCTTATCCCGTTTTACATGGGGTCGGTGCAACACGTTTTTTTTTTCTTCCATTCTCCCCTATCAGACGTCACACTATCATTTACTCCTTTTCCACTGGATGGGTGTTGGTCTACGATGTTTTACTTCTTCACACTCAAACTACTGGGTTATTACATAGGTTACATTTAAGTAGATCATATCTAGGTTTTTCTACGTCACCTTGATTTCCACATGCCTTTTGTCCTTTTCGAAGTTGATCTTTAAGGGTTGATCTCATTTCTTGTTCCTTTATCCACAAAAAAGTACATATTTCCTAGCGTCAGGTTTTTTTTAAATCATTGTATCGTTTATATTTGTCAACAGAAAAGGGTCAAATAGCAATCACATCTATACTGTCACAACTGGTGACTGATCTCAACTTGACTGATGAGGAGAAAGCTACGCTTGATAAGGAGAGGGAAACAGGTACGAGACATTGTTATAAACTTATATTATACTTAAATGATACAACGGTTTACTCACGCGTATTTATCGGGATAGCGGGACTAGTTTCGGACCAGCGAGTCGAACTCGGGCTATCCCGATAAATACGCGTGCGTAAACCGTTGTATCATTTAAGTATGAATCATCCTCACTATAACAACTTCTATTAATATAGCTACCAGACAGTAAGTCAGGGCGCAAACGTGGACACTTGTGTCGACTATAAGCCACCAATGAATATTTGATTTCCACAGAACCATCACATGAAAATATTGCCGTGATAGCGTAGTGGTATGACCGTTGGACTTCTAAGTCAAAGCTTGTTGGTTCAAATCCCAGCACGCATTATCAATATCTTTTCCAGTTCATGCGCGTATTACAAAGTAGTTCATTTGCTTAAACGGTGAAGGAAAACATCGTAAGCAAACTAGCATATCTGAGAATTATTTAAGAGTTTATGTTACCCCGTCAAAAGCTTTCGGGTGACTTAAACTCTGATACCATTAACCCGTTGTTCATCAACCACACGAAAGGAAGAAGATCATAAAAACATCCACTGCATGCGCGTACGTGTGTTCAGTTCCTTCCTCTTAACACGTACATAATATATGACGATCATACGTCATTAAAGTAGTCGGACGTGCTTTTTCGGCAATGATTGCGCAGGCCCTAATTACCAATGATTCTCCTCTTATTATTACAAACTAAACGCGAAAATAAATACATAAAAATACAACCTAACTTCTACTAGAGAGCTATTAGTACTACACGGTTTATTTCATATTTCTTTATGTTTAATGCTTATCCGAATCATCTTAATGAACAAAAAGGTAAGAAGTTTCAAGAAGTAATAGTAATCTAGTCTCTTTTCCATACTTTTAGAATAACAGTACAGCTAGATAGATAGAATAATCTTTATTGCACACACACATAACATGAAAAACAGATTCGGCAAACGATTTTTATTTGACATTATAAGTGTAGCTAGCAATTCACAAAATATTTATAATCATCTGGTTTTAAAATTGTCACACAATGTAATTAATTTGTAATTGTTATTTATTAATCAAAATTTGCATGACAAATTTAGCTAAATATGAAAGACTTTATTATAATAGACATAAACATTATTTATCTTTATCTGCAAGTAAATAAATAAATTGAACAGTAATTAAGATATAACCTGAAATATTAACATTTACAGAAGAAAAGAAATCCCACGTACAATTTCTGAAGACGGAGATGAAACTAATAGAACTGGATGCTAAGATCAAGACCTGCCTCTGTCTGGAGAAGGCCGACACTGATCTGTGTCTGAAGTTATTGGATGAGCTGATGGGTGAGTGTACTCAGTATTAAGCTTTGTAGGTGTATGATGAATACTCGTGAACGGGTGCTGCTTGCGGTGGCCGGTCGGCCTGCTGGCCTTCTGCTCAGTAGTTTAGAGTTTTCTGTCTCCAGGCTCCATCTCATAAACTGTGATAGCTAGAAAACTGAAATTATCACAAATTATGTATTTCCGATTTAGCTGGCATGGTTCCTACCTTACTATATTATTATAATGTAAAAGAAAGACAGCGTGCTGCTGGGGAGTTTGTCGCGCCGTTTCTTCTCCCGCAGCAATAGCACAGGAAGCGGTGAAGGGTGGGCGATGGGGCGCTGTCTATTATAATTTTGATGTTCATAAGATTTTAATTAATGCAAAGTCATTAATTAAAACCTTATGAACATTTTGATGATGATGTTGTCCATCAAGGACATAGGGCTCGCAGAAGATTCTTCTATTCTTTACGATCTTGAGCAGAAAGATCGATGTCCCTCCAGCCGAGACCAATTGTTTTCTTAAAAACAATGCTGCTGATAAATTGGTTACCTTTCTTTCTGTTTTTTTTTGGGTATGCTTGAAAAAAACATTCATTTTTATGTTAAACGGTTTTATTAGAATAAAAACGCTAGGAAGCTAGGAAATAATTCGGTAAGTCCTAGCTACCAGATCGAACCAATCTTGCCATTATCTGGTATATTGATCAGACGACTATAAGGCTGTCAGTTCTGCTTAATACATGCCCAATATCGTCTACTTTTCTTCTCTTACCAATACCCACAACCTCACAACATCTAAACCAACCTTACCTCCACAGAATTAAACGTGAAGCCACTCATGCTGTTAAAACACCCGACATGCCTGGAGACCATCAAGCGTATGCGCGCGTACGTCGGTAACACTCCGTCCTGGGAACTCAGCGAGAGTGCTGCGCTGGTGTTCAGTAAACAAGCGCACAGGATACGCAAGCAGGCCGATACGCTGTACAAGAATATGAAGGTATGGGCTTAGTAACACTTTGTTGTATCCGGGGAAATCAATCATGAAGTTATACCGGACTCTTACCAGCTAAAACCACTGGAGTGCTTCTCCCTCTCCATGTGCCAGGGACCACGGGAACGCAACGCAAACTAATACATATTAGTTTAATGTATTTTTGACTGGCCTGTTGGTCAAGTGGTTAGTGATCCTGACTGCTATACTGGAGGTAGTGGGTTCGATTCCCACCCAGGACAAATGTTTGTGTGACGAGTATGCTCATTTGTTTTGTGTTTGGGTGTAATTTATCAGTTGTCTAGTAGATAGTATTGTGTGACGTGGATTATTTATGTATTTGTTACGCTATTCAAGTCTTTCACTTGTATGTCTACACTGTATAATGTTGTCTACAACACAGAACCACTTGTAACTATATATTATTCTTTACAGGAACTATTCACGACCCCTGAAGGCCTATCCTTCTGGGAATACTTCACGGGACGCGTGCTACAATTCAAGAAAGTCACAGCCAAGCTCAGCGCCAACGAACTACTCGAGATGATTGTAGAACCTATTGGTATGTGTTATAATGAGTAATTACTAAATTTGTGCCATTTTAATGCCGTGTGAAAGGTTTAATATAAAACTTTGTCGATGTGTTAATGAGTCGTGTAATAAAAGCAATTATTTTAATAATTGCTTTTATATCGCGGTAATCTTCCTGAAAATTTAAAACTTTCTAGAATATTCTTAACTAAATTATTCTCAAAATGTCACAAACAGCTTGCAGTGTATTATCAACATCAGCCCTGAATAACCCACTGCTAGTCTTAGACACCCGTTTGTTGTTCCATTCTTCTGTGTGTTGGAGTGTATTAATTATATACACCGTGTAACATAATTAACGCACATCCTGAAACTACTTTGTTCAGAATCGATAACAGAATCCATTTCATTAATAAAAATAAATATTTTTTTTTACCAAAAAAATATTTAGAAATAATTAAATTGTAGACACTATTTTCATAAAGCACTCGAAGTAAACGAAAATGAGCCTTAAGTCGATGCAATAAGGCTTTAGCAATTCACAGCGGTTCACACTTTCAAATTTCACTCGTTTTGCCAATTATTTGTACAAATTATTCTGACAATATGTAATAAAAACAAATATCTAAGAAAATGATAAAAATGTTTCAATACATTAATTGTGGATAAAAAAGGATATTCTTTTTGGGGTGTCTGTGGATGTGCGTTATTTCTGTTACACGTTGTATTATTAGTAAAGTCATGTAAAAATACTTACGAATCTAAACTGCGAACCAGGAATAATATTAAAAGACCTATGACCCTACAAACATGATTAATTTGTATAATAGTTGATACTGTTACAGAGATGTCGCTGCCAACATCGCACACGATGAAGTCGGCAGTGGAGGCGGCCACCACAGAGGCTGCGGAGGTAGCGCCGCAGGGCGCGGAGGAAGAGGATAGCACCTCGCAGAAGAAGAAGAACTCTACGCCAGGTGAGTTCTGTGTACCTCTTTATTTTTTTGTAGATTGATGAGGTTTGAACGGCGTTCTGACAGAGTCTGAAGGTTGTGGTGGTATATTACACGCCAGGTTAGTTTTGTGGTAGTCTAAGTTTTTTTAGGGTTCCATACTCAAAGAGTAAAACGGAATCCTATTACTAAGCCTCTGCTGTCTGTCTGTCTGTCTCCAGGCTGTATCTCATAAACCGTGATAACTAGAAAGCTGAAATTTTCAGAAATGATGTATTTCTCTTGCCGCTGTAACAACAAATACTAAAAATAATGAAGTATTATTATGGGGTCCCCAAACAATAAAAGTAATTTTTTACTCGATCTTAATAAACGGATAGAAACTTGAATATTCGATTAGCATACCTACAACAAACGTGATTTTCGATTATAATTATGTAGATAATAGTACGGAACCGTTCGTGCGCGAGTCCGACTCGCGCTTGGCCGGTTTTTTGCAGATTGATTCGATTTGAACGACGTTCTGGCAGAGTCTGAAGGTTGTGGCGTGATGTTATGCAGCCAGTTGCTATTAAACATTTTTCTATCATTCAAACCCTAACCCCTAGTTACGAAAACGCTGATCAACACAAAAAAATGTTAATCTTCAGTCGAATCTCATGTTGAGCTTTGGTGATTGGTTATAAGTTTTATGGTCAACCAATCAGAATCGTTATCAGTTTGTTAGCACATTCCATTGATGAACCTTCCAGCAACAGGGGTTTAAAACCATTAAATTTAAAATGTCACATACTTAACAATCATTACATCTCAACCCAATCTCCTCCACAGCGAAATCAAAGAAAGACAAATCCGCAAACAATACACCATCAAAACAGCCAGTCAAACGGCAATCTTCTAGAAAACTCCAGCAAGAAGAGAAAGAAAAAGAAGAATCGCCTAAAGCGGACGAAACCACACCAGAGGCCAATGAACCGGAACAAAGCACTGATAATACAACAGAAACTGAACAAACAGAACCGACACAAGAAGTCACAGAGGAAACACAGAAGGAAGATGCTCCGGTAGAAGAAAGCAAGGAGAGCACAGAAGAGAACGGACAAGCAGAGAGTGTTCAAGAAGAGACCGAGAAGGAACAGAAGGAGGAAGTAGCTGAGCCGAGAGCGAAGCGATCGAGAGAGGTCAGTACTTGTTTGTTTTGATTGGGTACTTGACTAAATAGGGCTTGTTAGGGTTTGTTTATTCGATAGGGATAATAGTAGAGGGCTTAATATCACCTCTAGGTTATTGACTAGGTCTATCGCTAAATTTTAAAGTATTGCAGTTGTGTAATAGCTGGAATGTTTCCACAACTGCAATAATATTACTTTAAGTTTTGATGGTAGGTTAACTCAGGACTGATTAAATGACTAATGTATTGAACTACGAAAATTAATGTCATTTGCAATAGATCATACATTTAAGTTCTCTATTTGTGACTGTAATGTGCTGTAACGTGGTCTAGTCCCATTTGCCGAACACTGATCATATCAATTAATTAGCAAAGAAAAATATTAGACACGTATTCTTGCACTTTATCAAAATAAAAAATGGAGTTTGACTTGTAGCTAGACAAGTAAAAAAACGAAATACGTGTCTAACATTATTTATTCATGAACTTATCTTATTATTCCAAATTTTTAACTGTCATCCCTATTGGCTGTATTCATATAGGATATGCTGTAAATAGTATTAAAAATGGCTAAGCTTCGATGGTAAACTTTGAATGAATAGTTCTATTTATATTCTGTTGAGTTTAACATACATTTTATACAAAAAAGTACTATTTATCAAAGTTACTGTTTTAATAGTTTATTTTTGTTACTCATAAGATAAATCATCATCATCCATAGGCTTGCAACAACCATATTCAATTCATAATCATTCATATATTGTTAAGCTTTGCATTAGTCTATTAGATTATAGATTATCCTATAACTAAATATGCTATAGGTGCTAAATTTTAGTATCATTGATACCAAAAATTAAATGTTTCGGGTACATGCAATGTAAATATTATCGATGCACACGCATGTTAGAAATATATTTAGCAGTGGAAAAAATATCTTAGGGACCAAAGAGCTCAGATAAATAGAATAATAAAAATAGATTAAAAAATATTATGTTGAGCTACTAAGTAATAATTGTCGTTGAAAGTTAAATAAATTTCAATCTGTATAGTTGCGTTTTTCTCTGTTAGTCAGAATACAGGGTAGATATGAAATTGTTTTACAATATTAGTTTACTTATCTCCCTTGTGAAACATTTTTATTTGGTGTCCCACTGCTTGGCAAAGTTCACCCCAATTACAAAATTTTACGGTTTTTAGAAAAACTTTAAAGTAACTCAATTTCAGTCGAGAAAAGATAAAATCCCTTTACAGAAATAAAATTCTTAAGTTATATGTAAATCTAGCCATGATTTTGTATAAAATTTAAACAAGAATTTAATTTTCAGATTAGATGCAGGCGACACCATGTAATATGACAATATGACTGTCTGTCAAACGAATCTTTCGCAAATGGTCAGATTTTTATTATTAGAATTATATTAGTCGGGTACTGCGTCTCCGTTTTAAATAAAATATTGGTCAAATCTTACGGGAAAATATATTTAATTCGATTAAATCACTTAAGTAAAGCGGTAATCTAATCTTTCACTGAGTTGATTTAGCCCTAAATTAGTATAGTTAATAGAATAATTGAATACTGAAACTTAAGACGTTTTTCTATGCACGTAAATTTATCGCTACTTAAAGCCGCATTTTCAGTAGGCATTTCAGTAGGTAGTTTGTCTCTATAAAAGTTGTGAGACAATGTTCCTAAACATGTGACTCGTTTCACATTGACACCTCGTAATCAAAGAGTGCGCGACCCATACATGTCGCAAGCGACATCGAGTGAGTCATGTGAAGTTCGTGTTGAACAACGTTCGCGAGACAAATTACCCCTAGTGAAAATCTGGATTTATTGTTTTTAAGTGGCAGAGGCAGCATAAGACATAACGACGACTTGAAATTGACGTTTTAGTATTCTTTATTTATAGCACGAACGGCGCATTTGAAAAAAGATACTAAGTCTCATTTTTCTAAACTACAGCATGGACTGCATATCAATGCTACTAATTCCAATCTAATTGGCAATTTGTCAACAATAATTGGCAAAAATTTAGATTTTTCCGATCGCCATTTTTTTTTTACTTACTGCATGAGAATATCGTCATGTATTTGGTCAACATTAGACAGAGAAAAAAGTTTCTTGTATCTCTTTTCAAACGCGTTCACATCATCCACATTATAGGCTACTTACCTCAGTATTAACCAAGCTAGCTAACTTAGACAAATAAGATTTGACTACATTTTATATAGACTTGAGATACATCCTTTACGTGCACGATCAAAATTTAGTCAAGTACCCAATTATTTAGATATCGCATTCGCGAAATTTAGTCTAGCTAATTATTTAACCTATTTTTTCCATGCGGCTTTTTCGGGATCGAAACAATAGCCTGACTTTAGTTGCAGCTTGTCTTTAGAGGAGCCAGGCTATTTTGATTTAGAAGATCCGACTAGCATGTTTTTTAATTAGATTTATATCGAATGGCGTGCCTTACAAGCTATACAATATGTTTTTCTATATAACAAGGGTTCCTAAACTTTGTGCCGTTAATTGGTCGTTGAATATAAACAGGGCAATGCTCCCTATATCAATCTATCATAATCTGAAAAGGTTTCGCGTGTACCTACTTCTAAATTAACAATATTAATTGCTCAGGCACTTTGATTGAATTCTTGTGCCCATTACATGCCTAACTACTATTGTAGGTACCTTTTTATCAACTTTATGCGTATCATAAAGATACATACGTGTCTTGATAAAATGCTATAATTTTGTGCTCAAAGAAAAGTTTAGGAACCCCTGCTACAAAATTGACATTGCTTAGCATGTATGACTAAGCATTATTCCATACTAATAATGTACTAAGTAATGTTAATTTGTATTGCAATCATGTCATATTCAAACTCATATTTATTCGAGATTTATATCAAGCTTTCAAACGCTAATACATTGTCTGTCAGGCACCATACAGATAGGATTCAGTTTAAAAGACTACACATATTTATTCAGAGTGTTCTAAAGCTCTAAAAATCGAAATTTTATTAAAATTTCATATTTATAACGATTATGTAGGTATTGGGTCACGATGGCACCGATTTACGATGGGCATTATAAAAGTCCCTAAAAATATAAAATAGAAATAACATTATTATGTAAGTGTCCAAAGCCAAAGTTCCTGTATAGCTTACTATATTACTTCCCTACCTCTGCTAAGAATTTTTATAACTTAACTTCTCATTATTATAGTATGTTCCCATGTAAAAATCCAATTTCAGTTATGCTTGCAGAAAAAGTTAAATATAAAAAGCTGTAAAATTATTGAAATACAAGTTTTAAGACACTCCATATAAATATGTATAGTCTTTTACATAAAATATATACCTATTCTAGTTTTCTCATAAGCTTATAATTTATATTTGGTTTTCTACCAATTACTACCATATTTATTTATAATTAAAGTCATAATATTAAAAAGATAAACATTGAATTTAAGAAGTAACAATTATATCATTATAGTTATATTTTCATTAAAATTTAATCATGAATGTTATTTTTATACAACATGTAACGGAAATAACGCACATCCACAGACACCCCAAAAAGAATATCCTTTTTTATCCACAATTAATGTATTGAAACATTTTTATCATTTTCTTAGATATTTGTTTTTATTACATATTGTCAGAATAATTTGTACAAATAATTGGCAAAACGCGTGGGCGCCCTATTGCTCAATACGTTACTTATAGCCTATAGCCTTATAGCCTTATTGCATCGACTTAAGGCTCATTTTCGTTTACTTCGAGTGCTTTATGAAAATAGTGTCTACAATTTAATTATTTCTAAATAATTTTTTGGTAAAAAAAAATATTTATTTTTATTAATGAAATGGATTCTGTTATCGATTCTGAACAAAGTAGTTTCAGGATGTGCGTTAATTATGTTACACGGTGTATAGTTTTAAACTAAAATTTTATTCATATTTTTGTTAAGCTCAAAATCTATACTAATTTATTTATGTTAACTAAAATAGTTTTATTTAAAATCTAAGTTTAAGGTACTCAGTTCCGTCTAATGTAAATTGTTGTTTTGACAAAGCACAAAAATAAGTTATATACAAAGTATTATTTATTAAGAATTTAAAACAGATTTTATTCAATGAATTTAATATTATATTTAAAGTTTTGAAAGCTACAGTCATGTATACATGACGAAAAAAAAGATTTCTGTATCTAAAAATTACAAACCTATATCATAGGTCCAATTTATTACACTATCTATGTCTTAAAGATAACCTTATGTTAACTAAAAACGGTAGAATATGTTAAAAATGTATTTCAAAAGGGGTATTTAATATCGTGAACTTATTAACCAAATATTATTCGGAAAAGTGGGTGCTGCGAAATTAAAGAGAGATTCGTATTAAATTAAGTATACGAACTGACGTTTTTATCTAATTTAGGGACTTTATAAAAGACTGGGCACTATTGAAACGCTATAGGCAGCCTATAGCATTGGCTTCCTACATAAATGTACTGACATCAGCGTGTAAAGACACCCTATGTATACGTAAATGTAAAATATATATTCCTTTTTATTCAAAAAACTGATATTAAAGACTCGGTAGTAATTGTAGTAGCGTCGGCCACCGGTGGCCGATGAGGCGTTAAAGGCCTATTTTATTATGAATATTATGATATTTATTTGTGTCTCTGACACGTGGTTAGATAGTAGGTCATAATCATTTAATTGTAGATTTTAAGGACATATATTCATTAGTGTTTCTAGGTATAAGTTTAGATTTTTAGGTGTTGATTCTTATGTACACAATCTGAATGTCATCTGAGTTAAAATCTCTTCTCATTGAAAAGTCTTCTAATTTTATAATCATCAAAATAAAATTAAACTTAAACACTAACCAAGGTAATTTATCCTGCTATAAGATTCGTGAAAGTATCACGCAATGAGACTAGTCACTCAAACACGCACAACGAACGGTTAGTTTGCAAGTTGGAATGTTAATCTATAGATCCATCCTACAACGAATTTGTTCACAAATCAAATAACTACAATAGTCTCATTATAGTGTATAGGTCTCCAACAAAAAATACACAAGATCCATTATTATTAGACTAAAGAGGATGGTGTACATTTGGGTTGTGTTTCCTGAATTACAGAACACTGTTTAGTTTGTGAATAAAAGAATCAACACCTAATTACAATTAATATAGCTTTATCATTATGTATTATTCCACTCCACATCACTGTTATTACAATATCACCTTTATTGAATAAATTATATGATCTATTTTCCTAACTCTATAACTAAACTCTGATGTAGGGTGGACTAATACTTAAACTATATTTTAAGTAATTAATTTTAAGGCATTTCATGACCATAACACATCCTTTGTACATATTCCATGTTGGAAATACTGAAACCTTGCACTTACACGACAATATTTCAGATGGCATACTATTTTATTCATAGTCTAGTAAAACAGTCAAAAGTTTGCTCTAAAACTGTAAAAGCTTATAGATAAGTTTTCTTTTATTTCACTTCCCCCTTTCTTATCGCTTTTCCTTATCGGTTTTTTTTTACCACTCTATTTTTCTTTTATGCACCTACTTTTGTATTTCTCTGCACCCCCCTATGGTTGACTGGTAGAGAATGCCTCAGGCATTAAGTCCGCCATTGTACAATAATTGTATAAGAAGCATAAATAAATAAGTTACGTTTCTCCTCACGTTAACGCTGAGGAATCGTTCCAATGTAATGAACTGACAAGTCACGTCACTTGTCGAAAAGGAATTATTTCCCCCTGCCCTTATCCCAATTATTATTTGGGGTCGGCGCAGCATGTCTTCTTCTTCCACACGTTTCTATCTGACGTCATCTCGCAAGTCACACTCTTGTCGAAAAGGAATGTCATTCCTAAAAGTTTCAAAGTTATTAATTCTTTACTCCTACTTCTAAAATTCAAGTTATTTAAAATACGTAATATCAAAAGAAATAAGTTAGGCATCGTCAAGAAACTCGTGTGAGTACGATTGTTTTAGTATTTTCAACAGTTACCTGAATAAATAGTCATAACACAAATATGTATATTACAATTGCGAGTGTATATAATGTGATGTAGAAAGCTTCAGGTAGTTCCTAATACTGTAACACTACAATATAAATGGCGTTAAGATTAGGCTGAGCAAACGATAGTCTATTTGCTCTTTGAATAGAAATGATTAATAAAGCTAATGAGAGAACTTAAAGGGTCCATTGCTATAAATATACAGGCAATAAACAGAAATTAAAAATATTGACACCTAGTATAATAAAAACAAACTAATTTCCATTAATATCACTAAAAATACTGGGGCTTTGTTGCTCCCTGTTACAAAATATGAAAAAAGCAAAAAAAAACGTGTCCAATATCATTTATTAACCTATCTGGCAAATAAGATACTTATACAAAACAAGCTTATAGCTCGATAATTTCTATTCAAAGACAAATTGTCTATCGTTTGCGCATTATTTAAGGGTACCAGTTTCTTGAAAATAATCTGGCATCACTGATAATATCGCGTAAGTATCGCCGTTTATTCTAATAATCATCTCCTTGAGTCAAAAGTAATTTCTATAAGTTTTTACTATGATCAAATCGTTTAAATGTATGGAAAGTGCACAAGCTTTAATAATCGTCACTTTCATAGATTTAAGCGATTTCGTTCATCGTTAACGTTTTTAGAAATGCCATTTGGCTATGGGAGCTGAAAAGATTTAACATTATTTTAATAAAGAAGAAAGTGATATTATAAAGAATAAAAAGTTTTGTAATAGTAGGCAGTCTGGGCAAAGTCAATATAAAAACAGTTGAAAACTATTTGAATAAGGGTTTTCATAATAAAAAAAGTTTTAACGAAATTTCTTGTCTCGTACGTTTTAACGAAATTTCATGAGAAATGTAAATAATAATCATTCATTTATTCATAATTCAAAAATATTAATCTTTTATCAATTATACAATTTTTTAATAATTTATCTCTAACACAGCCTGAAGCTAAATACATCAATGAAAGAAACATAGCTACAACACTATATTAACAAATTCATTTTATTTACAGACCAAGAAGACTGAACCGCCCCCAAGGTCGCCGGCAAAAAGAAAGTCGAAATTCTAAGATAATCCAATAAACGTATTGGATTTCATTTTTTTACGAACGGCCGGAGTGATTTTACGACGTGGGTACACTTTAATACTTGTGTTGTTGTTCAAAAGGTAATATTATAAGTCATAATTTTTTAATACAATTTTGGTATGGGTCTAACAGCTATATGCAAGCAACAAAAATGGGCAACTGGCATGTTGCTCTTGTAAAAACAAAATTCCAGAAACTATTTCGGGTGTATAATTTGTTAAGGTTTTATAATGATCTGCTTTATAACAAAATTTTCATCAATAACTTAATAATATTTTTTGACAAAAATAGGTCGGAGCTAACGAAAAAAAATCTTAAGATTTTACTTGATAAATTGTATGAAAATGTTCAAAAAACTGTGATTAAAATTGATCGTACATTATTCACTAAAAATATTCGTTCTATAACAAATAATATTTAAGTGTACCCATAGAACAAGAAAGAACGGAAAATCCGTTATTTATATTGTAAAGAAATAAAAGTAACAAGCTATGGAATATGTATAACTGCATGACTTGAGAATACTTGACAACTAAGGATCTTTAGGCGCAGAGCGCACACCGCTGCACGCGTAGCGGAGACCATTAACAGACAACAATTTAAAATAAACCTTACTACTTTGACGACCTAAATAAATAAATATTTCTCAACATTCACAAAACGCCATCTAGTCTCAAGTTAAGCATACTTAGTAGCTTGTGTTATGAGTACTAGACAACCGATATAAATACTTATATATTTCTAAATACATACAGATTATAGATAAATCACACCCAGACACAGAACAAATGATCGTGCTCATCACACAAACATTTGTCCTGGGTGGGAATCGAACCCACGACCTCCGGCTTGGCAGTCAGGGTCACTAACCACTAGACCAACAGGCCCGTCGAACCAACGGCCAATATTATTATAAATTAAGACTAACTTGAGTGTGTTCCATATCGACATTTTTATCAAGGTTTCTATTAAATTGTAGTCTTCACGCTCTCCGCTGCCCCTTCAGTTGTGTGTTCTGTCCTTACACATTCTGTACACGAAAGTACTAAGGTTTAAAATAATATTATACACCCCAATAACGTTCTTAGGGCGAGCACTCATTCGAGACAAGGCAATATCTCAGTCTAGTGCTTCTACAGAATGTATGAAGTTGCGCACACTTGTAATAAAACGTCTTTTCGTCAAAACTGTCTCTCTGTCTTTGTGATACTTACAAGAACTACGCGGCGATAAGTCAAGTAAAAGACTGAAACGTTTTGTCTCTAATAAGCGCTCGCTCTAAGACTCGAATTTGTCGTGAAAAGTGTAATTTTATGATTAAGTTATAAAAAGGGAATCGCATGTCTGTTTTAAAATAATAATTCGCTTTGTGGATGTTGCCTAGCGGCTAATTGTCTTGACTTTTTAGCACCCAATCGAAAGTGACGGTTTAAAATAATTATATTTTATTCTATTGTGAGGTGGATTCATAATTATATGTTATCATGTTTACTCACGTGTGTTTATCGAGATAGCCTGATGACCTACCTACTAACTGCAATCCTTAATCATGAGCTAACGCGGCAGGGTCTCGAGTCTATTGAAAACTAGTCGAAGCTAAGTGCGGCTATTCCGATAAATAAGGGTGAGTAAACAGTTAACATATAACTATTTTCCATTGTTCTAAAACACCACTGACAATTCTAAAATGACAACTGTGCATGCTGTCTATGCTCGCTTTATCTGGTTTTAGACTGTTGTCCAGCCGTGGGGCATTAATAGGCCAATATTATTAAAGTTATGTTACATACACAAAACTGTTGAGTACATAATATTAATTATTGTCACTTTCGCCCAACTATCGAAACGAGTAAAGAATAAGAGAAATATAGGATACTTTTTAATTGAAAAGCAAAATGAAATAGTTATACCGAAAAATACTTGTATTGTATGATATTTAAGTTAAAGATGCATGGACAGACAGATTCCTGATTATGTAAAAGGAGAGGGTAGTCAACAATTTGAAAGGCTAGAAAACAAAGCTTGATTGACTAAAATGTTAACAATATCAGTTCAGATGTACTGCAATAACATTAAAATGCACTTTTATAAAGACGATGAAAAACCTCTTAAATTGTTGACTACCACCGTATAAAACGACCAGAAATTTGATTATTTTACTTCCTTGTGTGCATATAGTTCACGAATATATTTCGTTATAAATATATCCCTGGTACTTTCTAGTACAAGGGCCTGCCAACACCTCTTAAAGTAAGATGAAGTTGTGGAAGTGAGACAGGACAATGCATGCGGTGTCTCTCTTCCACAACTAGAACGGTCCTCAAGAGCTGATGGTAGGCTCTTAAGACATAATGTATGTATATGCAAGCTAGCTATATGCTACTTCGTGTGTTTAGACAAACAATTTGAATGGTTCAAGTACATTTTTTTGTATTAGACTTCTAATAGAGATACATGTTAGCTATAATTTACATTGTAAATATTTACAATAAACATACCTACTTATATGATTTTATTTGTTTTACTTGTTTTTTGCTCCTGATATTAAAGAATCATCAACCAAGCAAGTTTTGACGTTCATTGCATTTATTATGCCTTCTCTATGTAAAGAGGACTTAACCCCACAGTGTGATATTTAAAAGCCTGTATAATAATTATTTTATTAAAAAAGTATGAAACTTTATCTGTAATGTTTTTTTTTTATTAATGGAAATTAGATGTAAATAAGAGTTGGTAAAGGTGTTCAATTAAAAAAGAAATAAATCAGTACTAAAAGTATATTAAATCAAGACTTATTATTACACTAAGATATAAGATAGTTCAAAATCGCCGCCTTTTCTTCTTGTTTTCTCCAGGATACATTTTTAGTATCTTTTGAGCACAATTCTTAGCCTCATCTTCAACTAAAAAATAAAAGGGAAAGTTAGCAAAGACACAGAAGGTAAGTCATAGGTTTATATAGTGAATGTTTATGTGAGTTTTAAAGAAAGCTATAACTTCTTGTAAGTTTAATCCAGTAGTATTCTAGACAAATCTGCATAAAAAACCAGTTACATAATGTTTTGTATACTAGCTATTTTAAAATCAGCTGGACTAATTGTGGTAAGATTTTACTGGAGAGAATAAACCGGTTTAGGAGTATTTGGTCAGACAATCGTTAAAGAACAAGAAGTCTACATAAACTAAGGCTACATGAGTGCCAAATTTTAAATAAAAAAGGCACATTACCCTAATAAAAAAAATGTACTAACATTCATCCTCAGAACTGTCAGGTTTATACTTCTTATGCAAAAGCTGTTTATCGAACCCAATGCCATCATACTGGATATTCATTGCCGACGCCCTAATAGACTTATTTTCCAAAAAAAATATCTCACATACTGGTAGTAGTGGATTGTAAATGCCTCTGAATAGGTCCAAATACTGCTCCCCTTCCGGCAAAACATGTTTGTTTCTATAACTCCTATCTTCAAATTCATGTTTTGGTTTGTTCAAGCCACTTGGACCGGGCAACGGATCTATAAACTCTTCTTGAGTGTCCACCTCTTTTGGACTAACTTCTTTTTTGTCGACATAATTACTAAGTGGCTCTGAACTTGAGATGGAAGAAGTATCTAAATCTTGACTAGGTATATTAATGTTTATTATAAATCCATCCATATTAGCTTCTTCTTCAGTTATAAATTCAAAATCTGAGGAATTGTAATCATCAGGTTGAGAAACATTTTCTGAACTTATGGAAAATTGGTTTTGACTGTTCATTTGAATTTTCGCCTCATCAGTGGAGGAAACTATTGAAATAACATCTACATTTTCAAGGGTTTGAACTTTAGAATCATTCAAATCTTCAATTTCACCAAAAACTTCCTCTATTTCATCAACTTTTGGATTAGTATCACCGCCATCTTGTCCCAAAAAATCTTGAAACTCATTCAAATCTATTATTTCATGGCCACAATTAACTCCTACTGACTTATCAAGAAATTCCTCGTATGCACTTTCGAAATCCTTAAGTGTTTTTCGAGGTTCATCATTTATAGCGGCTGTGGGTATATCTGACTTAGTATGTTCAGGGTCTATGCATGTTGAACTATCATTAACTTGGACAAAGTCAGATATTTTGATAATATTAATATCTTCATCGCACGTTCTATAATTTACAGAAGTATCATTACTATTGTTATTGTTTAAAATTGCTTCATTAATCGACAAATTATTTAAATCATCAATAGTTTCACGCTTATCGGCGTTATTACAATTATTTTCCGCAGTAGTAACATTTGCCTGCGTTATTTCTGTGTTTAAATTTTTATCCGAATGCAATACTTCGGTAATAGAAAAATCCTTGTGATTCATATCGTCAAGTTCATTTAAATTAACATTACTTTGTAAAGGTTGCGCAACGGATACTTCAGTCGATTTATCTTCAATTTGAACTAAATGTTTTTGTCCCGTTTGTAATAACTGTCTCAAGAAGTCCATTACAAGCTGAAATAGAAAAACCAATTGTTATGCTACACATATTATTTCAGTCAGATCCCGTGATCAGAAGGCTGGACTGTATTTCGCGCAAAGAATTGGCATTGCCATTCAGCGTGGTAATGCGGCCAGTCTCCTGGGCACGTTTCCCGCCATTGACGGAGATGAGGATATTTTTTTCGACGCTTTGTAAATATGTAAATTTTTTAGTTACATAAGTTTAGTTATAAATGTAGATATTTCTTGTTTTAGTACATATTGTTTCTGTTAAATAAATGTAATAGTATATTTCAGTCACAAGTTGCTGAATTAACATTTTTTTTATCAGTCGGTCAAAAAGTAAATAGTGCCTATTCGTAAATAACTATCGAAACAGATATGTAGATTATATTAGATACTTACCAGTATAGGTACTTACAATAGATAAGTGCATAAAACATTTAAAAGTAACCTTTATTTCTTATACCAACTAAATTAATAGGAGTAATAAATGAAAAAATAACAGGAGAACCATGCACGCATAAAAGTAACGTATTTACGTGGACAGAATGATTAGTAGTTATTGATAAGTTAACGCATAATAATCAAATATACTTACTGAAATTAATTCACTATATTCAGTTTCTTAATTTGTGAGTTATTTATATGTGTCAACAAAATAGTTTATTGAAAACACAACCTTCAAAACATTTGGATGGGCGTGAATTAACTTAACGAAACGTCAGGGCAAAGGTGTAAACGTATACAGCCAACAATAAAAAAGAGACTAGTTAAGAAATGCTTTATTTATACCAAATGCATTGTTACATGTTGATAATATGTTAAAAAGTTTGAATATTGAGCCAACGATGGCAGTGGACAATATCTTTTACCGAAAGTTACATGATACTAGTAAATACCCATAGTGTGTATACTGTCATATATTTTCATCAAATAAAACAAAAGATCTTTTATTAATTCTTACATTAGAATTTAAAACCTATAAATTAAATTAAACTTTAATTGGTCACTTTTTGCCAGACTTTTTAATGCCACCTGATGCTAAAGGACCTTTTTGTGAAGCCTTGGCTTTCGCCTCCTGGAAAAAGTGAAATAAAAAATTTAAACAAATAAACCTAAAAACTTTCACTGTATTTTACTACTTGTCTATGATGAATACTAACAATACGAAATCAAGAATTAGGTTTTCATATTTCTAAAAAAAACAATATTTTTACATAGTCATACAAGCTATATTTTACAAGGTATAATGATATATTACAAATAGTAAATATTATTTCATTAACCTGAAAGTTGTAATGAAAATATTTTTATTTGTATTTCTAAATTGTTGTTGTTGTTGAATTATGTGTGAAAATATGAAATATATGTACCTGTAGTGCCTTTTGTTGTTCCTTTAACTTTTGTTTGTGGGCTAGGTCATCTTCGTCAAGGTCCTTTGATTCTTTCTTAGGAGCCTTTAGCGGCTTCTTTTTACCACCTTCACGGCCAGACATCTGTAAAATTCAATCAATATTAAATAGTAAAAAAATATAAAAGTATGATTGTGTTTTGTAGCAGTTGAAGCTGTGTCAACATTAAGTAAAAATTTTACCTTTTTGTTAATGAAATGAAATTGGATTGTATTTTTTTTAATACATTAGAAAACCATTTATCCAAATGCCAATAACCCAAATTGGTCCAAAGCATAATATAAAAAATAAACAAAGAATGTAGTTTTTGTTTTGTTATTACAAACTGGGAATTGCTTAAGTCCAGATATATTACATTAAAATAATCGTTGAAACCTAGAGGCAAGACTATTCTATGTATATTATAGTCATAATACTAATATTATTGACACAGCTTGCTGAAAAATGTTATGAGAACTTTATTTGGATAAAGATTTACACAAAAAAATGTATGAAATCCACAGGGGTGAATGCTTTAAACTGTATAAGCATCACAGTACCCAAATTCAATTATAATATTGCACTTGCTTTAAACAATTGGATAAAACTTATGGTCCAATGCTCTGAAAAGTGCTTGAATCTACTAATCTATACATATATATAAAATTAAGAGTGTTTGCAATATGGAAATAACCATTTTTGTAACTACATGCATATAAATATACTAGCTGTCCCTGCAAACTTCGTTTCGCTGACAAACATAATATGAAAACTATCATTTTATTTATGACGAATAATCAAAATATCTTACAGAACCCTATTTTTTTCCAAAAATAAAATATACTCTATGTTACTCGTGGATAATGTAGCTTTTGAAAGGTGAAAGATTTTTTAAAATCGGTCCAGTAGTTTTTGAGCCTATTCATTACTACCAAACAAAGTTTTCCTCTTTATAATATTAGTGTAGATATGGCACATACACCAAAGTATTTTTTGTCAGTTTATTTGCTTGTCCCGCTAATCTTTTCAATGGCAGGATCCATTCAGACGGGACTTTTTTTGGAAGGTAGCTGATGTATTAAGAAGTTACTTAAGCTACTTTCATTATAGAAAATAAAGTAACTTTTTTATTAAATTCCACTCGGATGAAGTAACGGGAACAGCTAGTATTGTAAATGTAAAAGTTTTTAAGTATAGATGGACATATATTTGTTACTCTTTCATGCTTAAACGGCAGGAACAAAGTAATTTTGATATCAAATATGACTGAAAGACAAAGCTGGCTAATCTTTGTGTTATATCCCATTTGTGTCACATATTATGAATATTTGTTATTATTAATACCTACTCATGATAGAATATATTATGGAAATTGTTGCAGTTTTAAGTGGCCTATCATTGACTACTTTCACATGCTACATCTAATGTTAATTTGGTGTGTAACAAGGATTTTGACAATCATAAAACACAGATTTAACAAACACAGAAATTGTTTTTGAATGTTGAACATTTAGTTAATCCAGCATGGATAACTTTTACATTATTATAGAAACGAAATAAGGTGTTCTAAACATGATATGGCCAACAAAAATACAGTTACTTGTGTTTGATCTTAGCAGTGTGTGTCAAGACAGAATTGAAACATATTTAACCACCAAAAAACAAGTACACTAACTTTTTAATACAAGAAGATAAAAAGTAAAACTTATTTTTTAATAGATATGACGCAGATTCTTTATTATTAGGCTTTTTTTGATAACCTCAACATAGTTCTGTCTGAAACTTAATTATGTTAAAAGTTATTGAATATTATATACAAAGTTGGTATCAAACTAAAAGTAATAATTATATACGTACCTTTGATTATGATATGGGAGTTGGAAATGGAGATTAGCAATGCGTTTTGTAAAATACACGCTACACCCAACTTTTTCTACCAAATATTTGACGTTTTGTTTGACAAGTCGGCATATTTTTGAGACGTAGATGTTGCCAGATGATTATCACGTTGTCCGTAAAATGGAATCGATCCATAGAACCGATCAATATATAATAAATCATTAGGAATAAATTACAAATAAAAACAAAGTATTTCGTTCCCTAATTAAATTTTCTAAACCAAGATAAATTTTATAAATAAAACTAAAATATAATTAACACTATTTATTTATTCAAAATAGAGAAACTTACATTTACATTAAAGCTAAAACTTAGATGTTTATAAACTTACATATAAAATAAAATTAGTGTAAATCATTCTTCTTGTACAAATGATTTAGAGAAATAGCATCTGGGGTATAATCTGGGGTCAGGGCGGACTATTCTCGAACATAATAGTTATTACCAACTAACACTTCTGGGTCGCGTACGGTTGTATCGATCTAACAACGTTTTACGGGGAAGAAAAGTGGGCTCAGTGTCAACTGAAAAAGAAGAAATAAATTAAAACTATTTGTAGCCTCACAAAACACAATGACTTATGGCTATCTTATACATACACCTAATTAAGGTATTGATATGCTTATTGCGGTTCAATCCGGTTCGATTTATTCTTCGTTTGTCCTGAAGTTATGTCCCACATTCCAAAAAAATCTTAGTTTGTCCCACATCACTATTAAAGTTGTGCTTCGTCCCAAATTACAAGTATTTTAAAAGTACAGTCAACAAAAAACTGTTTATTTAACAATTTTTCAACAATAAAACAATTCTAATTATAAATCATCTTTATTATCTGGCATCACAATCAAAATCACAGAAATAGTCTAATAATCATCTTAATACTGTGCTAGGTGATAAAATTATTAACTGAAAAAATTACCAACCAACAATTAAATGAAGGGTGACCAACCAACAATGAAAACAAAAGGTTTAAAAGTCGATCATTGCGTAATAAAAAAGGCCTAGACCTAGACCTTTTTACCTGCTTTTCTCAACAGGTCCAGGAACGTCAACCATATACAGGGTGGCGCTACCACCCCGACATTAATTTAACACACGTATACATTACCATATTATTATTCAATAAATCAATTTTAAATTAATTAAATGTTAATATTTACGGAGTTATGAATTTTTCAAAAATAATGCAATTTAGAGCAACCTGTACGTAAAGAACCATCGCGAAGCGGTCACTTGCCGGGGTCACGAATGTCAACAAAACATTAATGAATTTTAAAGCGAGTCAGCAATACTGTCAGGCTGAAACAAATGCGTGTGCCCGAGCGGCGCAGGCGACGCGCGCGTCCTCTCTCTCTCTCTCACGCCGGCTCTATCCAACCACCATCCTACACTCAGCTGCTCAGTGCCAGCTGGGCCCCTGGCCTTGACACACTTTTTGTCACTCGTGCGCATAAATCCTTTAATGTTTTGGTGATTGTTTCCGAGAAAGGGACTCATACCTATTTGTTGTTGTCTTTATTTATTCTAGTGTAATCACCGTAATCAGATACTGTGATCAATACGCTTTCGATTGTTTTAGTTACTGGATTGTGATCTCAACTCTTGTGAATAGTGTAAACCAGTGATGACAAATACTAATTCTAACTACCTACAACTCGACGCACTATTGTAGGTGCTCTTCAGCGTATCCATGAAAACTTAGACTGACCGCCTACATGGCAAAACCGAATGAAACAATGAAAACCTACAATTGTGTGAAAATGTTCTACAACGTTTCGAAAATCAAGCGGATATTAAAGCGGGAAAAGTCTTTGTGTGCGCAAATAAATACATTTTAAAATAAATGCAGTTAAAAGTTAATTTAGTGATTAATGGATTAATAGTACCAAATAAAAGTGCGTGTTATGATGTTTAACTAAGCACCTCCGCTGTAGGTACGATCTGTGTTTGTGATATTGTGCCGCCAAAATCGGACCGAACATGAGACATTTTAGGCCTACATGTCGCGACGCGTTGCTGCCAGCTGGCGCGCAAAGCTACCTACCTACCTATGCGTGTGACGTTGCCGCACCGAGTAAACGTAAGCCCGCTAGTCGTAGTTAAGTTATTTGATGAATGACTTTCGCACAGAGTGATCACAATTTGAGATAGATTTTTATTATTTAGTTTGTTTGAAAATAAAAGTCTTTCAGTTTACGTAATATCAAAACGTATCATGACTTAAATGATTCATGGTTACTATACATTGTAAAATATAGCTTGATACCTGTGACATTAGCGAGTCCGTTTTAAAGATAGCTATATAAGATTTTTTCAAAAGTTCAAATTTTTAAACATGAATACGACGTTTGTGTATAAAAATAGAACGCATTTTTTTAAAACAATCATGTCATTATAAAGATACGATATTATTATGACTTTATTTATTTTAAAGTTTCGGTTAATTCTTTATTCATTCTTTATTTCAATGTCGTAACGACGTATTTTTTTATGAAACTCATTACGACATAGATATCGATAAAATACAAAAGACGCCCCCATCCCAGTCCCCCCCATGTAATGTCATTCTGACAAACGTCACAGGTATCAAGCTATATTTTACAAGGTATAGTCCTAAACGTGTGTTAAATTAATGTCGGGGTGGTAGCGCCACGCTAAATATAAAAAAATATGGTCCGTAGAAAGAATACAAAAATAGGACGAAGCAGGAATAATATAATTAAAATTTAAAATGGGACGAAAGAAGCATATTGTTTGGGACAACCCAGGATTTTTTTATGTGGGACAAAACTTAGTGGGCCAAACGAAGAATAAATGTGCGGTTCATGTAGAAATTGAATAATAAAGAGGACCTTATCATTCGTTACCTATCGGGTTTATAAAATACTTAATTTGATAACTTTCTCAACTAAATATACCAACAAATAGACGTGGCCTGGGTAATAAAAAAGGTTTTAAAAATATAAATAAATTTAAAAGACTTACCAAAAAATATTAAAAATATAGTGAAATAAAATACAAAAATAAACAATGAAAATAAAAACTTCATTTTGTTAACACGTCCGTACAAGATGTCTGATTGTAATTAATGCGCAAGTAACAGGAAATAACTGTTCTTGTTCTACTAAAACCTGTTCAAAAAATTAAATGTCAAAGGCATTTGTGTTACTTCCTATTAAGCTTGGTATATACTATGTTTGTGCACAATCTGTGCTCCGCGCATTAAAAATACAAAGGTGGGAAGAAAAAAAAAGCATTACAATAGAGTAATGTTTTTTTTTTTTTCTAAAAAGTTGGTACTACTTACCTACTGGCTATTTCATTATTTTAGGAGCTATTTTTCTTTTGTTTTTCTTTATCAAATATTGCTGCTAGCAAATAAACACACAATTTTTGTCCTTTTAACGGCTCAGCGTTGGTTTTAACTGCTTGTGTGTATGATGAATTGCAACGCGTTGTCACGCAACGACCAAACGCGGGAGACGCGTGTAGTCTGTGCTAATTGGGATTTGCCAAAAAAATCTGTCATTTCTTTTATGAAAAAAAAGAATGACATTTTATTTAAAATACTAATTAGCCCCTTTTGATAGAATTAAAATAAAAAACATATTAGCTACACATATTTTTTTTTTGGCTTAATGGAAAAATGATGCCGATACAGAGAGTTAAAATCTCGTGTGACTTCACGTCTCAGTACACTTTTAAGTAACAAGTGTCGTTACTATACCTTGTAAAATATATCTTGATACCTGTGACGTTTGTCAGAATGACATTACATGGGGGGGGTACTGGGATGGGGGCGTCTTTTGTATTTTATTGATATCTATGTAGTAATGAGTTTCATAAAAAAATACGTCGTTACGACATTGAAATACTTAAAGAATGAAGAAAGAATTAAAGATGGAAGTTTAAGTTTTAACTCCCCACTATCGACTTATTTTGCCATTCTTTATTATTATGTTATAATTTTCATACTATAATTTTATCGATATTCGACTATCAGTCAGTTACACGTCCCTATAGCTCTTCAAAATGCGTTTATAGAGTAAGCTAGCAAACAAAAAATATTTAAGAAAAATTAGAAATTATTTAAATTACTCTTGTTTTTAGTCGTATCTTTATAATAACAGGATTATTAAAAAAAAATGCGTTCTATTTTTATACACAAACGTCGTATTCATGTTTAAAAATTTAAACTTTTGAAAAAAATCTTATACAGCAAAGCTATCTTTAAAACGGACTTGCTAATGTCACAGGTATCAAGCTATATTTTACTAGGTATAGGCACAGGATTCACCATCTTTGATGCGTTATATCTTCGTATTTTTTATTTATTTGATAGAAGAAAAAATACGTATCCAATGTTTATAGGAAATTTACCTGACAGAATAATACGATATTATGAAATAAAAACCCAACTATAGCGTCCTGCACAGTTTGTGCACAAAGTGCTTAAGTGAATACACGACCTTAGAATATTAGAATTATTTTTTATAAAAATATATCTGCGGAAAACACTTGCGGTTAGACCAGTTTATTTTGAATGGAATATGTAAACTAGACAAAATAAAAATTATGAATCATATCAATAGGCCTGTTGGTCTAGTGGTTGGCTGCTATACCCTAGGTCGTGGGTTCGATTCCCACAAATAACAAATGTTTGTGTCATCAGCACGATCATTTGTTCTGTGTCTGGGTATAATTTATCTATAGTATGTATGTATTTAGAAATATGTAAGTATGATTATCGGTTGTCTAGGACTCATAATACAAGCTACTTAGGCGTTGTGTGACTGTTGAGAAATATTTATTATTTATTTATTTTATTGTAAAGGTAAAACTACGCTCGTTAAGATGCTTCATTAGATGGGAGGCTGTAGTACGCGCTAGTCAGTAGTCACCTCTCTCTGTATGTGAGCGGGGAGACGCGGGAGGGCGTCAAATGAAAAGATAAATTTTGATGCAATGCGGTAGCTGTAGCTGATACTAAACTGACTCTTAAGTTATTTATTTATTGCCCATTGCGTAAAAAGAGGTTAATATTTTGCAGTTATAACCAAACCACCACTCAATCTATAAATAATTATAGCTGTATAATCATTTTATTTTCCAAGGAAAAATTACATACAAAAAAATACCTAATTCAATATTATTTTTGGTGATTCCGTCATATGTTTTGACAAATACTCGAATATTTTTTTTTCCTTATTTGCATTTTTGCTTACTTGGCCTTGCGGTTATATGTATGGATTTGTATGCACGAGGTGCAAGTTCGATCCCCAGCGCAGGCAACTACCAATGTGACCTTTTCAAAGTTATATGTACCTTCTTAATCATTCTAAGACACTACTGACAAACGGTGAATGAAAACATCGTGAGGAAACCTGGATTCCAAATATTGGAATCTGAAATCGCCAATCCTAGCATGATGCTCAAACCTTCCCTATATGGGAAATGGCCTGTGCCCAGCAGTGGGACGTATATAGGCTGGTTTATTATTTATTTTTTTATTTTATATTTGCATTTTTGCTTATTTTTAGGGTTTCGTAGCCGAAGGGTAAAACGGGACTATATTACTAGGATTCCGCTGTCTGTCCTCCGTGACTAGAACCATGACAGATACGCTATAAAGACGCTCCCTCACCGGAAGCAATCGCGTGTAATGTAACATAATATGGTTTGATTTTGAGCATTACATTACAACACTACCTCCCTGATCGAAAAGCGTTCGCGTGTAATGCAGCATTATAGGCCAGACGCGGGCTCAATCCTCGCGTAGGACAAGAATTTGTGCGTGCCATAAATGCTTGTTCTGAGTCTGGGTGTCTCTGTGCATGTGAATTTTATTGAATGTCTTTGAAATCACATGTGATACAAGGATTAAATTCCTTAGTGTGGGGGTGTTTTTTTTTTAAACAAGAAACAATAATATAACCTTATTCTTATTTATCTAAGTATCAAAATGTATTGATTATAAAACGGATTAAAAACCTCGTTATCGAACTTCATTTGACGTATTGGTAATCACAAGCTGTCAAACTTTGATAAAGTCTTTGAGGCATAGCTGTCAGATAGAAAATGGCGGGACCGTTGAAAAAGTTGAGAATTGAAAGTGTGATTTCGTGTATTAGGTAGTAGGTATAGTGCATAAGCCGTATAAGGGTGGTATTACACTTATCAAATATCTTAGTCCAATTTACATTTGTTCAAATAAATTGGACGAATTCATCAAATGTTACGGCTACACCCACATTTGATTAAATATTTAAAAAATGGCGGCAAACAAGATATCATGGACGATTTCAATAAAAATGAGTCGTTTATACGCAAAAAAACGTTTATATGAATGTATATCCTCGACTTGTAATTCTTTAAACAAATTGTATTTTATTCTTTATCTTGAATACCATTTCCTCTTAGCCTTTGGATCCATGGCTTCACCCCAATCCTTTTCTGTCTTGATTTTTTCTTTAAAAAAAATAACATTAGAATAATAGCACTACTTAAAGACGCAATAGCAGAACATAAAGATGCTCCAGGTTTCTCCATTTTCCTAAAACTACACAAAATTTTGGACACAGATATTGGACAAGTGTAATGAGCGTCTTTCAAAGAAAATTGATCAAATATTGAACAACATAATTGAACATAATTGGACAAAGATTTTTGATATGTGTAATACCACTCTATACCTTGTAAAATATAGCTTGATACCTGTGACATTACCGAACGTTTTATGAAGACAGCTACAACCCAAATTTTATTTTTAAAAGTTCAAATTTTTTAACATAAAAACGACGTTTGTGTATAAAAATAAAACGCATTTTTAAAAACAATCATGTAATTATAAAGATACCAGTAAAAATATGAGTAATTTAAATAATATTTAATATTTCTTAAATAATTTTTGGTTCTTAGCTTACTTTATAAATGCACTTTGAAGAGCTCTAGGGACGTGCAAGTGACTGACAGATGATTATCGATAAAATAATACTATGAAAATTTCACTAGTATAAAATGTAGCTATTTAGTTTGGCAATAATGGTTTCGCGTGCTGGAAACAAGCGGGCGTCATCGTTTTTGAGTCAGTACGAGTGCTGACGCGATGCAGACGCCTTGTATACGCTACCATTGTTTTGTTGATATTTGTGTTACTTTGTGTTACTATGGTGTTATTTGTGTTACTTTGTTTGGTGATACCTTATTTTTGTTTGCCAAAATGCCGAAAAGACAAAAAAAGACTGTTTTGAATAGTGAGTGTCGCGAATTTGTGATCCGTTTGCGCGATTATTTTGAATTATTTTTGTTTTATTTCATTTAAGTCAACTACAAATACATTTATTTTTAATTTACATCTTTACAATGACAATGACTACAATGTCACTTTTAATAAAACTCATGACGTCACAGACATCGATAAGCTACGAAACACGCCTCCATCCCTAGTAATGTCATTCCGACAAACGTCACAGGTATCAAGCTATATTTTACAAGGTATACTAATCAAAAGAAAATAAGGGCCACTTCAATATTTTGCAGTTTGACCCGATTTAAACATTTTAAAGCAAACTTAAGCGGCTAATTCTTTTTTGTGGTGTTCCTTGAAGTGTTAACAAACATTAATACGAGTATACCACATGCATATTTTTTTAAATGGGTAGAATTTGTTATTTTTTTCTTAACCACTTGAATTTGCCCTATTTTAAGACCAACGTTAGAGTCATTCCAACAGTAGATTTCTACACGATCGGTTTAACTTTGCTAAGTGAAAGTGTAAATTAACATTTTGAGAGAACAATGCCCAGGGTTCGAAGACATATAGACCTGGAAACCACAACTAGAGCCGTAACATTGATTCAGGAGGGCCATCCGCAGCGTTACGTTGCTCTACAGCTGGGTTTTTCACGGCGAGCGGTCCAAAATGCTTGGAATCGTTTTCCAGAGATTGGGAGTGTCACCAGGAGACGAGGATCAGGCATAATTCGAGCAACCACATCACAGGAAGATCGCTATATACGCCTGACTGCGCGCAGAGAGTGATTCGTAACCGCTCGCTCCTTACAAAACCGCTTGCGGCAGGCGACGGGTACCCGCGTAAGTGATCAGACGATTAGGAACCGCCTGCACGAAGATCAACAATTCTCTAGGAGACGTGTAGTACGAATTCCATTGACAAGAGCTCATTGTGCAAACCGATTATCATTCGCAAGGCAGTACCAGAACTGGGGTACGAGTAACTGGAGTACGATATTGTTCACAGATGAGAGCAAAGTGAATTTTTTAAGTGATGATCGTCGCATTAGAGTTTGGAGACAAGACAGTGAGCGATTTTCGGATGCTTCTTTCCATGAAAGTGACAGATTTTGGGGTCCCAATGTAATGGTGTGGGGAGGAATTTCACTGACTGGTAAGACTGAGCTCGTTATCCTCAACGAAGGCACGGTGACGGCTCAGCGATACATTGAGCAGGTCATTAGACCCCATGTGGTGCCATTTGCACAAAGAATTGGTGCGGGATTTAAATTAATGCACGACAATGCCCGCGCTCATACAGCTAGAGTCACCAGAGAAGTTCTAGACCAAGCTGGTATAGAGGTATTGCCGTGGCCTGCCAACAGTCCAGACCTTAATCCAATTGAACACATGTGGGACTTGTTAAAAAGAAACGTTCGAAACAGTAATCAACCTGTCCACAACCAAACACAACTCATAAATGTGCTTAAAACAAGTTGGGAACAAATTCCACAAGAAACAGTGGTACACCTGGTAGAGAGAATGCCTTCCAGACTTCAAGAATGTGTCCAAAAGAGGGGAGGCCATACGCAATACTGATGAAAATAAAAAACAACACAATAATTAAATATTTTTTTTTAGAAACTCCTTTTTTGCCGTACGAAATTTTTAGAATTAATTCATGATTTCATAAAAATCCAATAATTAACTGTTCTTTTCATTAAAGCCATTAATTTTATGTTATTTACATTAATAGACGATCAATTAATTAGATTCAATCATTTTTCAACCCCAAAACCTCATAACTTTTTTAGAATACTAAAAATACATGGTGGCCCTTATTTTGTTTTGACGAGTATATAAGCTAGTATCTTGATCGTATTAGATCAAGGCGAAGATTAGGGAGTATGGAGTTGTAGAGTTTGTTGCACCGTTTGGTCTCCCCGGCAATAGTATTAGCAGACATCGACGGGTGGACTCTTGAGAATCATAATATTATTATGTGACGAAGTAATAATTATAGTAAATGATAATTAAACATGACCTCGCGTTTCATTTATACCACCAACACCCACTGATGTTGGTTTATCACCTTTTTTCCAGTATTGCAATCAGACACTCCAATTTTATTTATTTGTATCTATAGATTTTAGTTGTTCCGGGCCGGAGCCGGCGCTGTCGTCCGGTGCGCGTTATTCCACGGGAGTAACTCCTTCTTTGGGCACTAGATGACGCCCGCCCTCATCGACCAACGACCGCCTGGCTCACTTCATAGTTTCGCCGCCAGACACTAGATGGCGTTGATAGTAGTTGAGCCAACAAAGTAGGTAGTCTACTATGACTAACGTGACCATTTCTTCTTTGACTCAAAACAGGACATTGGTTTATTAGGTTAAATAACAGGTAACCAATAAAAAACCAACTTCAAATAGGAGGAAGTTTCTCCATTCGACCGTATAAGCTTTTTTCTTTTCGCTACGGATAATTTCGTCGTTTATGAACGGATTTTGATAATTCTTTTTTTATTGGAAAGTAGACTTATCCAAAGTGGTCTCATGATAAGGAAATCAGGGCCTGATGATGGAAGACTAGGTAAATCTTTACGAGAAGAACTTTAAAATTTCGCGGGGTTCCTGAAAACAGGACAATTTCGTGTCCCACAGTTCATTTCGGGGACACCGGGACTCGTAATTGTAATAAAAAAAATTAAGTAAAAAAACTTTTTAGGAAAAAGCTTTTATTTAAACGCTCTGAAAAGAAGAAAATAAAATATTCCTTTTGGATTATACTAACAACTCCTCATTATACACAATTTATATATAATAATAAAAGCTTGTCGCTCGATTTACCACAAATTATTATGATATAAAGGAATGTTGATAGGTATGTAAACCTCGCGACAAGCTTTTATTATTATACTTATATAAATTGTGTATAATGAGGAGTTGTTAGTATAATCCAAAAGGAATATTTTATTTTCTTCTTTTTAGAGCGTTTAAATAAAAGCTTTTTCTTAAAAAGTTTTTTTACTTATTTTTTTTTAATTTTTAATTTTTAGTTATCGACCGTCTTGCATATTCCACCATATTGGATTTAGAATAACGACACATTCTTTTTTCAAGTTATTATTACTCTCAAAATGCCCTCTCATTTGATACCCATATTGTAGAAGTAGACTAAAGGTAAAACTATTCCGCCATCCTGCATGGTCCGCCATATTGGATTCAGAATGACGTCATATTCTTTTTCTAGTCACTCTTAACAAGCCCTTTCATTTGATACCCATATTGTAGAAGTAGACTAAAGGTAAAACTATTCCGCCATCCTGCATGGTCCGCCATATTGGATTCAGAATGACGTCATATTCTTTTTCTAGTCACTCTTAACAAGCCCTTTCATTTGATACCCATATTGTAGAAGTAGACTAAAGGTAACTATTCCGCCATCCTGCATGGTCCGCCATATTGGATTCAGAATGATGTCATATTCTTTTTCTAGTCACTCTTAACAAGCCCTTTCATTTGATACCCATATTGTATAAGTGGATTAAATATAACTGTTCTGACATCTTGTATGATCCGCCATATTGAATTTAGAATGACGTCACATATCTTATCATATATTGTCATCCAAACAAAATGCGTCCACAAAATTTCAGCACAAACGGTTGAATATATCTACTTCAAAATTGAGTTCAAAGATTTCACCCGAACACACAAATATCCATACATTGCAAGTTAAATAAAAGCTTTTAATAAAAAGGGACAGTCCCGTTCAAAAGGTGAAGTGCTGGTCACGTTAACTATGACTGTTCAAAGTTCGCAAGTTTTCCTTATCTGAGGCTTTTTGCTAACAATAAACAAAGTATTTTTATTTATGTTGCAATTGCAAACGTGCGAGGTTCATTTTGCATCTGTTATTGTAAATCTAGCAAGCGTCAGCGATCAACGTGATACATAATTGTTGAAAATACAAAATGAATAAATTATTTGTAATATTCGTTTTAGTGGTGACTTGTTATTTTTTATTTGATAATTTCGGTAAGTGATCTTAGTATGTTTATAAATTAAACTAGAATGTCTGTTAGTAATATTAAAATAACTGTTCTTTACTACGTGCATATTATTATAAATAGATATGTGGTACATACAACATACTTACACCACATTTTTTAAATTTTTGTCTGTCTTTTTGTTCCTGCTAATCTCTGAATTTTGTAGACTGATTTTGACGGGACTCTTTTTAGCAGGTACCTGATGTATCAAGGAATAACTTAGGCTTTTTTAACCAGTGATTAATAAACTAACGTTACTATTTACTCAGTATCCAAAAGGCATTAAATTATTGCTTTTTGTAATGAAATATAAAAAAGCAATATTATATTATATTACATTTATACATATAAATCTTCCTCTAGAATCACTATCTATTAAAACGCTTCAAAATCCGTTGTGTAGTTTTAAAGATTTTTTTAAGCAGACAGACAGACAGCGACTTTGTTTCATACTATATAGACTATGTAGATAGAAAGCTTCAATATGTCTGTATGATTAAAATTATTGTTATATTATGTAGTTAATGATCTAAGTACAGGCGTAGTATATAATATTGAATTGTTATATTTTTATTTACAGTGATAGCTAGTCATATGCTGGGAGCCAAGAAATTAAAGAAATTGTACAACCAAACCAACACTGCAGTTCCGAAACAAAATTGATAAGAAAGAAGAAATATAGCGACGTATCAAGAAAACTAAAATGAGAAAACCAACGCGACTTGTACACATATTTTAGACTAGCTACCCCTGCAAACTTCGTTTCGCTTTTTGGATATTTGGATTTTTATGACGAAAAATCCAAATATCTTACGGAACCCTATTTTTTTCCAAAATAAAATATAGTCTATGTTACTCGTGGATAATGTAGCTTTCGAATGGTGAAAGAATTTTTAAAATCAGTCCAATAGTTTTTGAGCCTATTCATTACAAACAAACAAAGTTTTCCTCTTTATAATATTAGTATAGATTACAAACGGGACTTAACCGCGATATAATTGATGATTAAACAAACTTACCTGTACGTGAAGTTCTATCATAATTCTATGTCAAGGTTCTATCATAATTTGCCTATCCTTGCCTATTCATGGATTGTCAAGGAATGACGTTTGGAAAATAGTTTTAATTTCTTTTTTTTTTAAATAGGGCTCTCAAATATCTGTGCTGGCTGCAAGACAGTATGGTGTTACTACTTACATGTGTATTATTTAGGACGAAGCCATAGTTCGATTATATCGCGGTTAAGTCCCGTTTATCGTGTAAAATATGAGAAAATCAGTGTTATAATAATGTCAAATAAATATACATAAAAATAAAATTGGAGTATGTGTTTGTAATTCAAATAAACGTTTTTACTACATGAATATCTCTGTTCTTTTACTCTCATAGCCCGACGCGGCGACGGGACGGCAATCCGACACGACCGGAGTGAGAACAGGCGCAGAACCCACATTTTTACGTACCTACCTTCCGAAACACGAAAGCTGTGATATTTATTTCTAAAACACACACAACATTCGAAAAGTCGGTGCGCGCCTGGGGATCGAATTCGATACCTATAGTCTTGTCACTAGGTCATCACAGCTTTGGTTCGGTTGGACTTAGATATATTCATGATACATCCATCTCTAAAGAAATAAAAGAATATTGTAGCTCATCGCCCCCACCCCCATCATTCAACACGAGTATCGCATTATACATTATTATTTACTAGCTTTTTCCCGCGTCTTTTCCCGCATGGATGTCGTTTATTGCAGCATAAAATTAACGTTCTTTCACGTAGTCGGGTAAAGAGTAACCTATACCTAGATACTAACACAGGATGTCAGCTAACTCCGTACCAAATTTCATTAAAAATAATCCACCCGTTTGAACATGACAGAGTCACAAACATCTAAACATCTATCCATACTTAAAAACTTTCGTGTATAAAATATTAGTAGGATACATAGCTAATATTAGCATTTATAATACAGAATCAGGTTTCCCTGTCTACATATCATATCTTCAATAAATACCTAAGCTCATCACATTTCATTTACATATTGCAAATAGTTCATCTAAGTAAAGACGTGTTACATTATGAGTCCATTCTACAAATTACTCGTAATTGCTGTGGTTTGCAGTTTATTAATAGATAATAATGGTAAGTTCATCTACAATTTTTTTATTTAGCCTTGAATGTCCCACTGCTGGGCAAAGACCTACCCCAAATTCTTTTAGTTGTAGTTCTGTAATTTTAAAGGGTTGAAAATAGATATATCGATTTTTTTAATACAACGACTCCTGCTCTAAGGAATTAAATCCTTGTATCGCGGGGGGTTTTACAGACATTTAATTCACATGCACAGAGACACCCAGACTCTGAACAAGCATTCGTGGGTCGGCTCTGTTAAACTATTGTTTATATTTACGCGCAGTCTAATAAACCATAAATCAGGGATGTCGAATTAATGACACGCGTGTCACATTTATTTTAGGCACGTCAGTGACCACTAAATTCATTAAACATTGAGAAAAATGTGTAAAGTAGCATCTCTGTGCCCTAAACACGAGGTTTTTCAGATACAAGGGCGATGACCTTATTAAATATTTCTTTAAAAAAATGTCACAATGGCACAATGGTTCGTGATCCCTTCTACAGACTATAGTTATGTACGAGTCGAATAAAAAAACTATTGTTTACACCATTATGGGCTATGGCTGGCCTGTTGGTCTAGTGGTTAGTGGCCCTGACTGCTGTACCAGAGGTCGTGAGTTCGATTCCCACACAGGACAAATGTTTGTGTGATGAGGACGGCCATTTGTTCTGTGTCTGAGTGCAATTATATTTCTGTATTTAGAAGTATATAAGTATATTTATCAGTTGTCACTTTAAAAGTTTACATTTCAAATTATTATTATAATTTGAAATGAAAACTTTTAAAGCAAATGCTTCTTCGTTGCTGCGATTCAAAATAACATATTATATTAACTAACACGAGGTGTTAGCATACATGTATGTTAATGCGCAATAACGATATCAACAGGTTTGTGTTGATGTATGGATATTTTTCCTGCTTCCTGTCATGTGAAGTCATGCAAAACTGATTTATTAATAACAATTTATTATTATATACTTATTTTCCGATAAACATATTATAGATTGAAATTATGCGCATTATAACTTATAAAGCGAGCCGTCGCAGCACGGGTGAAATAATAATAATGTCTTATAACACCATTACAGACATTCCAAAGCGATGCTATAAAAACCTTAAAAATAATAGTCACAACAATATAAACTAATAAAACAAGAACATACAAAACTAACAAAACAAGAACATACAATAATATAAACAATATAAACTAATTAAACATCAACACTTTTACCATATATACTTTCAGATACAATTACTTAACCTAACATTTTATAAAAACAAAGTTTTCTATATATTTTTGAGCCTCGCCTGTGAACTTCGGCAAACTAAACAAAAATATGTCAATACCTCCAGTGTTCAGTTTATTTATTAACTTAATCGCTCGCGACATGGGAGCAAACTTAAGCAAGTTGGTCCTAGCTACGTCCGCGCTGAGTAGCGGCGGGCGCCGGCGGGCCCCCACGCACTGGCTGGGCGCGCACAGGCGCAGCTCAGCCAGCACGTCGGGGTGGTGCACCAGCCCCCGCAGCACTCGTACCACGTACTTCACTAGAGCCACGTCTTTTCTAACCGCTAGTGTACAGTACCCTACCATGCCGTTCACGAACAAGCTCGGGTACATCAACGGGTAAAATGGATATATACCGTATTTTTTTAAATAAAGAAATCGGGTGAATTTGTTTTGAATTCTTTCTAACATTAAAATATATTTAGCTTCATGTGGATTCCATATTATTGAGTTATTTTCTAGATGACTACGAACCAGAGCGTTATATAAAATTTTTACGGCATTTGTGTTTTTAAAATCGATACATTGACGTAATATGAACCCTAAATTTCTAAATGCTTTCTTGCATACGGAGACAACATGCTTACGGTACGTCAAATCATTTACCATTTCGACTCCCAAATCCCTAACTTGCGACACCCGTGACAGCACCGTGCTGTCCACCTCGTACTGGCGGCACAAGGGGGCCCGGGCTCGACTGTAAGTCATCACGCAGCACTTGTCGACATTAAAATTAAGTTTGTTGGAGTGACTCCATTGAACAATTCGATTGATGTCCTCCTGAAGTCGTTCACTATCACCTGCGTTCGCTACCGACATAAACACCTTTAAGTCGTCCGCAAATAACAAACACTTCGCTTGGTGTAACACATTTGGTAGGTCATTGACCATGATGAGGAACTCCAGGGGACCTAAATTACGTTTATTATGTTATACATGATTATAGATCTTCTTCTTGAAACAACTTGTTCCGAGTCTGAGTGTCTATGTGCATGTGAATAAAGTCTCTGTCATATACAAGAAATAAAATCCTAAGGAATTTGTACGGGAGTCGACTATTGTAAATATAATGTTCAAAAGCTTATTCACAAACTTACAAAAATTTACACCTTTTATAACATAATATTGGTATCAATTGATATCTTAAAGATTTGTTAAAAATATATTTTTTCTTACAGTTGCGGGAAAACTGCATTCAGCCAAAAAACTAAGGAGAATTTATCATAAAGGACATCGGATCCATAATGCACGTGGGAGAAATAACAACCAAACTACACGTATTAAAATGCAACGTAATAATATGACAGACAGACATGATGGAAGTGACCATTTGAGTAATCAATAAGCTTTTAAAATGTAACTTAGAGTTGATATTACAATGTGTGATATAGAAACTATGAAATAGTACTAAAAAAATGTCTATATTAAAACTAAATTTATATACCTATAATATAATATATGAAATACGTCAAAAACATATCATCTTTGTCAATGGCGGGAAACGTACCTAGGAGACTGGCTACGAACGTCCAGTCGTTATGCTAAGAACGTCAAGCCGATATGCTACGAACGTCAAGTGAATGTGCTACGAACGTCAAGTCAACCTGTTATGAATCGATGTGCCACGAACTGTTATATCCCGCCTTACTAGGCAGCTACTACTACTAGGTTTTTATTTCGAGTATACCTTCACAAGAATTTTCAACACGTTAAGTACTAGTACTTAGACTCTAGTAGTGTATCATAACTAACTATTGCTCACCCTTATCTATGCAATAAATAAAATTGGAGGTTATATTTGTAATACTGAAATAGTAGTTTTTTTTGCTGCATGCATATCAATAAATATACAGTACAAACACCATTTTTTTGTCTGTTTCTACCCGCTAATCTCTGAAATGGCTAGACTTTTACTGGCAGGTAGCTAATACTAACCAGGCGTAAGTAAATGCGCTGTAATGTAACATTATAGATTCGATTTTAAGCATTACGTTACTATACTAGCTCCCTACCATAGACCAGACGCAATAAAAAAAGCGCATTAATGTTACAAATTGTATCAAAATATTACACATTGTATCATTACAAGGTGCATGGTAATGCTCGGTTCTCCTCCTTCACTGATATAAGTCAATTTGTATTTTATAATAATGGTATGTAATTACTATTTGTACAAAACTACTATGCAAAAATCACTTCACGTGAGGCGGGTCAATTGACCTTAAATCACGTGACCTTACCTCACATATTAATGAAAGTAGCGCGATTACGATCAAGAATAAATTTGTTATAATAACTAGGAAGTGCCCATGAAGGTTGTAAAATAAAAGATATGCATATAATTACTATTTTTTATATTCACACAGCCTCGCCTCTGTTAACCTGACTTTTTTGGAATAATTTATTTACAAGTCCGAATAATGTAGTGTATCTTTTTGGTATCTAAATGCTATCACAGTTTACCACGCGTTTCTGTAGAGTCCATGAGCGTAGGCGACGGGAGCGGCGTGAGCCACGGCGAGGGGAGCGGCGTGAGCCACGGCGAGGGGGGCGTGCGCGTAGGCCACGGCGGGAGCGGCGGCGTAGGCGCGAGCGGCGTAGCCGTGGGCGGCGTAGCCGTGGGCGGCGTAGGCGACGGGAGCGTGGCCTACCAGCTGCTTGGCGAGGGTGGGGGCGACACCAGCGGCGGCGCCATCAAGCTGAGCTTCAGCAGTCTGGATAGCGTTCACAGCTTGCCAGGAGTGGTCCTCAGCAGCGTTGATGGCACGTCCCTGGAGCTCGGCGGCCTGGTCGTGGTACTCGCGGGCGGCGTCGGACGCGGCGCGGACGTGGTCGGAGGCTTCAACGTTGGCGTCGATGGCGGCGCCGGCGACGTCTCCGGGGGAGATGGTGGGCAGGGCGGGGGCGGCCACGGCTAGCGGGGCGATGGCGGCGTACGGCGCCGCGTGGGCGACCGCGAGCCCGGCGTGACCGATGAGGCCATGCCCGTAGGGGGCTGCCAGCAGGCCGGAGGGCGCGGCGCAGGCGCAGGCGAGGACGGCGGCGACAATCTGCGGAACAAACACGATTATAATCGATCACCTCCACCGATACATTGGTAAAACACACGTGTCACATCATTAATCACAGACACTGATTCAGCGCACTTATTAAATATTTTAATTCATTAAATAATGACACAAAGCACGAAAGCGCAACTAACCAGAACTCTCATCGTGCACTTCTGTTAGACTGCTCGAAGGCTACTGACTGATCTCAATCACTCGCCGCTGGGTTTTATACCACTGCACGAAGCTTGTGCTCTATACGTAAAAAAGTAAGTGGTCCACAATCAAGGGCGGCAAGGGTGTATAGGAAGTGCGACATATTTTTGACAGATAGATTTGCAAGGAAATGGCCGACAACTTTCTAAAGTGGATTGAGATTCGAGAATGCAGGCGAGATAAGTATAATTTAAATGTCGCTCATCTTTGGGTCGGGTTGTGTACTTTGTCAAAACTAAGAGCTTCTTTTTGTCAACTGTTGTATAATGTTAAATAATTACGCAAATGCACATTTTAGGCAGTGTATTTTCGGTTAAAACTCACGAATTTAAAGAAATACTTGTATTTTAATTCTACATTCTCTTTTAAATTGACTGTTTGACTATTCTTTTGTTACCATTTATGCCAATAGCCCTGGAAAAATAGTTAAATTAGAGCTAGAATCTCGGAATGAGAGATAGTTCTACTAATGTAGTTAAGTTTGTAGGTATAGTGAATCTGTCACGGTCAAACGGCTGAATACATTTTGCAAGTAAGTTTTCAAGTCAAAACTCAACTTTCTAGCTATTACGGTTTATGAGATACAGCCTGGAGACAGACAGACAGATAGACAGCGGAGGCTTAGTAATAGAGTTCCGTTTTACCCTTTGGATACGGAACCTTAAAAATATTTTATTATGAGTTCAAACAAATACAACTTATCAGTTTCATTCATACACTGACAGAAACACTTTTTACCCGACTGCAAAGGGATGGTCATGTATTTCGCGCGTATCTTGTATGTATGTATGTAATGTTCTTTATTACCTCATGCCTCCAGAACGGCTGAATGGATTTACATAATTAAGATGTCGTTAGATTCGTCTTAGCAGCTTAAATAGGTGACGTTAATATAGCAAGCAGTCGGAAGCATACACAAAGCAAGAATAATTTGACATGTGAGTAAATTTCATGCCTTATTGGCAGGCGAACTACTTAGTATTTTTTTTAAATTGTTATTTTGTTTAAAATCCTTCTGAACTTTATCAAATCTTGTGACTTCTAAGGAGTTCTAGGCGTGGGTTCGTATAAAACACTACATTTTTTTCATAGCTTATTCATATCCATCAACTCAGCCGTAGAAAATCCACTACTGAACATGGGCTTCCAAAAGTCTGCACAGATAGCCGTGTTGATCTGATAGATGTTTGTGCAGATCTCAGTAATGGACTGAGATCTGCACAAACATCTTTATCAAAACATAGTATGAAGACGCGCAGAGTTTAGACAAAACGTCATTCTAACAAATAATGTAATATTAATAAACCAGCGTATACACGTCCCACTGCTGGGCAAAGGTCTCTTCCCATGTAGGGTAGGTTTGAGCATGATCACAACGCTAGCTAGCTGCGGATTGGCAATTTCAGGTTTCAATATTTGGAATCCAGGTTTCCTCACGATAATTTCCTTCACCGTTTGTTAGCTGTAGTGTCTTACAATAATTCAGTAAGTACAATACTTTGATGAAACTGATATTTATAGTGCTACAAGGACCTTTAGGCACGTGGCCGAGATTGAAACTAACGCCATCTTACATAGAGAACCTTCACGACTGTTGAATTGGTGGTTATTGCGAATATGCACACAGCGTCCTATGTTAATGTCATCCACGTGTCAAACGATCCTTGTTGCCTTATACAAATAAAATTCAGCAAGCATTCCCTAGAAATACAATGTCTTTTATTTTTCTCAAACGGCAAATCGAATTTTATCAGGAAAATAACATAACAAAACTTTGCATTGGAGAGTATCGCATCAATTAATTTAAATTTTAGATCACGTAACCTTAATTCGTGTTACCTCAAATCAAGTAACTTAGACTTGACAGGTGACTTGACCCCAGGCCAAATGACCCCAAATCATGTGACCCCGAATCACGTAACCTCGGGAAGGTTGTAAAATAAAAGATATGTATAAGATTACTATGTTTTATATTCACACAGCCTCGCCTCTGCTAACCTGATTTTTTGGAATAATTTATTTACAAATCCGAATAGTGTAGTGTATTTTTTTGGTATCTAAATGCTATCACAGTTTACCACGCGTTTCTGTAGAGTCCATGAGCGTAGGCGACGGGAGCGGCGTGAGCCACGGCGAGGGGAGCGGCGTGAGCCACGGCGAGGGGAGCGGCGTGAGCCACGGCGAGGGGAGCGGCGTGAGCCACGGCGAGGGGGGCGTGCGCGTAGGCCACGGCGGGAGCGGCGGCGTAGGCGCGAGCGGCGTAGCCGTGGGCGGCGTAGGCGACGGGAGCGTGGCCTACCAGCTGCTTGGCGAGGGTGGGGGCGACACCAGCGGCGGCGCCATCAAGCTGAGCTTCAGCAGTCTGGATAGCGTTCACAGCTTGCCAGGAGTGGTCCTCAGCAGCGTTGATGGCACGTCCCTGGAGCTCGGCGGCCTGGTCGTGGTACTCGCGGGCGGCGTCGGACGCGGCGCGGACGTGGTCGGAGGCTTCAACGTTGGCGTCGATGGCGGCGCCGGCGACGTCTCCGGGGGAGATGGTGGGCAGGGCGGGGGCGGCCACGGCTAGCGGGGCGATGGCGGCGTACGGCGCCGCGTGGGCGACCGCGAGCCCGGCGTGACCGATGAGGCCATGCCCGTAGGGGGCTGCCAGCAGGCCGGAGGGCGCGGCGCAGGCGCAGGCGAGGACGGCGGCGACAATCTGCGGAACAAACACGATTATAATCGATCATCATCATCGATACATTGGTAAAACATCCGTATCAAATCACTAATCACAGACACTGATTCAGTACACTTATATTTTAATTCATTAAATAATGACACAAAGCACGAAAGCTCAACTAACCAGAACTCTCATCGTGCACTTCTGTTAGACTGCTCGAAGGCTACTGACTGATCTCAATTGCTCGCCGCTGGGTTTTATACCACTGCACGAAGCTTGTGCTCTATACGTAAAAAGTAAGTGGTCCACAATCAAGGGCGGCAAGGGTGTATAGGAAGTACGACATATTTTTGACAGATAGATTTGCAAGGAAATGGCCGACAACTTTCTAAAGTGGATCGAGATTCGAGAATGCAGGCGAGATAATTATAATTGTAGTTCAACTTTGATATTCGGGTTTAAATGTTGTTTTCTTAAGGTCGAACGACTTGCCAGTGTATAATAATGAGCTTTATATGACGTATAACTATAGCAATTATTTGCATACGTTGGAGCTGTCGATCAGCCACAAAAAATATGTTTTAAGATCGATTAATACCTCTAAAGTTAAAATACACGTTGTTCAGTCTAAAACAAAAAGTGCATATTGAAGAAAGTCTCCAATGTTGGATCATTTTCTGACTTATTTTTCGAATACACCTACTTGTGAAATGAGTATCTATATATGAGCTTATTAATTACCACAAGTGATTGTCCTACCGAGCACAAACCATCCCATATTGAGCAATGATCACCACGTTAGTTTACTACGGGCCGTTCCAGGTTTCTTCATGTCATTTGTAACATATTTAATGCATTCAATATGTTAAATACCGATTACCAGTAATATAATTAAGAAAGTGCTTGTAATTTTGAAAAAGTCACTTTGGTACTTGCCTGCGTTGGGATCGAACTTGCTCCTTGCGCATGCAAAATAATTCATACATCCGTAAGGCAATAAAAAATATTATTTATTTTTAACTTTACTAATTGCTTACATTTTGTTACAATTTGCGTTCGGGAGTTGTGTTGGATAATATATACAATATCTCATATCACGCAATATCTCACCACATAACCTCACGTGATCTCGCACCACATGACCTTACATCACGTGACCTCCAAAAATCTGAAGAAATCAACATAAACAGGGGAGCTTACTCCACCCCTGGGTAAGGTAGGTACCATTGAATCGACTAGTTCTTAAGGAAGTTATTTATTTGTATAATTTTATTCCCAGAAGCGGTACTATAATAATGCCCAAAATGATTTCGGCCGCGGCAGCTAGTGTTACTATGTCACCAGCCAGCTACGCGGGACATCTTATAGTGCACAAGCGTGTGCGCAAACACAGGTGCACTCTCTGTTCCTTTATTCTCATAGCCCGATGGGACGGTAATCCGACACGACCGCAGAGAGATCAGACGCAGGACCCATATTTTTACGTGCTTTCCAAAACACGGAAGTTGTGATATTGATTTGTAAAAGACATTTGAGTAGGTCGGTCGGTCGGTCGGTGAGTCGGTGCGCGCTGTGGGCATCGAACTCGGAACCTTTGACTTAGCAGTCCTGCGGTCTTATCACAGCTTCAGAAGCGGTACTATTCATTAATTAAACTCAATATTAAGTACAAACAACGTGCACCTTTGGTTTTATCCGTTTTATCAACGTCTTTTCAAGAAGTCGAGCAAAAATATTGCTGAAAAAAAAACTTTATAAAAAGCAAACGCATTGTCCTTGTAACAGTAAAAGTCTTTTACAAGTGGTATGAATGGATCGAAATCATTTGTTTAGAAAAAAAACGGAGAGCGAATAGTCAATTTTTCAAACATGCTATACAGGTTGTTGTAATAATGGCTACGATAATGAGTTGTTTAATTAGTCCCACGGTTGGGTAAATGTCTTCCCCATTTGAACTGACTGTTCTGTCCTACACAATAATATAATATTCCACAACTTTCAAACAACGCCTAGAATAGAAAATTTCTTATGTATGTGAATGACATTCCTTTTCGACAAGTGACGTGACTGTGACTTGTCAGTTCAATACATTTGAACGATTTGTCACCGTTAGCGTGAGGAGACATATAACTTACACCCTGTAGTATATAATAACCACACAGCTAAAAACATACGCATATATTTAAAAAAAGGCCATACAATAAAGAAATAACGCCCAGATATATGTAGAACAAACACCTTTACTCCTCACACAAATGATTATCACTAAAGGAATCGAACCGACGGCCTCTGTTTTAGTAGTCAGGGTCACCAACCACTATTCAACAAGCCAGTTAAAACTACTATCTCATATTGTAGAATGTAATAACGTATTAAGTCTAAATAAATGTCACTTGCTCACTTCTTAAAAAACTTTACACTTATTTAAATTACTCGGTATTAGCCTAATTGTAATCTTATATCAGTAATGTAATTGTAATCTTATATCAGTACTTAGGTACTGATATAAGATTACAATTAGGCTAATACCGAGTAACTTAAATAAGTGTAAAGTAATATAGAAAACTAGACTTCGTTCGCGGCAAAAAAATAAGGATGAAAAGTAGATGTTGACCTAATGAATGCATATTATTATTCAAGAGAATCGGTCCAGCCGTTTCGGAGGAGTACTGTAACTAAAATTGTGTCACGGGAATTTTATATATAAGATTTACTTAAACATTTCAAAACAGATTTATAAAGTATTTTTTGGAAATTGGTAATTATATGTTTTCCTTAATCTACTTTCAGCTGGACTGTTGCAGTTGTGGAAGCAGAACAGCATACTGTTTACACACACCCTGTATTTGTAGGGAGAGGTTATGGTAAGTCCTCTGACAAAATATAGTGAAATTTTATTAACTAAATCTCCATTTACATACACCCTGTATATGTAGATTAGATAACGTTAACCGCAGAAAACTGAGCATTATCGTGCTTTAACACCTGCGACCAGTCACGCGGAATTCAATTAATTGCATTCCAAAATATAAATCAATTAATTGAAAACGTTAAATAATAATATATCAATGTGTTCAGAAAATGATATTGGATACTTACCTATTTTTTATAAATTATAAATATGCAATTAATAAACATTGTGATAAATTGAATTGAATAAACTCAGAATAAAATAGAAAATTAATTAGTATAATAAATAAATTATTATTCATAATAAATAAAATATTAGTTATAAAGTGGTAAAGATTTTATAGGAAAACAATGCGTGAGAATATTTCAATTTGTTTATTATTTATTTTTATATTTAATATTTGCAGAGCTATTGAAGAAAATGAAGTGGGTAAGATTTTGTTTTGTATGTTAATGCACGAATAACTACTGCGCCACTGCGTGACGTATTGCGGGTTCGATCCCCGCGTAGGACTTGTGTAATCCTTTAATGCTTGTTCAGAGTCTGGGTGTCTTTGTGCAAGTGACTTGGATGTCTGTGAAACCCGCAACACAAGAATCATTTTTACTACGGAAGTAGTCAAAAATAAAGCCGGTACATCTACGACTGATCACCCGTACTTCCATTAAAACAATTTACGTGACACGAGCTATTCAAGATTTAGCTGGAACTAACTTCGAGAAAAATAATAATTTCCTCGCACAAAAATAGCATCAATTTTTTTTTGTGCACCAGCATACAAATGACCCACTGCTGGGCACAGGTCTTTACCATGTAGAGACAGATTGAGAAGGGTATCCTTGTATCGTGGAGGGTTTTACAGACATTCAATTCTCATGCTCAGAGACACCCAGAAACAGAATACGCATTTGTGGATGGCATAAATTCTTGTCCTACGCGGGGATCGAACTCGCGACATGTCGTGCACAGTGGTAATTGGCTTGGCTATCCGTGCAGTTCTGTTTGTCAAAAAGTGGCTCAAATTTCAGATGTCTGTTTCACACAGGCTATGTTCCACTTCAGAACCGCTAGGCCAGTACGACATCTTAACCAAGATTAAGATAAATATTATTTTTTGCAGACAGTGATGAAGAAGACGACGATGATAACATTTGTGACCTGCCAATAGACGAAGGTGACTGCGACAGTGACAACCTGAGTGACAGTGACGAGAGTTCAAATGGTACCACAGTGTAAGTGACATTCATCTTTATAATAGCGAGATGGCCGGGAATCGGGATAGGCGGAGCTTCCGGATAGTCTCCATCACTTCATCATACTCTTGACTGGCCCGTTGCTCTAGTGGTTAGTGGCCCTGACTGCTATACCAGAGGTCGTAGGTTCGATCCCCACCCATGACAAATGTTTGTGTGATGAGCACGATCATTTGTTCTGTGTCTGTGTGTAATTAATCTATAATAAGTATGTTTATCAGTTGTCTAGTAGGTACTCACAATACAAGTTATGCTTAGAATATATTATTTTAGACTAGCTGTCCCTGCAAACTTCGTTTCGCTGACAAAAATAATATGAAAACTATCATTTTATTTATGACGAAAAATCCAAATATCTTAGAGAACCCTATTTTTTTCCAAAATAAAATATAGTCTATGTTACTCGTTGATAATGTAGCTTTCGAATGGTGAAAGAATTTTTAAAATCGGTCCAGTAGTTTTTGAGCCTATTCATTACAAACAAAGTTTTCCTCTTTATAATAATACTTCTACAATATTATTATAAAGAGGAAAACTTTGTTCAAACACCTAAACACAGAACAAAATTAAATGATCGTGCTCATCACACAAACATTTGACCTGGTTTGGAATCGATCCCACGACCTCTGGCATAGCAGTCAGGGCCACTAACCACTAGACCAACAGGCCAGTCGAACATCAGATATCTTAGTAATAATAATATATCTTTTATTTCAGTTACGGCTACAACAGTAACACAACGAAATGCGAAGAGTTTATCTATGAGGGCTGTGATGGTAACAAAAACAGGTTTGGTACCACCAGCCAATGCTGGAAAGCCTGTTATAGACCAATGAATTACTTCCTAGCGAAAGTCACACAGCTGTTATTTGCACGCGTAAATTAAATATGTATAACAAAATTAAAACGCCTTTAATTCCCTTTTTAATCGACTTCAATAAAGGGTTGTTTTTCAATTGGACTGTTATGGTCACTGTAGTTATTACCAGTTTGTATGATAGACTAACATAATTTCAATATTACAGACACTCCAATTATAGTATACAGTACAGATGTATAGAAAACAGAAACGTAAAGGTTTATTAACGCCATCTGTTATCACACTTACGAACTAATACAAACGCGAACGATTGTTCTGTTGCAAGTTTGCTTGTGAATGTCAATAGATGGCGGTGATGATGTTGTTATAATATCTTGTGATAATTATTTTACATCGTTTTTTAATCATAACTGTAATGAATTTAATGCATTGTAACTATCTACCGAATATCACCGGGTATACCTATAACGATGCTAGTTTTTAAGTGATTTAAAAATTATTGTGATGTTTCTTAGACATGTTTTATCAACATTAATAGAGTAGTTTATTAGACATGGCTGTTTACAGTATGACTCTATTTCAAACAGAAATGTCGCCAGGGTTTTTGTTGGGGTTCAACTTACTGTATCATTATCCTTTTTTGTTTACATGATAAAATTAAAAAATTTGTGTTCAATATCTTTTGGAAGTTTATCTGATGGACGAAACCAAATTTTTAGTCATTCAGTTTTTGTACGTTGCAAGGTAAATAAGACACAATTCTAATAACAGGTTAAAATTTCAATATTTTTCATTTAAGTCGCGCAGGCCTTTTTACATTGCTCCTTAGTACTTGTGACATTGCTCTCTTTTTTAGTCATGTTTCATCAAAATTGGGGGAGCTATTCAAAGTAGAGACACATTTGCAGTTTAAATTCCTTTTATTGTACATAAGCTAAAATCTTTCACATATGGGAAGACACCTGTGCCCAGCAGTGGGACACAGGTTGGTATTATGGTATCTATTCAGCGCAGACCTGTTCACAATACTCCTTCGTAGCGAATCTGTTGGTGTTGCCCCCACACCCGCCGTAGACAAACTGAACGCAAGCGTTTGCTTTCGGATCAAAACCATATCTGGAAAAAAACAAGCAAATCAATGCAAAGTATAAAGCAGTAGCCGTCAGCGTCTGTCAGTCCCTAATTATGCTTAAACCTTTAAAACTACGCGAAGGATTTTGAAACAGTTTTTTAAAAGAAAAAATAATTTAAGAGGATGATATACAATTATAATATCCTGACATATTAAGACATATGGGACATATTAAGTGCACAAGCGTGTGCGCAAACACAGGTGCACTCTCTGTTCCTTTACTCTCATGGCCCGATAGGATTGGGATGAGAAATCAGGTACAGGACCCACATTTAAACATGTCTTCCGAAACAGAAGTTGATCGAACTCGAGAATTTTGATTTGGCTGTCCTGCGGTCTTACTACTTATAGGCTATTAAGCTTATAGACTGATGCTATTGTAAGGGTGTATACATTTATGAACTTTACTTACTTGTAGAACAGAGCGTGGCACCTCCCTGTCTGCAGTGGTTGCAGACATCTGGGGTCCCTGGCGGCTGAAATAAAAAAGGTTTTATTAACATGATGAAGTTCTAAATCTTCTTTCTTTCCGTACAGTTTATGTACAACTTGGTGTTCCGAGTTTCTAAGCCACCCGTAGGCATCTCCAGGGCAACACAAACCCTTGAAAATTTCTCAGTTGTGCTGGTTTTCTCATGATGTTTCTGGTATTCTCATATGCAGATGATTTCGGAAAGACATGGAATTGGCACGTGGATAAAATTACAATGAGGGCGCTGGTGTATATTCACAATGAGAACCACCTCAACTATCTGTCAAAAGTAATAGTTTTTATATAAGTCGGCATTAGTTCCGATTTTGTCCAAGTGCCAAAAGATCCTTGTAGCATTATAGTGAAACTCAAATACCAAAGAAGTTTCAAATTAAAGTAAGAAGAAAGTTTTAAATATTTACCTTCGGACTGTGAAGCCATGGCAACAACAGCGACTAACAAAACAAATATAAAACACTTCATATTGATGTAGATACTTACACAGTTAACAATGAACTATATATTTTCCCAAAGACGCAAGATTTTTATACTAAGACTATTAATTAATGGTTCTAATTACTAATGAGTAACTAATGTATATTACGTAATTGTAGTTAGATTATTAATGTTCTAATTACCTTGAAGTAGGTATCTAGGTAGCTAGGTATTTTAAAGCTGTGATAGCCTAATGGTAAAACCATAGGACTGCCAAGTTAAAAGTTTCGAGTTCGATTCCCATGCTGACTTTTTGAATGTTGTGTGTGGTTTAGAAATAAATATCACAGCTTTCGTGTTTCGGAAGGCACGTAAAATTGTGGTTTCTACTTCTGATCTATCTTCGGTCGCGTCAGATTATGAGATTAAAGGTACAGAGAGTGCACCTGTGTTTGCGCACACGCTTGTGCACTATATGTCCCGCGTAGCTAGTTGATGTCATAGTAACACTAGCCACCGTGGCCGAAATTGGTCGGGACACATTACTTAGGGGAAAATAAGCTTCACATTTTGTCATCTGATCAGCCAGGTATAGAAGAAAACGGACGCGTCGTTCTACGCGTCCGTTCTTATGGGTAGTAAAGGTGGGCTCTTTACATCCACCCCATGGAGGAGGAGTCTAACAGAATTGAAGCTTGCCAGGGTCGAGTAGACCAGCGATCTCCTGACTCATGCTTGGGCAATAAAAGGAGCTTTTATTCAGAGGGAGTCCGACATATCCCCACATCGTACCCTCGTGGGTTGATGTTATTAGCGTTTTACTCAGGCGGACAAAAAAGAAAGGGTAGGCATCTTCGTGGTTGATACCGAAAACGTTCCCGAGGCCCCGACGATTGAGAATGGAAATGCACTCCGGTGGTAAAAGCCGGTAAGAGTCGAACATACCCGATATACAGAGGAATGGACATCAAAGTGGTCCAAATGAAGTAAACAAAAAAAATACTTATGTTATTGTAATACGATTTATTTCAAGACAATTATCATTACATCGTATGAAATAAAATCGCTGTCGCTGTCTGTCTGTATGTGCGCTTAAATCTTTAAAACCACACAACGAATTTCGAAGCGGTTTTTTTGATAGAGGGATCCAAGAGGCAGGTTCATGTGTAGGTATAATGCATCAGCATTTCACCTGTGCGAAGCTGGGCGTGGCGCTAGTAATTGATAAAAACATCACTACATAGTATGAAACAAAGTCGCTTCTGTCTGTCTGTCTGACTTAAATCTGACCCTATGTATGGCTAAATCTTTAAAACTACGCGACGCTACGGAAAATGTCCTAAATTAAAAATAGAATAAAAAAAAATACTAAGCTATGGATTTTAATACTTTTTTTTTTGTTAAAGATTATTTATTTTATTATTTATTTATTTATTTATTAAAACTTAATCTACCATTACAGGTTGAGAAACCTAATGCGATAGCTAAGCTTACATTTATAATAATTACTATTTAAATAACACAATGACAACAAACTACACAAACATAACTTATACCTAAAACAACACAATCTTATAATTATAACAATGTAATCTTTATAGAAATTCACTTAAGTAATAAAATTAACAATACATACAACAACAAAACATACATAAATTAACACTATTTGTTGCTTTCGTAACATACTATATATAAAATTAATGTTATAAGGTGACTAAAGCAACACGAAAAAATATCTAACCTATCCTGAACACTATTTATGATACGAATTGCTTGCGTGAGGGGTGCTTTAGCCAGCAGATTGGTTCTGGCAGTTGGTATAGCCAGCAGTGGCGGGCGCCGGCGCCTCCACACATAGCGGTCTGGAACAGCAAACCGTAAGCACTGAAGCACTCCTGGATTGTGCTCCTTGCCCCGTAACAACTTAATTAAATAAATGACCAGAGTGAACTGTCGTCGCACCCTTAATTCATTGTACCCGACCATGCCCAGTACAAACAGGGTGGGGTACATCAGCGGATACAATGGATAAACCCCGTACAGTCTGTAGTACAAGTGACGCGTGAACTTGTTCTGTACGCGCTCTAACATGACTGAGTACTTGGCTTCATGTGGAGCCCATATGACAGCGCCATACTCCAAGTGACTTCTGACTAGCGCGTCGTATAGTAATAGTCGTAATATTCGTGAACCCCTGTGCCTGCCTAAGTACAAAGCCGAGGTTTCTGTACGCTTTCTTACATATTTTAGTAATGTGTTCGCGAAACGTCAGATCTGGTGTGAGATGTACCCCTAGATCGCGCACTTCTGTTACTCTCTGCATGGGTATCGCCTCTGCTTTGTACTCATAGCGGATGGGGGTGCGTGCACGACCATACGATATTACCGAGCATTTGGACACGTTGAAGTACAGCTTATTGTCGTGGCTCCACTTCACCACTCTATCAATGTCACCCTGGAGTCGCTCACAGTCCGTCTCATCCTTTACCTCGAGCAGCAACTTGAGGTCATCTGCAAACAATAAACATGAGCTATGTCTGACGACCTCCGGCAAGGTGTTTATCATTATTATAAATTGAAGAGGCCCCAAATTGCTGCCCTGGCTCACCCCAGACCTGGTGAAGTACGGCTTCGACTCGTACCCATTGTAGTCCACGTACTGTTGACGGTCTCTCATATAGCTGACAAAGAAATGCAGCAAATGCGGCGTACATCCTATATTTGCCAGCTTTCTCAATAGGACATCATTATCTACGGCGTCAAAGGCTTTTTTAAAATCAAAGTACGCCGCATCTACCTGCATCCCAGCGTCGACTGCCGGTATGACCTGTGCCATGAAGTTAAGCAGGTTGGTTGAGGTGCTGCGTCCGGGCCGGAAGCCGTGCTGCGCGTCCGACAGTTGCGCTCGGACTTGCCCTTGTATGCAGTGTTGAATAGCGGCTTCAAAAACTTTTGCCGGCGTGGACAAAACTGCAACTGGTCTATAACCACTGATATCGGGACCTGCTTTACCCTTGGGTACTGGAACGACGCGTGTAATTTTCCATTGATCCGGGACTGTCGATTGCTTTAAGCACGTGTTATATATGTAATGCAGCGGATTTGCTAAAACTCTAGAACAATCTCTAAACAGAAACGCTGGTATACCGTCAGGACCAGATGACCGCTTTGGCTTGAGGTTCGCCAGCGCATCCTGTACATCTTTGAGACTCAAGGTCTCTATATGTACCCGTGCACTGGTAGCACTGCTGACCTCTGCCATCGCTGCTTGAACGTCTAGTTGTGGTGGTTCCTGACTGTACACTGATTCAAAAAATTCTGCGAATTCCCTAGCACACTGCTCGTCAGTGAGGTTTTGCCCGTCTTTTACAATACTTTGCCTGTTAACTCTACATTTTTTTGATCTAATATATTGCCAAAATGACTTAGGATCTTTAGCGAACTGATTTTGTATTTTATATTTATGGTTTCTATGAGCAATTTCTATAAACTTTTTTAACCGGGCCCTACATTTAGCATATTCTTCGTAATCGCAATCACGTTTTGATTTTTTAAACAGTTTGTGAAGTTTAGCTTTAATTTTGATTTCTTTAATAATTTTTCCGGTGTACCATTCGGGATACCTATAGCGTGAATTTTCTTGAGTAAACTTTTTCCTTGGTACACATTCATCTAAAATATGACCTAATTCCATATAAAATAAATTTAAAATTTCTTCTAAGTTATGCATTTCATACATAGTACTCCAGTCAGCAGAAGTTAACATTGAATACAATAACTGGTAATCGGCTTTGTAAAAATTCCACTGCGGTCTTTTATGCTCGAATCGCGATTGGCGTTCAGGAGTCGCGCTAGTGATAGTCGGCACCGTAGCGTCGACGACGACAGATAGCGGTGGGTGATACGCGTCCACGGGCTGCAACCCCTCATCCCCCGCGCTGACCCTTACCCCGCTGCGCCCGCTCAACACAAGGTCCAGCTGTCTACTATTGCAATTAGGCACCTTATTACACTGAATGACCTCACAAAACGACACAAAATATTCAAAATAATTACAAACATTAACGTTACATGAATATAAATTAAAATCTCCTAAAATTACAACATTGTTTTTATATTTAACACAAATTTGTTCTAATACGTTAAATAATATCATATATTCAGATTCATCAGCCTTAGGGGGTATGTACACTACACAACATGTAAATAAGAATCTATTTTGTATATGAACTGCAGCACACACCATTTCAAAACTGTGTGCGTCAATATTAATATTATTTAAAAATGGTATTCGCCGCAATTCGAACCGTTGAGTACACATCAATAGTACACCGCCTTGTTTACGTCCATCACTGCGATCACACCGTAATAAGGAATAGCCTGGCAGCGATATTTCTGCGTCATTAATTGATTCATTACAACCAGTTTCTGTGATAGCAAATAGGTCGGAGTCAGAAGATTCAAGCAAAGACAAAAACTTTGACGTTTTTGTTCGAAGTCCCCTTACATTTTGATATAATATATTAAAACTAGAATTATTTATCTGTTTCATTTTGGTTTGTTGCGGTTGGGCGACGAAACCAAATCCACTCGCTAAATTCCACGTGTAATGGCCACATATCCGGATTACAAAGTTTATTAAAGTTACCTTCCGATACGCCTATTTTGAAGGACGCGTAGTCTCTTTCGGTTTTATGCTTTAATTTCTGTATTATTATATCCGAGTCACTTCCTAATACACTTTTAATGTATTCTTGTAAAGTCTCCTCCGTTGTACTCTTATCTAATCTCCAGACATGAAGAAATTTCTTACGTTCTACTGCTTTAAGTGACGCGACTGATGCATTACCGCCTTTTTTCACCGGATTGATTCTTTTGACGCTTTTTACTTCTATCCATTTATTATCTGTGTTTTCTATCGCCACTGAACTTCTCGCCACCGTCGCATAACTAATACTCGGCATCGGGCTTTGTGGCGCCGAGACCGCGACCGCCGCAGCCGCCGGTTGCACACCGAGCGGGCCCCGCTCAGCCACAGCCACAGCATGCGATGACGTCGGCTGCGGACGCGGCGCGCGCGCTCGCCCAGGTGACTCGACTGAGCCCTGAATGTCGATACTTTTGCTGATATTGTTAGGTACGGGTTGACTGTAGCTAGTTTTCTGTTGCATAATGTTATTCTTCTCTGTTTTAAGAACATTAATTTCTTGTTCCAAAGACCTACATTTATTATTGGCTACCTTCAATTCTTCTCTCAACTTGCTATTATCCAACGCTAAAATATTTACTGTACTTTTAATCTCCTGAATAAGATTCGATTCAAAGTCATTTAACCTGGCAGATATTACTTCTTTCATCAAATCTATAATACTCCCTATGTTATTGTTTACTGACGGGGAGGTAATGTTCGTCTTAACGACAATATCTTCACAGCTAGCATGTTTCCCCATTGGTTTCATTCCTATTTGCATGCCGGTGCCACGAACTGGAGTTTCATCAAATACTCGAACTCTCTGTGTTATATTTGCGCAAGAATCACATTTATAAGTGTTTTTCAAGGTCACTGACTGCTCTCGAAACGTTGCTGACGTGATGTTCAGACAGGAATAATGATATGCAGATTTGCATCCAATACATCTCAGTAGACTTCCAAGTTCAATATTACGTTTGCAAGCCAAACAAATCATTTTGAATTGCAACCGTGCCGTGCGAGCGAGACGCCGCTATCTAATTTTAGTAGGAGTGAAAGAGCGCGACGCGCGATGCGCTTCACCCACACTTAATAGTTTGTTATGACTTAGAAAAAGTCTTAATTATCACTATTTCCACGCATATACCACAAAATGTCACTTTTAATCCATTCAATGTCATTAATAGTTCACTTCAAACATGGTTTTAACACTTAATTGTCCAAATTTACCACAACAAACGATTTAAAATCCGAGAGCGCGGCAACGACGATGTTGACGTCACGGCGCGCGACGCGAACTTATGAGAACTTACGCGAATTTACTAAGATAGAATGTTTTAAGACGATCACACGTTATGGCACCCATTAAAAGCTGAGCTGAACAATAAATTGCGATACTTTTGCTGAGAGTAATCAAAAGTAGTATGTATTAAGCATCCTTCGTATTTAGCAACAAAATTACAGCGTTTTGGCAGTCGATAGTTAATAGCAGAATAAATGTTTTTTAACGCCATCTGTTATCATTATGAGAAACTATAATAAAGGTGTATAATTGTTCTATTGCAACGTTGCTGTCAAATGAAAATAGATGGCAGTGTTTTAAGTTATTGTTAATTATTCTATTTTATGATATTTATCTTCTTATTTGTGATATTTTTCTCTTTTTTGGCATGTTCCATGAATATTGAGACAGCTATTAAATACATGGATGTTTAAATAAATAAAAAATAATAATATATGATCTTTATCTTTAAGGCGCGTCCCCATGCCAAACGCAGCAATAGCCCTATTTTGTGCAGTTTTTAGGAGCCAACCTCTCTTTATCCCATAGAAATACAAACAAATAAAAAATACATTAAATTTCTACGTAATCTTGACTCCAAAATAGTTTTTTTATATTTTTTATTTATGTAACATAATAATTAAATAAAAGGTCACAACGAAACCCCAGAAATGAGAAGCAATGATTTTTAAAATCCCATTGCCTCGTAAAATAATCATTATTTTAAATTGATTTTTAAACAAATGGATAGGTAATTTTATAAAGATCATTATGCTTGTTTAATATTTTTCAAAACAAGAGAATTTGATTTTATATAAATTTTACTCCAAGATCTGAGCGTATTCTCTACGTTTTTCTTGCGCCGGCTATATCAGTGTGCCGCTGGCTGTCGAAGGTGATACCCGTGTCGTTTGTCGTCGAGGCGGCTCGCTCGCGCACGTATAGTGCGTTTCACGAAAGAGTTCCCTTCGCCGTTTTGTTGGTACTACTGACTGTCAACTACTGTCAAGTACGTCAAACCCTTTACACAACAGTGTTTTTTAATTGTTTTACGGTGTTAATCATGCCGAAGACCCTTAAAAGTGGTGAAAGAGAGTTGGTGTTGAAAGTAAAATCATTTTGTGAAAGAGAAAAACGTAACAAGGAACCAATAATTCCATTAGAACGTGTGAGACTCCGCGTCGCTACCATGACAGGTTTGTAATATAGGGTTACCAGAACTTTATGCTCTCTATTCCCCATTGCTATCCCGTTGGTATGTCGTGATATTGTATGTGCACATTTTTATATTATGAAGTATACATTCTTGAAATTCTTGCATACAACCAGAAACGACACTTTTATGAAATAAATACTATGTTGACTGTATTTGTTAAGTGATTTCATTAATTTATACATTTATTATTTATTGCTCATTATTAAAGTAAATTAAATTTTAAAAGGTAGAATAGAATTTTAGAAAATATCACAAAAAAAGATGTCGAAATGTTTAATATACCAGGTATCTAACAGCTATGTTCTATGAACTTCCTTCAATAATTCCAATTTCGTTAAAAAGACTTTAACTCACTATTATGTAATAAGTTTGTTTTAGATATATCTGAAAAAACTGTTTCAAAAATTACTAGAGAAGGTGAGGTTGCTGCCAGTACAGCAACCAAAATTTCAACACCAGGAAAGCATTGTCCTAGAGAAAAAAGGGTTAAGCTAGACGATTTTGAGCTTTGTGCATTACGTCATAAAATTCATGAATTTTATGTTGTAAAGAAATAGCTGCCAACTCTTACTAAACTGTTTCATGAAATGAAATCGATACAAAAATGACACTTCTGACAATAGTGACACTGGAGATAGTGATAGCATTATATCCGGTGTTGGGCATTTACACGAGCAAAGTTATTCGAAAAAGTAATATTGTTGTTGCAAATAAACAATTATTATAGTTAAATAACATGAGTTTTATTTGTATAAATATGTTATACACCCCATTTATAATGTTAGGTAATCATTGTTAATATAAAAAAGATATATATAAATATACCATCTATTACATAACTATATCAAAATATTAGGTCGGGGAAAAAGTTTTTTTCGCAATATAGTATGTATGAACTTGTAATAAAATCTCTTATAATTGCAGGTTATTTAAAAAAATAATAATTATAAAGAACATAATTCCAAATTCTAATTTTATTAGAGAGAGAAAGATTTTATTACAAGTTCATACATACTGTAATGCGAAAAGACTTTCCCCGATTATTAGGTAATATAATCATCATTACCTGGCCACACTGAATTATGCGCTACCAACATAAACGGCGAAGGGAACTCTTTAGTGAAACGCACTATACTCGGTCACGCGGAAGATATTAGCACAGTCTAAATATCATACAATCGTCCGACGAAGGCGGGTTGCGGGGCGTGCGGGGTGGGACGCGGGGAAGCCGAGCCGTACTGATAACAAAATAATGTTCGTAGTTCGTAGTTCGGACACATCATTAGGGCTTACGCGTGTTTGTTTTTGTAATTATTTTATTATTATATTTTTTTGACACTTTTCAGTGTAAGTTTTGTACGTCACAGTGAATTCTGTATATTTTGTATATCAATGTTTCTATGATATAAATCTTCATTGATTACACTAGTAAGCTATTAAAACAATGATAATATAATTAAAAAAACAACTGTCATGAACAGAATTAATTCAAAGCCGTGACTTATGCCAAACCGTGTTGTGGCACTAATGACTGCGTTATTTATTTATTTCAAAACTTCATACAAATCTAATATCATTGCAGTAAGTGTCACAGACTCGCAGTACAGACCGTCTACCGTAAGGTGTACCGACCCTCTCTGTCTATATAAGCGTATTATAAATGTTTTCGTTAAATCTATATATTATAATAATATTATGTTACACTTGTTTTAATTATTGTAATGCTAACGATGTTGATCTGCAATAAATAAATAATATTATTAATATTTTTAATTTTGACAACCCTTGCGTCGTCGGCTTCGTCCATCTGTATGATTTTTTTTACTGTGATATTAGTTTATATTGTGTTTTTGTTATTGACGTTATAGATTTTTCTGTAAATACGTAAATACGCCTACATGTACTCGTTATTTAGATTTTTGTGACTTGTAACTAAAAACAGTAAACATAATTATACATTATTATAATTAATCCCGATGACATTTTTAATTTTAAAAGTTATCATTTGCTTTTTTTTTCAAAAAAAAAAAATGTTGGATAACGATTTTAAAGTTTTAAAAAAAAAATAATTATTAAAAAATAAAGGATGTAGCCTATAAAAAAATCCACCACTGAGGGATCCAAAACCATGTACTGGATCCATCCACGGTATTAATTTGTGGGTTCGATACGAAAGACATCCTGTATACTTGTATTAAATAATAACAAAAGTTGAAAGAATTCATAAACGTAATTAGGTATAGTAAATTAGACACAGAATTCATGAACAAAATTATTTTGGCAAACCATTAAACTTTTTATAATTTATTTATTTTTTATCGGATGCCATGTCTATGGATTCTTAGGTCTGCGATTTTAACTTGTATTTTATAAGAATAGATGTTCGCTATAGTACGCGCCAAACAAACTTGCAACAAAGTTTGTTCACCTCCTTCTACTAATGTATCCCAATATTTCAAAACGATACGAAAAAATGTATGGGCAGTGTCGGTAACACGATCAAAACAAGTGTATCGTGGTAAGAGGCATCCTTATCGCAAGACAGTACATGCATCACTACAAACTTTTGGTTGGTCACGTCCGTGCCATGTAAGGTATTATGAACTTAGCGGCCTTGTCATTAGGTTTAGATTCGCTATCTATCGTAAGAACGATATCTATCGTAAGTTATCGGGATTTTTGGTACAGGACGGTTGAATGACATTTATTGCAAGTTTTTTTGCCGCGGACTATAGTTGGCGCTAGTGCTGCTTTACGAAGTATTATAGAGGCGGGGTGGGGCGAAGAGGGAACAAATGCTCAAGGTTATTTGGTCAGGGTAGCGCCTTAAAGGATTTTGTTAGAGTATTTCAAATTATAATATCTTTAATTTGCCATAAATATTTATTAATCTTTCTCCATGACATAGCAAATTAATAAAAGTGACACATTTGTAGTTTAAATTCCTTTTATTGTACATAAGCTTAAATCTTTGCCCAGCAGTGGGACACAGGTTGGTATTATGGTATCTATTCAGCGCAGACCTGTTCGCAATACTCCTTCGTAGCGAATCTATTGGTGTTGCCGCCACAGCCGCCGTAGACAAACTGAACACAAGCGTTTGCTTTTGGATCAAAACCATATCTGGAAAAAAGAAAGCATTTTAGTTATGCAAAAAAAACAAACATTCTATAGGACGTTAAAACATTTTTCTAAACAGGTGAGCCTTAAGAAATCA